>LPNX010035566.1:103258-251346 GCA_001517045.1 Pseudotsuga menziesii
GGCATGGAGGTGTGGTAGAGTACAGATGGAATCTTCCTTGGACAAGGGAAGTATGCAGTAGAGATCTTGAAGAGGTTCAGGATGATGGACTGCATGACCACACCTATGGAATCGAACATGAAGCTATTGAGTGATGCTTCATTGATGTACCTGACGAACAGGAGACCAAATATTTGCTTTGCTGTGAACACCTTGAGCCAGTACTTGACAGATCCGAGAAATGTTCACTTGATTGCTGCAAAGCATATTCTGAGGTACCTAAAGGGTACAATTGATTATGGGCTCAAGTATGATGCAGATCAGAAGATTAACCTTGGGGGTTATGTTGATTCAGATTGGACAGGCAGTGCCATCGACAGGAAGAGTACTTCTGGATGTTGCTTCAGTTTGGGATCAGGTGTGATCTCTTGGTTTAGCAGGAAGCAATCCTGTGTGGCACTAAGTACAACTGAAGCAGAGTATGTCGCAGCTTGTTCAGCTAGTTGTGAGGCAGTATGGCTACAAAAGCTACTGTCTGAGTTATTTGATCTCCTGTTGGAGGCTACTAGTATCTTCTGTGATAACCAGAGTTGTGTGAAGCTGTCCGAGAACCCAGTGTTTCATGACAGGTCGAAACACATAGAGATCAAATATCACTATATCAGAGATATAGTGCAGAGAGGAGCTGTGAATCTCCTGTATGTTGCGATGGACGAGCAGATTGCAGATGTGCTGACGAAGCCACTAGCCAGGGTGAAGTTCGAGTACTTCAGAGAGAGACTTGGCGTGCTTCAGATCGAGGATACTTCGAGGAAGAAGTGATGGACACATTTGCTGAAGCCATTCCAAGCATGTTGGAAGGGGGATCCTTCACATGGCTATGGATGTAAGCGCTGGATGATGTGTGCTTGGACCATGTATCTATATATGTATCAGGTGGATACATTATATGGTTAGGTAGATCATGTATGATGATAGATACTTGGTATGCATCAGGTAGATGCACTATATGATCAAGATGATCATGGATGACGAGCTTCAAGATGTTGCTCCAGATGATATGCAGCAGGATGTTGCAGTGATGATGATCAAGATGATCATGAGTACATTAGGATGATGTATGGTGAGTATCAGGTTGATACTCTATGGCTGTGGATCAGGTTGTGCAGATGAGCATGTAATTCGGAGCCCTGGGAGATTTGCAGATGGTCTTTCGAGGTTTTTCTTTGGGAGGACATGTAATTCGGAGCCCTGGGAGATTTGCAGATGGTCTTTCGAGGTTTTTCCTATGGCATGTAATTCGGTGCCCTGGGACATCTGGAAAATGCTCTTTCAATGTTTTTCTTTGGGAGGACATGTAATTCGGAGCCCTAGGAGATCTGCAGATAGTCTTTCGAGGTTTTTCCTATGGCATGTAATTCGGTTCCCTGGGATATCTGGCAGATGCTCTTTCGAGGTTTTGTCCTATGGCATGTAATTCGGTTCCCTGGGAGATCCGTTAGGTTGGGTTGTGTGCCTGTAATCAGTCCTGGGATACTCTTGCGAGGTTTTTCCATGACCACATGTAATTTGGAGCCCTAGGAGATCCTATAGGTAGAGCTGTGTGCTCGTAACAGCCTGGGATGCTCTTGCAAGATTTTGTGGTGAGGTCACATGTAATTTGGAGCCCTGGGAGATCCTATAGGTAGAGCTGTGTGCTCGTAACAGCCTGAGATGCTCTTTCGAGGTTTTGTGATGCACGTAATAAGTCATGAGGATTCCACAGTATGGTCGGTGATGATGAATACCTGCAGGTGGTGGGCCTACATCCAGCATGAAAAAGGGCTGGCTCTATAGAACTTCCTATGACGAGATAGTACACACATGATGATGACCAGAGGAGATCCAGATCGAGCTATGATCCAGATCCAGTTATGATGACTCCGAGAGATCCAGATCCAGCAGTGATGATCCATATCGAGAGATGATCCAGATCGAGTGATGATCCAGATCCAGTCCAGTGATGTTGATCTAGATCAAGTGATGATCTATATCCAGTGATGCCATTTTTTGATGATCCAGATCGAGAGATGATCCAGATCCAGATGACTTGAAGATGAAGATGACTTGAAGACGAAGAATACTTGATGACAGAGATGACTTGAAGACGAACATGATCTAGTGATACAGAGAAGAAGACCAGTGCTGAAAATTGTGTCGAAAGAATACCTTCCTAGTTAAGAGGGAGTGTTGATGTATATGTAACTTTGGAATGTATTCTTATATGTATTTTATATATTGTAACCCGATGTTTATTCCGGGATGTTTCTATTATGTATTTGAGTCATATTGTCTTACCTCAATGTTCTGATCGGGAGGATTATTAATGTAAACAAGTCTTGTCAAGTCATTAGGTAAGTCCCCACAGTTTCGGGGCACTTGGGTTATTATACACTAATTAAGGTGTAGGCTCGAGTAAGTAATTGTAAGTTAAGCCTACATGGTTGAGTGCACTTCAAGTCAACGGACTAATATAAATAGAGATTGTGTGTCTCTCTATTTATCACTTGTGAATTACATCACTTGCTCTCTCAAGTGTGGCGCACCTTTGGAGAAGGAAATACTTTGGCTTGATAGAAGACAGAAGGCTACTGTTGTGTTGGGAGGTCATCTTACTGTTTTGCGATCACATCTTGTGGTGATACTATCTTAGAGGAAGTTGAGGGGTTTTCTCCATTTATGGTTTCCCCTCCTAAAAGCTTTGTGTCTCTTGTCTCTTGTGATGTGATTATGTGATTGCTGTGCTTGTTATTCTCTCAGTGAAAAGATCTTATGATAATGCTAGCTTAAATATTGAAAAACTAACAGAGTGAGGGCAAGGAAGAGTTCCTTAAATCTTGGAAGTTGTGCCAAGTTGTCACCGAGATATTGTGGGCCATTTGAAGTGCTTGAAAGGATAGGGCCAGTTTCATATAGACTTGCATTTCCTGCTAGCACTAGAGCTCATAATGTTTTTCATGTTTCTTTGCTTAAGAGATATGTACATGATCCTAACCTTGTGATAAATTGGGATGTGATTTAGGTCAAACCCGAGGGAGAGTTCTGAATCAAGTGAATGCGCATCCTCAACAGGAAGGTCGTAATGCTTCGGAACCGAGCCATGGGTCAGGTAAAGGTGCAATGGGAGCACTTCAGACCTGAAGAGGCTACTTGGGAGCTGGAGGATGCCATGAGATTGGCACATCCATTTTTGTTCAGTTTTGCGGAACACTAAGGTGATACCAGTGTAGCATTTTGTTCAATATTGTAAGCACTAAGGACAGTGCTATTGAAGGGGGAGGGGAATGTAACACCCCGGATTTGACCCCGTTGCATTAGATGTACATGATGTATATATTAAATGATCATGGTGTGGAGCTAAATTCCAAGGCCCCACCATTGATCGGTTATGTTATGTTTTGGATTTGAATTGTCACCGATGGTATATTGGGGCATGCGGCATATATTATGACAGTCATCATGTAAATATGCATCTATAATTAAAAATGAACCCGACCAGCTACGATCGCGGCAACTAAATCGAAAGAGGCATGATTTTTCCCAAGGATAAGGATGTGGGGGAATTTGTCAAACCTTGGCCAATAGGGTGAAAATCCATGTGTCTTCTCCCCTTGTGTTATCCAACCACCTTCATTAAGAAAGACTGTTGGTGGTTGAGGCAGTTAATTGTTTTGGGGAGTGGGGTGGCAGGACTGTCAGTCCTCACCCACACGCACACTCCACCATGGTTAACTTCACTATAGCTAGGAAAAATGACTGCCATCATTCATGCAGGGATTTTTTCCCACTCTCCCCACGACTATGCAAAAATGCTCACGCACTTGCAATTTGTGTCCCCTCCATTGCTATTCATTCTCATGCAGAGGGATTCTTTCTCGTTTTTCATCTTCATGCACAGAACCTTCTGGGTTTTACCCACATAGTTTCTTCCCCTGCAGATTTGCGGATGATGTCGTCGTATCCACTCCCCACTGGCTGATTGTGGGTTCGGCATTGTTGCTCACACTCATCCACAGGCTGGGAGACTGTAATTTCTTTCCCAGCGTGGTCTGTATATGTTTTCTTGGCGATATCGTGCCCAGGACGGCAGTGTTTTCCCACGTTTTTGGCTGTGGTTGTTGTGGTCTTAATTACATGTTGGGGACTGTTGTAAATTCACCTGAGAGTTATTTTCGCCACGATAGGGCCAAGAATGACTCAGAATTCGTTTTCCCTATTTAAGCTGTGACAGCTGAATTAATTGCTTGAGTGCAATGGTTGGTCTTCGGACTGTGAGAGGAGCAGGGATGTTGGATTAGATTTTCTTGATAAACTTGGTGGCTGGAAACCACACAGACAGAGCTAGAGGGCTGGCCTTCTTCTCCATCACCCCTGAATAACACTGGAAGGGAATGTAGGGCCTGAGGGACTGTGTAGCAGAGAAGGGACTGATTCCTTGTGTTGGGTGTGTTTGGGTGTCTTAGAGGTCATGCTAGTTCTGGTGTAGGTGTTCTTGGCTCTGTAATGAGCTCACGAGATTAGTAATTTGCCTCCTCCAACTCCCTAATGGCCTGATAAAACCAACTCTGTTGGCTTGGCTGTGTGTGTTGTGTATCCTTGGCTATGTATAAGCCTGCTAGTTCCCTTATTCCTTGGAGAATCATGTCCAACTTGGGAGTGGAAGCACTGCTGAGAGATTAAGGAGCACGCTGGCCTGTGGTTGGGTGGAACGTTGCAGTGACGTAGCTAGTTGCGAAACGAATTCATCATAAGATAAGTAATCTTGTCCATTGTTACTTCTGCAACTATATTTTCTGTCAATGAATGTAATGAACATGTCAAATGGATGCTTGTGTGAATGCATGCTGTTTTTCGCTGTGCATGATAAATAATCAATGGCATTTGTGTATGTTTTACTGCAATGCATTTCCCTGCAGCATTCTGTTTATGCAATTTTTATCATGTACGTGTTCATGGGGCTCTTAGCCCGCTGTGATTAAAGTTTGGGTCGCATCCTCTACGCTGGTCAGAGGCATGGGACGTGACACTTAGAGTAGTAGATATTCCATTTCTAAGACCACCAGATGTTGCCTTTCCAAGATTTTCATCTTCTCTTGATAAAGAGAAAGTCATTTTGTTGCTAGAGTGGATAGAGTATTTGACAGTAAACTGTATTGATACATTCCTTGAATTATTCAAAAGAATCATAGCTGAAGAACAATGGCTAAAATCACATAGGGGGTACCAATCTCCTAGCATGTCCTTTTTATTCAATTTTCATTGGCAATGTGTTGGTTTTCAGTTAAATGACCTTCCCTTCATTGATATTCTATTCTACAGCAAACCCATTGACAACTTCAAGAGGACCCTCCAACAGTTGGGAGTGACTATTGAGTTTGGGAAGGGATGTGATGTTATCGCCAAACATATCCAAATGCAATAACCATCCTTTATGAACATCTTCATCACTTTGAATGGAAACTTGTCAAGAGTAAATCTATTAAAATTAGGATTCCATTGGATTGCGGACTCAAGGGTGAATGGCAGGATTCAAAACAATGTCTAGTTCATGATGAAAATGGCCTCTTTCATCATAGATTAGAAATCCTAGACAAATTCTATGAAGAGGAATTACTTCCTTTATTTTCTTGTTCTCATGGTGTGTCTATGTATCCTACAATTGGACATTATCGCAGACTATGGATGGATTCGGTATCCACTGGAGTGCATGCATATCCTTCGTTTTAACTTTTTAGTCAACAATAATCCAAAAAGCATTGTTGATAGTCAATTTTGATGGTAAAATGTTCACATTCACTCAACCGTCCCTATGCCTTTCAGATAATTTTAACAGAATTCTAATAAATCCCATGCCTAAATGCACTATACCACATGTAACATCACCCAAAGTTCGTAAAAATAAAAAAAATTACAATTAATGCATGTAACAATAGAATTTTTTTGATAGTATTTAGAGTGAAGTTGACATATTCATATCTCCTTCATCAAGCATTACTATTGTTAAGTTTTTTTAATTTAGAATTAGCTTGTTGGGACGCATACGCCATGATTGGGTAACCCCGCGGTTAAGCAGAAAGTTTGTAAGTGGAACTATGGGTCAAAACAGTCTTAGGGGTGTCAAGGGAAGTTAAAACTACTTTTGTTTGTAATAAACCCTTGGTTGAAATCCAGAGTTTAGGGTTCTGGGTGCCCATGGTTTAAGACCATGGTTTTGTAAAATCGCGCAGTATAAATAAGCGCTTGTGCAAAGAAGATAGGTTATGTTTTTTATGATGTAAGAAATATTAAGTCGAAGCTAAGGTTGATTTTGTAAGGAAAGGTTAAGTCCCAGCTGTGTGCGTGGACGACCTCTGCAGCTGTGTGCGCAGAGGGATTTTGTAAGAAAGATTGAGGAAAGACCTGTAGCTGAGTGCACAGGGGCTTGTTGCTATGTGCGCGGCTTTTAAGGATTGAAGGGATCTGCAGCTGAGTGCGCAGATCAAACTGTGGATTTTGTAGCAAGTTGAATAGACCGCAGTTTGTGGACGTAACCCCTACACTGGGGGTGAACCACGTTATATCCAGTGTTGTGGTTTCTTGTGCTGTTGTGTTTATGTTTCCTTTTATGCATTAATAACTGTATACATCTGATAAGTTAAGATCGCTGTTAATATTTAGCTTCGCTGTGAATTCCCTGTGGTGGGTTGAGCAAGTAACGACTGTTTATTTATCTGCGAAGTTGTATGTGAATTAATGGTAAGCTTTTATAGTATTTTTTAATAATATTGTTAAAGGCCAAGGTACAGTAATTCCCCTCTCAACTTGCAGAAACCTGATTCTGCGGCACCCCATAGCTATTTCGGGTGAGACTGCAACCTGTGCGCAGGTTGTTGCCGAAAGGGCCAACACTGTGGGTCTGTTTGTTGGTGCGACACTAAAGGTTTAAACCCGGGTCTGCCCTATTGCCAAACAAATTGGTTCCGTTTCCGGTTTAACTTAGTACCTGCTCAAGAGGGGTTTACATTGTACCTCAAGGGCTATGTTCTTACGGCCCTTGGTAAGGGAAATAAGTGCTTGTTTTGCTGAGCTCGGTCTGAAAGCTGCGCAGCAAGAGAACATGAATTTTTACAAAGGTATGTTTTTGTGATACTTATTAAATTTTCTTTGGTAGTATCCACATAGCGTTGCACCAGTGGTTGTCTAGGTTAACAGTAAGCAGGACGAACTTCCGAGCTCGAAGGGTTCCCGCGTGGAAGCTTCAGCGAAGCCGAACGGCAGTCCTCTAAAGGGCTCCGCGGTAAGTTTTTTTTCAATTTATTAAGCTTAAGGATTACAATAATATTGGCTAAAAAAGATATATTGCTGTTCGAATTGAACTATTAGTTAGTCGTGCTAACATATGTTTGCAAGTGACACTCCTTTCGATGAGCAAAGTGGGTTGCTGTGAAACGACAAAAGGTATAAGAGAGGTTTTCAACCCTCTCCCTTGGGTTCGGCTACTGCGTTCACTCCTGTAAACCCTGAAGCATTAGAGTCCGAAGAAAACCCTCCGGTCACCCCACATCGCCGCTCCGCTACCCCTGACATTCCATCGCAGTCTGAGAGTCAACCAGGCCCGAGCATTCCGGCCACAGGCCAGCCTGCCCCCGTAACTTCCTCCCCATCGAAATCTTGCCCCCCTCCCAATCCCCCCAGAAACTCGATGGCCCACCTCGTTGATGACATTAAACTCCCCAATTTTAAAGGCACGGGATCAGAGGACCCCGAACAGTTCTGGTTTCTCTGCGAAGCCGTATGGAACTCGAAGAAAATTACAGATCCAGATGTGAGAGCTGCGCAGCTCATTACTTCCTTTCGGGACCAGGATCTGACATGGTTCATGAAATTCTCCAGCACTCAGAGCCCTACTTTGGGTGAGATCAAGGAGGCTATAATCAAAGAATTTAAAAATCCTAAATCGGAGTCGCAGAGCATCACGGAACTCAAGGAAATTCAACAGCGACGTGGCGAATCAGTGTGGGACTTTGATCAGAGATTGAAAGTTCTCCTGGACCAAGTGAGATTTACTATTAGTCCTGTGCAGCACAAGGAATGGTTTATTGCAGCACTGTTACCACATATTAGAACCCCACTTATGCAACAGAAGGTTGCCGACCAACAAGAGGCCCTGGAAATCGCAATGAAATTGGAAACTGCCCCTGTCGGAGAAGACTCTGGCATTGCTCAAATCCAAGTGTAGCTAGCTGCGATGGCCCTAGAACTTTATGAGATGAAAAAGGGAAAACATGATTGTGAAGAGATTTGGTGTACGCAATGTCGGACCGAAGGTCACGACAAGGAATGGTGTCCTCTGGTAAACAAGTACTTGCAGACAGGTGCCCCGAACCCCTTTCCACCATAGGTTCTCTATTGTGAGCTCTGCAGAATGACAGGTCAGCACCGACCTGAGAACTGTTACCTGCTACAAAGGTATGGATAGGAAACTAAGAATTCCTACTGTAATTTTTGCAAATCTTTAGGTCATAATGAGGACAAGTGTCACACCTATGATGCTTACTGGGTGCACATGGAAGGTCCAAGTAACGATAGTTATGGTTACCAGGGGGGTGCCTCGAGACGAGGTACTTCTGGAGGCCATGGTGGCATGGCCGGTCGAGGCTGAAACCAATTCGTGTGTTACAATTGTAACCAAGCTGGGCATTTGGCTCGCGACTGTCGGAACCCCACTACGACATGCCGGTATTGCTGCACAGTGGATCATGTGATTGAGCAGTGCCCCCAGTTGATAGCTAAGATTCAGGCACGACAGACCACTCCTACTCAGAACCTTAAGATGATCTCTATTGAGCCCCACCCTGCTGCAGCCATTAATGTCATTACAAGAAGTGGACTTACGACACACATTCAACGTATGCCAAACCGACCTGCCGAAGCCCTAGTTCGGAAGTCCCCTGAGAAAGTCCCTGCATTTGATATCCTCAGAGAGAAAGAGACATTCCTGGAAGCCAAGAAAGAATTTGCTGGCCCTAGCTCACCCAGTGCACCTGGGAAGCCTCAGTCGCCGCCCCGTGAAGCTTCGATGGATAAAGTATATTGTCTACCTTTTTACAAAATTGCCTTAAACTTTTAAGAAATCAAGATGCTCTGAATGAGTTGCAGAACATCATTGCTTCCTACGAGTCTCTGCAGAGCTGTGGTCAGGAAAAAATTGTTCATTGAGTCAGCAGAACCGGTAGGGAAATGAGATTGAATGCTCAGATAGGAGCATATGATATGACCGATGTTATTCTAGACTTAGGGTCCGATGTAAATGTGTTAACCAAACAAACCTGGGAACAAATGGGGAAACCTACCCTTGCCTGGTCTCCTATACAGTTGAGGCTAGCTAACCAGCAAAAGATTATACGTTTAGGAAGATTCCTGGATCTCCAAATAGATATTGATGGGGTCAGCACCTTCGCGGACTTCGAAGTAATTGAGATCATTGATGATAGCAACCCTTACCCAGCTCTGCTAGGAATTGAATAGGCAATGGTAAATGCTGCAGTCATCAACCTAAATAAGAGACAGATGGTCTTCGAAGGGAGAGACTTCAGGGTCATCTTGCCCCTGGATCCTTCTCAAGGGGCACGGTACACAGAACCTCTCCGACATGAGGATCAAGCGGATGCAGAACCCATCTCTACTATGACTACGCAGGCAGAAGGATATGAGGATCCTCTGGCCGCAGGATGGGAGTCTAGTAGCTCCTGTATGACAGACTCTGAAGATGACTTAGAAAACTGGCCACACCGATTATCTGAGAACCATAGGGGCTGCAATACCTGCCCTACCAAATCTCTTAGATGGATCAACTCACAACTCAGAAATATACCTGTATATGATGGTTTGATAGATCCTGCACCATTTATTGTTCAATTCTCGGATCAGATACCTGACCCACAGAAAATGGAGGCCCTAGACTCTGCATTCAGAGCCACAGCAGTCAGATGGTGGACGAGCCATAAGAAGTAGATCCCTACCTGGGAAGCCTGTCAGAAGCTCCTTCGCCTGAGATTCTCAGACCAGTCGGCAAAGACGCAAAGCAAGTTTGAGGGAAAAAATTGCCCTCAGGATCACTTAACCAAATGCTACGAGACATGGAAGTATGTACCTCAGCATGAGTCGGTACATATATTTGTGCACACGCTGGGACCACTAGCGAAGAATTGGTACGCGGAGGCCGAACTTCGCCAAGATACTGTAAGTTGGGATTGTCTTGCTCATAGCTTTATCAACACTTTCTCTACTAATGATGTCTGTCTAGCCCTAGACGCAGCTATCAGGATCATCCATACTAAGGTATTTAATGAACCAGCAGTGACAGAAAACTTCCCTGACTGGGCCACCCAAGAACCCCTCGCAGTCGAATGTTATAACTTCACAGTCGACGAGGAGGAGGACCCGCGCTGTCTCGATATCCCTAAGTCAGAAGGATACTGTGACATGCATGGACCGGTAGTCGAAGTTCCCGAAGTAACGCAGCCTTTGAAGACGCGCACAGTTAATATTGGTTCCGATGAACAGCCTAAGCTTGCTACCATTGGTGATTATTGGGATGATGAGATGGTAAGCAAGGTAGCTCAACCTCTCCATGAATACCAAGATCTTTTTCCGACAAAGTTCTCTGAAATGAAAGGTATCCTGGGCGATATCGGTGTAATGAAGATCCCGCTGAAGCCTGATGCGAAGCCTGTGAAGCAGCGCCCTTATAGATTGAATCCAAAATACAAGGAAAAGGTTAAATTAGAGTTGGATAAGATGTTGGCTGCCAGAATAATCGAACCTGTTGAAGAATCTGAGTGGGTCAGCCCTATGGTCGTTCAGGAGAAGAAAACTAAGGGTGAAATCCGAATCTGTGTCGATCTAAGGAAACTCAATGATGCCTGTCTACACGACCCTTTTCCCACTCCCTTTACAGATGAAGTGCTCGACAATGTCGGAAGCCAAGAAGTATACTCTTTTACAGATGGCTTTTCTGGCTACCATCAGATCCGAATTGCTCCAGAAGACTGACATAAGACAACCTTTGCTACTGAAATGGGATCCTTCCAATATGCTATCATGCCTTCGGGTTGAAAAATGCACCTGCCATATTTTCTCGAGTGGTCATCTCCGCATTTAAAGAATACATCCATAAATTCTTAGAAGTTTACTTCGATGATTGGAGTATTTTTGGGCTCGTAAAAGACCATCTAACTAGTTTGAGACTTATGTTGGACAAATGCAGACAGCACCAAATATCCTTGAATTTAAAAAAGTGCATTTTCTGTGCACCCTTTGGCATTTTACTTGGTCATGTGGTATGCAAGCATGGATTGATGATGGACCCTGCGAAGATCGCTATTATTGTGAACCTGCCACCTCCGAAGTTTGTCAAACAACTTCGCACAACGCTGGGTCACACCGATTATTACAGGAAATTTATCCAAGGATATGCCAAGATTACAGCCCCAATGGAAAGACAGCTAAAGAAAGATATTAAGTTTGAATGGACCCCAGAATGCCAAGCAAGCCCCAACATTCTGAAAGAAAAAATGGTCAATGCTCCTATATTAGTATTCCCTGATTGGAACAAGGAGTTTCATGTGCATGTTGATGCATCCTTTATTGCTTTAGGTACTGTGCTTGCTCAGCCAGGTGAAGGTAATATCGATCACCCCATCTCTTTTTCTAGTATAAAATTGTCTACAGCCGATAAAAATTATACTACAACAGAACGCGAAGGTCTTGCTATGGTATATGCTTTACAAAAATTTCGACATTATCTGCTAGGATCTCACTTTAAGATGTTTACTGACCATTCTGCGTTGAAGTATTTGGTTAACAAACCTGTGCTAGGTGGAAGAATATGCAGATGGTTAATCCTATTCCAAGAATATGATTTTGAGATCATTGTTAATCCTGGAAGACTTAACCTAGGACTTGACCACTTGTCGAGGCTCGAGTCCGGCGAAGAACCTACCAATTTGGACGCAGGCCTCCCCGATGCATAGTTATTTGCTATCCACATAGTTGATGACTATTTCCAGGATATTATTCAGTATTTGTCCACAGGTATACCCCCTCCAGAGATGACCACACAGCAGAAGAAGCAGTTGGTGGTTCGAGCCACGGACTTCACTTTAATCGTAGGACAGCTGTATAAAATGGGATCAGACAAGATACTGCGCAGATGTGTTTTGGAGCATGAAAAACCTCTAATATTGGCTGAAGCACACTCTGGTGCAGCAGGAGGTCACTATGTAGGAAAAGCTACAGCGCAGAATATTTTGACAGCCGGTTTATGGTGGCCTACACTCCACAAAGATGCAAGAGAATATTGCCATAGTTGCGACATCTGCCAGAGGACAGGTAAGCCATCTAGGAGGGATGAAATGCCTCTAGTTCCGCAAGTCACATTACAGGCCTTTGACAAATGGGCCATTGACTTTGTTGGTCCTATCAACCCCCCTGCGAAACATTCAGGAGCCAGATACATCATTACAGCAACTGATTATCTTACCCATTGGGCCGAAGCTCAACCAGTCAAGACCTGTAGCGCTGCTACTGCTGCGAAGTTCATCTTCGATAACATCTTATCTAGATTTGGGTGTCCCAAAGTTCTTATGAGTGATCAAGGGTCACATTTCCTGAACAGGACTATTGAAGTATTGACTGAAGAATTTCAGGTGTATCATCAAAAGAGTACTGCATATCACCCACAAGCAAACGGGACTGTCGAAGCTTTTAACAAAACCCTTGAGCATTCCTTGACAAATTTTTGTAACGCTAACAGGAATGATTGGGATCTTCGAATTCCCGCAGTGCTATGGGCTTACAGAACTACTTGCAAAAATTTGACAGGCCATACACCCTTTCGACTAGTTTATGGGCAAGAAGCTGTCATGCCCATGGAATACATTGTTCCCAGCCTCCGGATATCTGCTTTCACCGACATGGCTGACCTAGCCATAATCACAGAGAGACTGAAATAGATATTAGAACTTGAAGAGGATAGATTTGTCACAGGTTTCCAACAACAGGTGCAGAAAGCCCGAGAAAAAGCATGGCATGACAGACACATTAAGAAGAAACATTTTCAGCAGGGTGATCTTGTGCTCCTTTATGACAGCAAATTCATGAAGTTCCCAGGAAAGCTTAAGACACATTGGAAAGGCCCATATGTAGTATAGAAAGTTACTGATGGGGGCGCAGTCCAGCTAGCTAAGTTAAATGGTGAACTCTTTCCCTCTATGATAAATGGGAGCCTCTTAAAAAAGTATATGGACAGGCCAGATACTCAGAATAGGAGGTAACACCAAGCAAATAAGCGAAGATGCTCGTATCCTTATGAAGTATCGTAGTCTGTTTTGTCTAAAGGATGCAGAGCTTCAGGTTGGTTGTAGGTCGCAGGGTGAGATGGTGTCGAAGTCGAGGGTTATCAAGGTGTGTC
The DNA here is from genome assembly GCA_001517045.1 of Pseudotsuga menziesii. NCBI lineage: Eukaryota > Viridiplantae > Streptophyta > Pinopsida > Pinales > Pinaceae > Pseudotsuga > Pseudotsuga menziesii. The sequence goes on from LPNX010035566.1 coordinate 116,730, forward strand.
GCAGTCCAAAATGTGATGGATGGGACATACTGCATTCGGTAGCGCTGGCACGAGCGCTGCTCTCATTACTTGTCATAATGAGATTTTGGGCAAATTTGGCACTGTGCAGAGAAGATTTCTGGAACTTCATCATATTTCGCGTCATTACTACACCATGATGACCAATTACACCTCGGGATTCTATAAGAAGCCATCTCTACTTGTGCCTCTGTCTTAAGCACATCTGTGAGATATTCAGCCAAACCATGTCAAACGACTGTAACGTTCAAGAGTTAGCACGAGAAGTAAGGGACAGAGGTTTGTAGCAGCTTCTGAGTACTATGGCCGCACAGCCCTACTTAGCTAAGTACATCAGCAAGCAGGAGTTTGCTCTAAAATTGCAAAGGCAGATAGGAGTTTTCTCTAACCTAGAGCAACAAACGGCATGAGGCCTCGCAGAAAGGCCCTGGGGAATCCCACCATGAAATCATGCAGCGTACCAGAACCATGGTAGCTATATTCCTTCTGCAGTGGGACATGCAATCCCAGGGGACCCCAAAGTTGTGGATGGTCAGGCATCCGCAATTGAAGAGAGGGATGGTGTTGCAGGTTGATCGCGTTGGTCTTCATCAGCAAAACTTCTGAAAAGGGCACAAGTGGGCAGATGGTTGCAGAACGCAGAGCCTCAGTAAGAAGTACAATATGCTTCGACAGTAGAAGTCTGCCATTCGTGAAACTGAAGGTGTCCCGGGACGGGCCACTAGTGAGTCTTAGGGGCCTGTTGCGACGCATACGCCATGATTGGGTAACCTCGCAGTTAAGCAGAAAGTTTGTAAGCGGAACTATGGGTCAAAACAGTCTTAGGAGTGTCGGGGGAAGTTAAAACTACTTTTGTTTGTAATAAACCCTTGTTTGAAATCCAGGGTTTAGGGTTCTGGGTGCCCATAGTTTAAGACCATGGTTTTGTAAAATCGCGCAGTATAAATAAGCGCTTATGCAAAGAAGATAGGTTATGTTTTTTATGATGTAAGAAAGATTAAGGTGAAGCTAAGGTTGATTTTGTAACGAAAGGTTAAGTCCCAGCTGTGTGCATGGACGACCTCTGCAGTAGTGTGCGCAGAGGGATTTTGTAAGAAATATTGAGGAAAGACTTGCAGCTGAGTGCGCAGGGGCCTGCTACTGTGTGCGGGGCTTTTAAGGATTGAAGGGATCTGTAGCTGAGTGCGCAGATCAAACTGTGGATTTTGTAGCAAGTTGAATAGACCGTAGTTTGTGGACGTAACCCCTACACTGGGGGTGAACCACGTTATATCCGGTGTTGTCGTTTCTTGTGCTGTTGTGTTTCTGTTGTCTTTTATGCATTAATAACTGTATACATCTGATAAGTTAAGATCGTTGTTAATATTTAGCTTCGCTGTGAATTCCCTGTAGTGGGTTGAGCAAGTAACGACTGTTTATTTATCTGTGAAGTTGTATGTGAATGAATGGTAAGCTTTTATAGTATTGTTTAATAATATTGTTAAAGGCCAAGGTACAGTAATTCCCCTCTCGGCTTGCAGAAACCTGATTCTGCGGCACCCCATAGTTGTTTCGGGTGAGACTGCAACCTGCGCGCAGGTTGTTGCTGAAAGGGCCAACACTGTGGGTCTGTTTGTTGGTGCGACACTAAATGTTTAAACCCGGGTCTGCCCTACTACCCAACATAGCTTGCCCAAAAAAATTAAATGTTGATAGACAATTTTTATGACAAAGGAATCTGTCTAAATAAAAGAAATATAACGTACAATCTTTTTATTTAGCATGAAAAATATACCACTCACAAAACCTAAGTTATTATCCTAAACTATGGCATACCCTTAGCATTGAAAAATATCACATTACATAAGTCAAAAGATCGAAGTGGGGGTAACTATACATGATGTTGAAAAATCATGAAATCCTACAGCATGATCCATCTCACCAGGACACTAATTTCGAAAGGAGTCGACTTTAATACCTTCACATGTAAGCTTTGTGAATGGTGGAAAAGGGCCTCCGTGAAAACCAATAAGAAGATGATTAACCAATAGAACCAGGGTCATGGAAAAACACTTAATATCAAATTTTAGTTACAGTAACTACCAAACGATGGTACTTAAGTTTACGATAATTTATTAGAGCATATTTTGGGTAAAGGAAAAGTCCAAAAAAGAATAAATTTTATAACTAACCTCTGTAATGCACTGTTCAAAGTCCATATCGAAATCTTGAAGCCTGAAGCAGAGTTGCAGAGTCCAGACCCAGATTGAATTGGTTCTTCAAATTCCTGTGGGATGTTGCATTATATAGGAATGCAATGCCCTTTGTCACAGTCTCTCGTTGAGGTGATATTTCCATTAATGACCAAGTGTTTCATGAAATGTCCATGAACATGTTGATAATTGTTGATTTAATTTAGATATGGTCTTTTATTGATCTAATGTATTAGTACATAGTTAGTTGAATTTGACAATTGATCATTAATTTGCAGGATCCAAAGACGCACACTGATCCTAGAGTTGTGCCTAGAGGATCAACGTCAGGAAAGAACAAGAGGAAGCTTGAGTTTTGATGTGTCTTATGGGATATATGTACATTTCAATACATGTACATGTGGCTTGGATAGTTTTGGATACATGTACTTTTGGAGACATGTACTTTTGGAGATATGTACTTTTCAATACATGTACATTGACATTTCACTTATAAATGAATGATGTATTTCACTTTGTATTTGTTCTTTGGTGTCCACATGTTCTTATGTCAATCTATTGTGTTGATTTGTGTGGATTATCTATTACTTATGAATGCACTATGTCAAAAGAACAAACTATTATATTTAAAGGTTTCAATGAACTCATTACATGCACACTATTTGGATATCTAATTATAAATTGTGATGTTGGATGATCATTACAAGTAAATTCAAAGTTCTTGCTCATGTAATTTAATAAAACTAAGTGCAATACATGCTTCACATTTCATCAATGACCAAGAACACTATTCAAAAAACCTCATGCACCCAATTACTAATCACTCATCATTAAAGGAACTACAATAGAATCCAAAGACCGAGAAACAACTGTTGATGTATTTGTAACTTCGGAATGTATTCACTTGTATATTTTATATTGCATTGCATTGTACCTCCACGGATATTTTTGTTCCTCCAATCGGGAGAGTCATTAATGTAATAAAGTTTTGTAAATTCATTGAGGTTAACCCTCCATTGTAAGTTGGGGAAATAGTCCCCACAATTGAGTCATATTAGGGTTATTAGAATCTCCTAGTGAGGTCGGACCTGTAGAGTAAAAGTCAAGTGGAAAACAAGTATAAATAGAGAGTGAGACTCTCTATTTGATACACACACTCACTCAACTGTAGCGCACAAGTGAGAGAGAAAATAATTTTCGGATATCATATTTGTATTTTTGGGTTTTACTTTTTCTATTTCTACTCATTATATCTCTGAGGAAGTTGCGGGGTTTCTCCTTTATGGTTTCCCCAATAAAAAATCTTTGTGTCTCTTGTCTCTTGTGATTATTGATGTGCATGTTATTCTCTCAGATAAAATCCTAGATCATATTGATTAAATTATAAAAATCTAACATGGTATCAGAGCTAACCTGAGAAGAAGAGACTGTGCAGCTATAGAAGATAGGGATTCTTCTTTTTTGGGTCTCTCTCCACATATCATCAGCAAAAGGAGGCTAGGATAACTCTCCATTGAAGGACACATATTTCTGTCAAAGAAGAATTTGATTCCGAGCATTTTCAGTTTTTGACTTGTCACTACTGTGGGAAATTAGGGCTTTTCAGAGAAGAGGAATTTTTGAGTGAGCCCAGCATAGGATTTCTCTCCTCCTAGAAATCAAAATTTAGAGACCAATATCAAAATTTTTTGTTGGGTGAAACTCTGGGAAATCCAAACCCTAATTTGACCTCAAACCAGAAAATCAGCACTGCAAAAGATTAGTTCCAGATCCAGTTCAGGAATATCAAATTGGTAAGATCTAAATATTTTGTATTTCCATTTGAGTTTCTCATTAAATATGAATCATATAAGGTTCACTGTACAGCTGAAATATAGCTGCAATGGTAGCTAATGGAAATTAGGGTTTCATGCATGAAAACCCTAAAAGACTAAAACTAGTCATTTTGGTGCATTCGCTATATGTCAAGATGGGAGAAGGATCAGGAGCCAAAAATTTTATAGTTCAAAGATAAATTCTTGATGTACCTTTTGTAAATTTTCTAGCCTCAGATTCACTATATTTTGGTAGATATGATTCCTCCAAATCAAGGTTCCAACCTCTCCCAGGATTCATCCCTAAACAGGACACCTAGGAAGTATTGCTATATCTCGGGATACGAAGGTCCAAATGAAATTTAGCAAGATGTTCTATATAGGAAATGGAATTTAATTTATGTGATAAAATATTTAGACCCCAAAGATGAAAGAGTGACACGTGGAAGTTGGTACAAGTTCACTATCTTGAACAGTCCTGAAATAAGTCACCTTGGGAAAACTCGCATAAGTCCCTATTGGTGAAACCAATTCTTCTTAAAACTATGGTGTTGGAAAGAGGAAATATGAGGTTACCTCAATGTGAAGTTGTAGACACAGAGGAGAAATAATTTTGGAGATACCATGGAAACAATATCAGGAAATTTTGTAGAAGAAATTGAAGAAAACTAGGGCATTAGATATTTTGCAGTTTTGATCACAGTTTTGAGAAAATGAGTATGCTACTCAGAACACCTTGAGGAGGTGATATTTATATCCAATCAGGGTTTCTCTGACAAACCCTAGATCAACCAGCTCTGCAACTAGGATGGACACCTCAAATCAGATCTCCATGATCCTTGAATAAATTGACTTGGATCAGTATTTCAGTAAGGAAGTTCTAAGAGCAAGAGGGAGATGAGGCTAAGGATAGATTCAACAGAATCATTGCATATTCTATTAAAGATAATCTCATCCCCATGTGTGTCATCCTTGAAGAAACCAAAAGGAATTGTTCTATGCTATGATGAAGCAATCGAAGAAGAATACGATATTGTTATTACCACCTTGAATGGCCTCTCAGGATCATGGGATTCATTCATTCAAGGAATTTGTACTAGAAGGAAGTGATTACCTTCAACACACTCTGGGAAGAGTGCACACAAGAAAAATCTCGACTCATAATAAGAGAAGAGAAGATGGGAGCAATTGAAGATCAAGCTCTCACGATTCAAAGAAGATCCCTCAAGCGATGAGTAATATGAAGGACTCAATTATTGAAGAACCTCTTATCCATCTTATCATTTGGATAATAAATGATGATTTTATGAATGAAGAAGATGATGAAGCTGAAGGCTCAAGAAGGATTCTACCAACGAAAAAAATAAAGATAAGTATTTGAATTATCTTTTCTTATATATTCAGTTGTTTATATGACATTGTTTAGTTGTCAAATGTATTGTGCATGATAGAATGTATGCATTAACGAAAAATATACTACTAATATGTATGTTATGGTTAAGTAGCCTATAGTGTTATACAACACTCCATTTCTACTTATCTAGGATGAAACCTATTTGCTGAAATATTGGGATTAATGCACAATCTCAATAATGTTATGGTAGAGATGGAAGACATCTAGAAAGTTTTTGTTTATATGATATATGGATGAATGGTGTATTGGATGAAATACTTGCATGATTATATCTTTATGCATAATAATTTTCCATTATGAATATGCCTTATGAAATGTTTCTAACCATACAACTGGTGCATTTGACTTGTATGAAATATCGGGTACAATAGCCCACAAGAAAAGAAGGATGAGATGTGTTCCAAAGAACAAGTGATGACAATTGAAGATTCACTCCAATAAGCATAAATGAAGAGGAACCTGAAGCTTCTTGATTCAAAGACACCATAGCGAAAGAAAGATCTTCAGAAAAATATAAAGATCCACCTCGAGAGATGAAGATCACCCTGTGCACGAAAAATAATCCAAGATGAAGAATAATATGATGATACTTGCAAAGAAATAAAGAGGCTTCAGACACAATCTAGTTATGTGACACTATTGAGTCACATCATTGATGCATAGCGTTCTAGCTATGAAGAAGTAGACAAGAATAAAGGAAAGGAGACTATGATCAAGGAGTACCAGTCGATCATGAAGAATGATGTATGGGATGTGGTCCCGAGACCAAAAGGGGAGTCTATTGTGACTTCTAAGTAGATCTACAAGATCCATCATGCAATAGATGGCAGCATCATGGGATACAAGGAAATATTCGTAGCACAAGGCTTCTCACAGAAAGAAGGTATAGACTACGAAGAGACATTTGTAGCCATTGGAAGTTGAGACACATGACAAGAAGACTCATGTGTGCAAATTAAAGAAGGGCTTGTACAAGCTTAGAAGGCACACATACATAAGGAGCTTGAAGATCACCTAGAGTGATGAAAATCTTAACCTTTTCTACAAGGTTGAAGATGAAATTTTATAGAGGATGACAAGCTCAAAGATGGGTGTGAGAAGAAATTTTCAAAAGGTTCACTATAGAGGATCTTAGTATCCAATGACCCTAGATGGATACATAGAATATTAGTAGCAGAGGAAGCTACTTTTCACTCCAGTATAGAATGTTTCAATACATAGAGTATGAAAGGAAGAGGGAGAATGATGCTTTGCTTCAAAGGCAGTGACTGCAGAATATCCTAAGGTTAGACATGGTATGATAGGATGGACAAATTACTCATGGCTCTAGGATTTGCTGAGAATAAAGCAAATTCCAACCTTTGCTTCATGGTTGAAGGCGGTAGAACAGTGATGCTCCTGTTATATGTCGATGACCTGTTCCTGACAAGAATATAGGAACTCATTAAAATATGTAAGAAGGAGACTTATTGTCAAGTTTGAGATGAACGACTTGGGTATGATGCACTATTTTGTAGGAATGGAGGTGTGGTAGAGTGCAGATGGAATCTCCCTTGGGTAAGGGAAGAATGCAGTGGAGATCCTGAAGAGGTTTGAGATGATGAACTACAAGGCCATGGCCACACCTATGGAATCAAACCTGAATCTATTGAGTGATTCTTCATCAGATTTGGTTGATACCATGATGTCTCGTCAGATGATTTGGTCCTTGATGTACCTGACGAATATGAGACCGGATATTTGATTTATTTTGAACACATTTAGACAATTCCTAATGGATTCAATACATGTTCACCTTATTGCTACAAAGCATATTCTGAGGTACCTGAAGGGTACAGTTGATTATGGGATCAAGTATGAAGTGAATCAGAAGATTAAACTAGAGGGTTATATGGATTCAGATTGGGCAGGTAGTGCCATTGATAAGAAGAGAAATTCAAGGTGTTGCTTTAGTATGGGATTAGGTGTGATCTCTTGGTTTAGCAGGAAGAAGTCCTTCATGGCACTGAGTAAAACGGAGGAAAAATATGTTGCCACTTGCTCGACTATTTATGAGGTAGTATGTTTCTTTTGAAAGCTACTATTTGATTTGATTGATCTGAATTGAATTTTTGTATGATGTAGAGAGGAGTAGTGAAGCTCTAGTGTGTACTTCAAATCAAGGTTCCTTCCAAGGGAAGTGATGAGTCCAAGAACCTTTTCGAGATGGTGGCAGGCTAGGCCTCGCATGGTCGGATGTAAGTGCAAATCCTTTTGACATGGTGGCAGGCTGGACCTCCCATGGTTAGATGTAACTGCTGATCCTTTTTGACATGGTGGTAGGCTGGACCTCCCATGGTTAGATATAAGTGTTGAGCATTTCTGACATGGTGGAAGGTTAGGCCTCCCATGGTCGGAAGTAAGTTATGTGCATTTCTGACATGGTGGCATGATAGGCCTCCCATGGTTAGATGTAAGTGCTGAGGCTTTCTGACATGGTGGAAGGATGGGCCTCCCATGGTGAGATATAAATGCTTATCCTTTCTGACATGGTGGCATGCTAGGCCTCCCATGGTCGAATGTAAGCATTGTTCCTTTCTGACAAGGTGACAGGCTAGGCCTCCCATGGTCGAATGTAAATGTTGAGCCCTTCTGACATGGTGGAAGGCTGGGCCTCCCATGGTCAAATATAAGTGTTGTGCCTTTTCGACATGGTGGAAGGCTAGGCCTCCCATGGTCAGATGTAAGTGTAGTGCCCTTCTGACATGGTGGTAAGATGGGCCTCCCATCATAATATATAAGTTCTAAGCCTTTTTGACATGGTGGAAAGATGGGTCTTCCATGGTCGGATGTAAGTACAGTGCCTTTCTGACATGGTGGCATGCTTGGTCTCCCATGGTTAGATGTAAGTACAGAGCCTTTCTGACATGGTGGCAGGTTGGGCCTCCCATGGTCAGAGATAAGTGCTGAGCCTTTTTGACATGGTGGCAGGCTGAGCCTCCCATGGTTGGATATAATTAATGAAGAAGATGAATACCTACATGGATTCCAGGCCTACATCTAGCATGGAAAATGGTTGGCTCTGTAGAACTTCCTATGACGAATAGATTTGAGAGATAGAACCATTTTCTTGATATAGCAATAGTAGTGATGATGATGATGATCCATTGATGATCTAGTGATGATGATGATCCATATTTGACGATGATCCCACTTTGATGATGATCCATATTTGATGATGATCCAGTGATGAAGACTTGTGCTGATGAACTATGTCAAGAGAATACATTCCTAGTTAAGAGGGAGAGTTGATGTATTTGTAACATCAAAATGTATTCACTTGTATATTTTATATTGTATTTCATTGTACCCCAATGGATATGTTTGTTCCTCCAATCGGGAGAGTCATTAATGTAATAAATTCATGTAAATTCATTGAGGTTAACCCTATGTTGTAATTCGGGGCAATAGTCCCCAAAATTGAGTCATATTAGGGTTATTATACTCTCCTAGTGAGGTCGGCCCTGCAGAATAAACATCAAGTGGAAAACAAGTATAAATGGAGAGTAAGACTCTCTATTTGATACACACACTCACTCAACTGTACCACATGAGTGAGAGAGGAGGAGCTCGCATAAGTGAGAGAGAGAATAACTGCTGAAGATCATATTTGTATTTTTGGTATTACTTTTGCTATTGGTGCTCATTCTATCTCTGAGGAAGTTGCATGGTTTTCTCCTTTATGGTTTCCCCGAGGAAAAATCTTTGTGTCTTTTGTCTCTTGTGATTATTTTTGTGCATGTTATTCTCTCAAATAAGATCCTAGATCATAATGATTAAATGATAAAAAATATAACACCAACTTCATGAATCAACATGATTTGAAGCATAAGTCCACGGGATTTGAAAATTTTGAGTTGGACATTAGACTCATTCTGAACTGAGTTATGACAGTAAGATAAGATTAGGGTTAGGATTAGGGTTTCCTGTGTAATGGTTTTGGTTTCCCCATTGATGAAAATCTTGTTGAACAATATATGCATGCTAAACCATAGGTTATGAATTCTAAACCCTAGGTCATGGTTGTTAAATAGTAAACCCTAGTTAGGGTTACGGTACCTGGTGAACTCATGGTGGGGCGTAAAAACCCACACAGAGCAATGATTTTGAATTCCTTCAACTCCTGCTAGCATGTTTGGGTAGGAGCCATATGGAAATGCCAACCGTAGCCCCATTGTCCATGGTTTTCCAATTTTGGCCCTCGTTGGCATGAAATGCATTGTCCCCTACTGAGAAAAACACTAGTTTTAGAAACCACTGTATACAGAGGTCACCAAGAAATGGACATGTGGGAGATGTTAGATTTTTATCATTTAAGCTAGAATTAACTTAGGATCTTAACTAAGAGAATAACAAGCACAACAATCAAACACATAAGACAATGAAAAAAAATATTTTCCTCATGGAAACCATAAAGGACAAAACCTCGCAACTTCCTCAGAGATAGAATCAACACCAAATAGTGAATCCCCAAAGATAGTAATATGATATCCTTACAACAGTAGCCTCTTTCTTTCTAGCCCCAACAACTTCTTCTTCCTCAGTTATGCACTACAACTGAGTGTGAGTGAGTGTGTGATAAATAGAGAGGCTCACTCTCTATTTATACTAATTTCTGAATTGACAATGACTCACTAGGGTCAAATTCTCTAGGAGAGTCTAATAACCCTACTGCCCCAGAACTACGGGGACTTTAACCCTTGAACAATAGGAGGGTTACCCACAATGACTTGACATGACTTGTTTACATTATAGAACCTCCTGATAGGAACATCGAGGCATCACATGACTCAAATACATTATAGACACTTCCCAGAATAAACATCAGGGTACAAGACATAAGATATACAAGTGAATACATTTCAAAGTTACAAATACATCAACACTCCCTCTTAGCTAGGAAAGTATTCTTTCGGCACAATTTTTAGCACTGGTCTTCTTCTCTATATCGACTGGATCATCTCGTCATATTCATCTTCAAGTTGTCTTCATCTTCAATTATTCTTCGTCTTCAAGTATTATTCATCTTCAAGTCACCTTCATCTTCAAGTATTCTTCTAAGTAATATTCTTCTTCAAGTCTTCTTCATCACGGGATCTGGATCATCATGACTGCTAGATCATCACTGCTGGATCATCATCAAGTCTGGATCATCATCACATCTGGATCATCACTTGATCTAGATCATCATTAAGTCGAGATCATCATCATTAGTGCTATCTCAAAATGGTGCTATCTCTCGATTCTTTTCGTCACAGGAAGTTCTATAGAGCCAACCCTTTTTCATACTGGTTGTAGGCCTACCCTTCATGTAGGTCTTTAACACTTATATCTGACCCTAAGTTAGGATGTCCTGCACAGCTCTTACATATGACCTCATCTTGTCAGAAAGGCATGTCAAGCACTCGCATTTCACCTCATCTTATCAGAAAGGCCTAGCACTCACATCTGACCATGTGTAAACACATCACGCCAGAATGGCTCAGCACTTACATCTGACCTCATCTTTTCGGAAAGGCTGTACACTTACATCTGACCTCATCTTGTCAGAAAGGCTCTACACTTACATTTGACCTCATCTTGTCAGAAAGGATCTGCGCTTACATTCAACCATGTTAAAAAACATCGCATTGAAAGGGCTCTCAGTCCCAGACTAAGGATTCCTAGTAACTGACCAGGTGCCTCCATTCTCCTAGAGACTGGCATCAGCCCTTATATCTAATCAAGTGGGAACACATCCCTCAATCACATCAGAATGGCCATGCACTCACATCTGATCATGTAAGACTACATCCCACAGTCATATTAGAATGGCCCTCAGTCCCAGACTAAGTATTCTTGGAAACTGACCAGGTGCCTCCATTCCAATAATGGCATTCAGCACTTATATCTGATCATGTAGGAACCAATCCTATAGTCACATCAAAATGGATCTCAGTCCAAGACTGAGTAATCTTGGTAACTGACCAAGTGCCTCCATTCCAAGAATGGCATTCAACACTTATATATGATCATGTAGGAACCAATCCTACAGTCACATCAGAATGGCTCAACACTCACATCTGACATGGAAGGAACCAAATTCTCTCACCATGATAGAATTTCTTGGCCATTACATCTGACCATGGAAGGAACCTAATCCTCTCACCATGTTAGAATGGCTCTAGGTCTCATCATTTCCCCTTGGAGGGAACCTTGATCTAGAGAACACCAAGATTCTCCTTGAAGTACTCAAACTTCACTCTGGCTAATGGCTTTGTTAACACATCAGCTATATGTTCATTCATCACAACATATTGAAGCTTCACTACTCCTCTCTGCACCATATCCCTGATATAGTGATACTTGATCTCAATATGCTTCGACTTCTCAAGGAACACTGGGTTCTCTAACAACTTCACACAACTCTGGTTGTCGCAATATATACAAGTAGCATCCAACTGGAGATCAAATAAATCAGACAGTAGCTTTCTCAGCCACACTACCTTGCAACTAGCTAAACAAGTTGTGACATATTCTACTTCAACTGTACTCAATGCCACATAGGATTTCTTCCTACTAAACCAAGAGATCACACCCGATCCCATATTGAAGTAGCATCCTAAAGTGCTCTTCCTATCGATGGCACTACCTACCCAATCTGAATCAACATAAGCCACCAAGTTAATCTTCTAATTTGCCTCGTACTTGACCCCATAATCAACTGTACCCTTCAGGTACCTTAGAATATGCTTTGTAGCAATGAAGTGAACATGTCTCGGATCTGTCAGGAACTGGCTCAAGGTGTTCACAGCAAAGAAAATATATGGTCTCATGTTTGTCAGGTACATCAAGGACCCAATTATCTAACGATACATCGTAGCATCAACCACTGTTGGGAAATAGGGTAGACCCGGGTTTAATCCTTTTATGTCGCACCAACAAAAGACCCACAGTGTTGGCCCTTTCGGCAACAACCTGCGCGCAGGTTGCAGTCTCACCCGAAACAGCTATGGGGTGCCGCAGAATCAGGTTTTTGCAAGCAAAGAGGGGTATTACTGTACCTTAGCCTTTAATAAACTTATTAATCAATAATTACATAGATTTATTACTCATATACAACTTCGCTGATAGATAAACAACCATGAATTGCTTAACCCACTATAGGGAATTCACAGCGAAGCTTGTTATTAGCAGTGATCTAATTTATCAAATGTATACAGTTATTAATGCATAAAAGACAACAGAAAGAGAAACAACACAAGAAACCACAACACCAGATATAACGTGGTTCACCCCCAGTGTAGGGGTTACATCCACAAAACTGTGTTTTATTCAACTTGCTACAAAACCACAGTTTGATCTGTGCACACAGCTACAGATCCCTTCAGTCCTTTCAATCTGCGCACACAGCAGTAGGCCTCTGCGCACACAGCTGCAGATCTTTCCTTAATCTTCTTACAAAACCCCTCTGCGCACACAGTTTCAGAGGTCATCCACGCACACAGGTGGGACTTAACCTTTCCTTACACAATCAGACTTAGCTTCGCCTTTCTTTATTTACATCAAAAGCCTAACTTTTCTTATTTACAAAAATGCCTATTTATACATCACACTATTACAAAACCATGGCTTCAAACCATGGGCACCCAAAACCCTAAACCCTGGATTTAAACCATGGGTTTATTACAAAAAGGGGCTTTGACTTACCCCAACACCCCTAAGACTATTTTGACCTGTAACTCCACTTACAAACTTCCTCAATAACCGCGGAGTTACCAAAACTAATGATCCTTAGAGTACGCATCCCAACAGGCCCCTAAGACTCACTAGTGGCCCGTCCCGGGACACTCTACGACAGCTCTGGTGGGAGAATCTTCTGCGCGAGGGTCTGGAAGCAATTGGTGAGGTTGTGTAGTATGTCGTCAACTGCTTTCTCCTTTTCCACCAACTCTTGTAACACTGAGGAGGATTCTGTGTTAACCCGTTCCTACGTAAAAGTGTCGTAGGTCTTCATAAGTTTGAGCTACCTCTCTGCAGTATTACTCAATTCCAATGCTTCATCAACCAGTGGCTGTAGTGAATTCTCCAGTAGCGTTACCTTCGTTTTGCAGGACTCAATTTCCTGCTGAAATTCCTTGTTGCGCTTTACTTTAACCATCTTCTGCATAGGTGGTAGTGTCTTGATTTCTACTCTGACTACATCTAATTCGGCCTGGCGCAACTTGATGGTTTCCTAGATCTTACCTACATCTGGATGGTCCTGTAGGTTCACCCATGCTTCGATGCTGTCTTCCATCAGTTTTACGACGTTGGCCACAGTATCTGATATCTTTGCTGCTGAAGCCTTGATGTCCCTATGGCGCTATTCTCGGGCCTCTGGTGGAGTCTCGGGAGGGATGCGTAGTTGAAGTTCTGCGATCTGGTGCTGGTGTTCTATCTTCAACCTTTCAATCTCACTGTGAGACTGTTGGGCATAGTCTCTCAGCTTAGCGATTCTCTGTTCTGGTTCCTCTTCTCCTTGTATGTCAGAGTCAAAAATACTCTGACATGCCTCGTCCAGTGCTCGCATCAGTGTAGTTGTTTTATGTTCAGCATCTTTCTTCTGTTGTGCTACTTCTTCCAGTCGTGCTGTGAACATTTTGTTTTGTTTGATGGTATCTCCCAATTGGATTTGGGACAATTGGTCTCGTGTATGGATCTCCTTTGTAATAGCGAGCTGGCAGAGGTGTAATTCCGACATGGACATCTTTGTATAATCAATCCCTACGATCATACTCATCTGTGACCGAGAATCTACATCAGTCAGGATCAGAGCTGCACTTGATACTTGGCCTCGGTTATCTCTGGGTGGCCATTGCCTAATATCCTACTGCGTGGGTGCTATAGTACTACTTGTCGCAGTACTGGTCGCTGACTGTGATGCTAACTCTTTGAGCTTCGAAACCCTGTTTGATATACCTGTGAGCCCAGCAAGATGTAGTTCTGTAAACTCTGACCATTGTTTAGTAAGCATTCCCATAGATTTTTCTAGAGCTTGCTCCAGCTCATCCAGCGTTATAGAGGCTTCTTCTTCAATATTTTTGTCCTTCGATGCTTTTGACTTTTTGCGGGATTGTGGCTTGTTTACCTCTACTGCGTCTGGTGACTTGTGCTTGGTTGATGGGTTAGGATCTGATATGGTCTTGATCAACTCCTCATCTTGTTCGTCCTGTCCACCATTTCCACCCTGGCCGACGCCATCCAACTACGAATCACTTAGGTCTTCACTATCTTCTAATGGGTTTTGCTGCTGCGCGTGACTGGTACCTGCGCCAATATTGGTAGCTAGGGGGACTGGAATAGAGGGTTTTTTTCCTATATCTTTCAACTAGTCAGCCGGCCATTAATAAACTATACCCCTGACATCTGGTTCGGTAACTACATATGGTAATTTAAACCATTGATGTCATGGATCTGCATGGGCTTGAATGAAAACATGATGTATATCGGCACTGAAGTTCGCAGCGCCCTAATATTTAGAGAACAACTCTTTGGTAAGTCGTGGTGTTCGCACAATCTCATAGTGGATACTCATGGCATAAAAGACGAACACAGTGTTCATCATCTGCTGAGATACCTTATCTGAGGATATCCATAGGGAGGCGTACCTCACTGCCCCCAGCATGCCTGGATTTAATTCTACAAATTGAGCTTCGATGGGTTCTTTCCACGTGACTAATGCAATAAGTATTAATAGCCAGGAATAATGAAAAGTTCTACCTTTTTCCTATGCGTCGCGGTAATCCTCCAGGAATTCCTTCGCAAGATATGCGGCCCAATTGTAAATATACCCCTCAGCGCAGTTTATAGCAATCCGGATAACCGGAGCAGGTACTTCAGTTGGCCTGCATTTCTGTATGAGTTTGCAGGCTAAGTGTTCAGCTGCAAAGCGAATGTTCTGTTCCCGAATCGCGGAAGTGTGATACCCCCGTTTCCCCTTTGTCAAGCCAAACCGCTCTTTCATAGTTTGTGTGAGCTTTGTATCCTCATGTTTGGAAGGAAATTCAGTTCTCGGATCAGGTCCTGCCATTGGTAAACCTGTGATCTTATGGATGAGTGCGGCATCAATAGGAATTTGCTGGTCCCCTACCCATAAATAGCCGTCATGCACTAACGCTAGTAACTATTTGGCCACTACGGTCACATCTATGCCATGACCGAAATGCAGAATATCAAGCATCTTGAGTAGGCCATCTTTGTCCAGGACCACAGCCCAGGGTTGTACTTCCAGTAGTGTCACATTATTATCTGGGTATTTTACGTGGTGCAAGTATTCTGCTGGTTCAAACTGTGGAAACTTTCCATGGTCATTTGTGTCGTGATCGCTGTACTTAAGCCGATCGATCTTCCTTGTCATACTTCAGATCAACTGAACTCCTTGTGGCAGCAAGGGTGTGGTTAATGTGAATTTCTTTGTTCGATGGGGTAGCTCGGTGCCTGGTCAAACAGGTTGTAGATACAGTGGCCGCAGTGGTCCAATGTTCTCCCTACCCCCGGTCGGGACCTATGTGGAACTAGGGGGATCCATAGGATGATCTGCTGGAATTTGCCCTGTTTGCCTATGTTGGTCTTGGTTTCGCTTGGAGCGAACTTTAGTTTTGGACTTTTTCCTGGCAGACCGTGTCTGCATCGGCTGTGGTGGCGCTGGGTGAGCTTCTCCACAAGGAGCAGAGGAAGGCAGCCGATTAGAGCAACTTATCAGACCCTCTTGCTCGAATTCTCTTACTAAATTGTCAAGCTCTCATTCTGTTGTCATGGGTTCACTCATAAATCTTAAAGAAATGCAGAATACAATTTTCCCTAACTTAGGCATCTTCTTATACACGCCATCAATCAAATTGAGTAGGATGGTGCATTGAAGGCACCAAATCTGACGAAAATCTTGTCCAAGTGGTTCTCGATTTTCGATAATCTTCTTAGTACAGGCATTTAAGGCAATTAAATCACTACCGCAGCCAATTTGGCTGCTTCCCAACGGTCGTATTTTAAGCCTCGCTGTGTTTTTGGTCTTCGGCAGAATCATGGTTTGAGCTTCGTGACAACCAGCACCCTCGGCACAATATTGCCCTTAGACCCGTCCTAGGAATGTCGATGACAGGACTGCTAGGATTGATGGACTGGCTTCTTGGTTCTATCCCTTGGTTTGGTATTCAATTCCGTGTCAGAGCTCAGCCTCAATATACCAGTTTTTTGCTATAGGTTCCAAGGTGTGCATGAACTTATGCACCCACTCCTCGCAAGGTATGTTTTCCCATGCTACATAACATTGCCTCAAATGGTCCTGAGGGCTAGTCTGCCCATTGAACTTACTTTTCACCTCTTAGAATTGGTTTATGAATCTGAGGCGCATAAATTTCTGGCAGGCTCCCCAACTGGGAGTAGACTTTTTGTGATCGGTCCACCATGCTGCTGTAGCTCCTAATGCTGTCTCCAGAGTCTGCATTCTTTGTAACTTAGGTACTTGTTCTGAGAAATGTGCAATAAATTCTCTAGGTTCTGTCAACCCAACATGTGTAGGCAAATATATGGGCTGAGCATTAAGACACCTAAGAGACTTAGTGATTTGCATGCACCTATGGCCATGTAGCTCATACAGTCGATTCGGCCAATTCTCTAGACCATCGTCTGAATCAGACATGCAGGAGATATCACATTGCCAATCTATTACACCATCAGCATCAGGCTTGACATAATCTTCTTCCTTGGCTGTAATGTTGTAGATGTGGTCTAGAGTATCCCGCTCCCCTTCGTCTTTGATCGGTTCTGTATATCTTTCTCCTTGGGATGGGTCAAGGGGTATGATAACCCGCAGACCATTTCCTTCAAAGGTCATCTGTCTCCTTTTAAGGTTGATGATTGCAGCATTTTCCATGGCCCACTCGATTCCCAACAGGGCTGGATAAAGGTTGCTGTCATCAATGATCTCAATAACTTCAAAATCTATGAGAGTACTTACCCCATCAATATCTATTGGAATACTAAGAAGTCTTCCTAGGGGCACAATCCTTTGATGGTTAGCTAATCTCAGTTGTATAGGTGACCAAGACAGGGGAGGTTTTCCCATTTGTCCCCAGGTCTGCTTGGGAAGGACATTAAATTTTGATCCAAGATCCAAAATGACATCAGTCATATCATATTCCCCTATCTGAACATTCAATCTCATTTCCCTCCCCGTTCTTCGGACACGACTAACAGTTTTCTCCTGATCAACTCCTCTCCGAGGGTCTGTGACAGCAAGAACTTTTTGTAGCTCTTTTAAAGCATTCTGATTCCTCAAGAGTTTCATACAACTTTGTAAAAAGGAGGAGAGTGTACTTACTTTATCCGTCGAAGCATCTTACGGCTGCGAGACCGGCTGATGTTGTCGCGCAGGTACTGTTGCTGTGTGAGGGTCAACAATATCGCACTGGGCCACCTTGACTGGTGCTTGGTCTTTCACAGTGGCAAGTGCTAGGATGTTCTCGGAGGCCTTACACGCACACACCTCGATAGGTTGTTTCTGCGTATTCTGAATGTGCGTCGTAGCTCCACTCTGGGTGACGACATTGATGACTGCGGCAGGTTTCTGCTCAACGAAAATCAACTGAATACTCTGGGTAGGGCCACTACTATGTTCCTGAATCTTGGCTATGAACTGGGGGCACTGTTAAATCATGTGGTCGACTGCGCGGCAATACCGATAGGTTATGGTGGGGTTTCGACAGTCGTGAGCAAAATGGCCAGCTGGGTTACAATTGTAGCACACAACCTGGCCTCTACCTCTACCGGTCATACCACCACAGCTGCGACCTCCAAAGGAACCTCTTCCAGAGGCATCACCGCAGTAACCATAGCCATCATTATTCTAGGCTTCATTTTGCACTCGGTAGGTGTCAGAGATGTGCTCTCGCATGAGGTCATAGCTACGACACTCCTCTTCATTATGCCCTACTTGCAGTAGGGGTTCTTGGGAACTTGAACATATCTCTGGAGAAGATGGTAGTTTTCAGGGTGATGTTGGCCAATGGTTCGACAAATCTCACAATATAGAACACCGGGATTGAATTGGTTTGGCGCACCCGTATTTAGGTAAGTTCTGACCACGGGGCACCGGTCCCTATCGTGACCTTCTGTCTGACATTGCGTACACCAGATATCCTCGTGACTAGTTTTAGCCTTCTTCATATCACGAAGCTCTAGGGCCATTGCTGCTAGTTGGGCTTGGATTTGAGGAATACCGGAATCATCGCCGACGGGGGCAGTCTCTAGCTTCATTGCAATTTCCAGAGCCTCTTGCTGGTCAGCAACCTTCTGTTGCATGAGCAGAGTTCTGATATGTGGAAGTAATGCTATGATAAACCATTCCTTGTGATGTGCAGGACTAATGGTAAAGCTGACTTGGTCTAGTAGAACTTTGAATCTTTGGTCAAAGTCCCACATGGATTCGCCGCGCCGCTGTTGAATCTCTTTTAGTTCAGTGATGCTCCATGATTTTGATTTAGGCTTCTTAAATTATTTGGTTATGGCTTCCTTAATCTCATCTAAAGTAGGGTTCTAAGTACTAGAGAATTTCATGAACTAGGTCAATGCCCGGTCCCGAAAAGAAGTAATGAGCTGCGCGGTTCTCACATCCAGGTCTGTAATATTGTTTGCGTTCCATACTGCTTCACATAAAAACCAGAACTGTTCGGGGTCTTTTGATCCCATTCCTTTGAAGATGGGCAGCTTGATGTCATCAGCGAGGTGGGCCATGGCGGTTCTGGGAGGGTTGGGAGGGGGACAGGATGTCGAGGGAGGGGGATTTACAGAGGCAGATTGACCTGTGGCCGGAATACTCGGACTTGGTTGACTGTCAGACTGCGATGGAATTTCAGGGGTAATAGAGCGTCGCTGCGGTGTGACCGGAGGGTTTCCAACCGAAGGGTTTTCTTCAGAGTCTAACTCTTCAGGATTTACAAGGGAAGACGCAATAGCCTAACTTAAGGAATAGGATTCAAAATCTCTTTTGTACCATTTTCCACTTCGCAGCAAACCACTTTGCTCGTCGAAGGTATTATCACTTGCAAACATATGTTAGTACTACTAATCTAGTAGTCTGATTCAAACAACAATATACCCTTTTCAGCCAATAGTATTTTAATCCTCAAGCTTAATGAATTCAAAAACTTACCACGGGGGCCTTTGAAGAACTGTCGTTCAGCTTCACTGAAGGAGGTACTTGTGTCAATGGAAAACTCTGTCACGAAGGCTTCCAATGTTCACGTCGTCCAGAAATCAACAGCGTGGGATACCTCGTTGTTCACGTGTTGCACAAGATTGACCCTTGCGGGGGTCCACGTGGGAACCCGTCGAGCTTGAAAGTTCATCCTTCTATCTGTTAATCTAGACAACCACTGGTGCAACTCTATGTGGATACTACCAAAGAAAATTTCATACGCATCACAAAAAACATACCTTTGTAAAAAGTCACGTGCGCTACAGTGCGGATTTGTGTTCTCTTGCTGCGCGAATTTCAGATAAGTCTCAGCAAACCAATCACCGATTTCCATCACAGAGGGCCTCCAGAACATAGCCCTCGAGGTACAACGTAAACCCCTCTTGAGCAGATACTGAGTGCAACTGGCAACAGAACCAATTTGTTGGGCAATAGGGCAGACCCAGGTTTAATCCTTTTATGTCGCACCAACAAAAGACCCACAATGTTGGCCCTTTCAGCAACAACCTGCGCGTAGGTTGCAGTCTCACCCGAAACAACTATGGGGTGCCACAGAATCAATTTTCTGCAAGTAGAGAGGGGTATTACTGTACCTTAGCCTTTAATAAACTTATTAATCAATAATTACATAGCTTTATTACTCATATACAACTTCGCTGATAGATAAACAACCATGACCTGCTTAACCCACTATAGGGAATTCACAGCGAAGCTTGTTATTAGCAGTGATCTAATTTATCAAATGTATACAGTTATTAATGCATAAAAGAAAACAGAAAGAGAAACAACATGAGATATAACATGGTTCACCCCTAGTGTAGGGGTTACATCCACAAAACTGTGTTTTATTCAACTTGCTACAAAACCAAAGTTTGATCTGCACACACAGCTGCAGATCCCTTCAGTCCTTTCAATCCATGCACACAGCAGCAGGCCTCTGTGCACACAGCTACAAATATTTCCTTAATCTTCTTACAAAACCCCTCTGCGCACACAGCTGCAGAGGTCGTCCATGCACACAGCTGGGACTTAACCTTTCCTTACACAATCATCCTTACCTTCACCTTTCTTTCTTTACATCAAAAGCCTAACTTTTCTTATTTACAAAAATGCCTATTTATACATCGCGCTATTACAAAACCATGGCTTCAAACCATGGGAACCCAAAACCCTAAACCCCAGATTTAAACCATGGGTTTATTACAAAAATGGGCTTTGACTTACCCCGACACCCCTAATACTATTTTGACCTGTAACTCCACTTACAAAATTCCTCAATAACCACGGAGTTACCAAAACTAATGATCCTTAGAGTATGCATCCCAACAACCACTTATAATGAAGCATCACTCAATAGCTTCAGGTTCAATGCCATAGGTGTGGTTATGGACTTGCATTCCATCATCCCGAATCTCTTCAAAATCTCTACTGCATACTTCCCTTGTCCAAGGAAGATTCCATTTGCATTCTGCTACACCTCCATGCCTAAGAAATAGTGCATCATACCCAAGTATTTCATTTCAAACTCGGCAGCAAGTTTCCTCTTCATATCAGTAATCAACCCATCCATTCCTTTTACAAACAGATCATCCACATACAGTAGCAGTATCACTGGGTTTCCATCTTCAACCTTGTAGTAAAGGTTGGAATATGCTTTACTTTTGGTAAATCCCAAACTGGATAGGAATCCATCAATTATGCCGTACCATGTCCTAGGTGTCTGTTTCAAACCATATAAGGATTTCTTCAATCTACACACATGAGACTCTCTGTCATGTGTCTCAAAACTGAATGGCTACTCCACATACACTTCCTCTTCTACTATACCATTCAAGAAAGTAGTCTTGACATCCATCTGCTGTATCTTCCATTTCATTACTACATCCAGAGCAAGTACTGATCTGATGGAAATGTATCTGGCTACAAGAGAAAAAAATTCTTCATAACCTATTCCTTCTTTTTGGGAGAAACCACAAGCCACGAATCTTGCTTTATATTTCTCTATGCTGCCATCTGCAGCATGCTTGATATTGTAGATCCATTTGGAAGTTACAATGGAATTACCTTCTGGTCTTGGGACAACATGCCAAACATCATTTTTCATGATCGATTGATACTCTTCAATCATGGCCTCCTTCCATTCTTTCCTTTCTACTACTTCTTCATAGTTGGAAGGTTCTTTATCAATAATGTCACATAGTAAGGATACATAACTGGAGCAGGACCTAGTTCTCTTTCTTCCTCTGGGTGTTTCTTCTGAGGCTCCATATCTTCCTGCACCTTGGATAATTTCACGTACCCAAGCAGGTTTCCTCTTATGAGGATTCTTATCCTGAGGTGGATCTACAGGTTCTTGAGGTTCTTCTAATTCTCGATCTTCTTCTGGAATTTCTTCGTTCATGGTTGTATCATGAATTTTGGG
Organism: Pseudotsuga menziesii; assembly: GCA_001517045.1. Lineage (NCBI taxonomy): Eukaryota > Viridiplantae > Streptophyta > Pinopsida > Pinales > Pinaceae > Pseudotsuga > Pseudotsuga menziesii. Next base: position 138,844 of record LPNX010035566.1, read on the forward strand.
TGCTCTTGTTTCTTCAGGTTCTTCAGTCAGTCTCTTCCTAGATTTGATGTAGGCTGAATCTTTGTCAAATGTTACATCTTTGCTAATGTCAATATTCTTGAACCATGGGAAGTATATTCTGTAATCCTTCGAGCTTTCAGAGTATCCCACAAATATACCCTTCTTTCTTGAAGGATCTAACTTCATCCTCTTTTCTTTCGGAATGTGTTTGTATACAGGACAGCTAAATTTTCTGAGATGGATGACTTTTGGTTTCTTACTGGAGAATACTTCTTCAAGTGTCTTGTTCTCGAGTACTCTATGTGGAGTATGGTTATGTACATACACCACTATTCCGGCAGCTTCTGCCCATAGATGCATGGGAAGATCTTGATCATGAAGCATGGCCCTTGCTGCTTCCATGATTGTTCTATTCTTTCTTTTTGCAATCCCATTCTATTGTGGATTATATAGAGTGGATAACTCCCTCTTAATCCCTAAGTCTTTGCATAGCTCTTTGAATTCATTTGATGTGAATTCTCCGCCATTATCTAATCAAAAGGTCTTGATCTTCTTTTCAGTGTGGTTCTCGATCAAGGCTTTGAATTCCTTGAATTTTCTGAATACTTCATCTTTGTTCTTCACAAATTATATACATGCCTTTCTAGAAAAATCATCAATAAAAAAACATAGTATACATACCCTCTTAGTGAACTGGATGACATTGGACTACATACATCGAAGTGGATGATTTCCAAGATTCTTTTTGCCTTGATCTCGCTACTTGTAAATGTCTTCTTTGTGTTCTTCCCTTTTGCACATCTTTTACATACACCTTCATGTTTGTATGCATTTCTGGGAGACCTTCAACAGCTTTACTTGCAAGTGGTAGTGCTCTGTAATGCACCTGTGTAAGCCTTCTATGCCAAAGATCATTTGGTTCTACCGAGTCATGAACCAAAGATTGTTCTAGTTTGCCCTTCAATTTGTATAGTCTTCCTTCTTATTTCCCAATCACTACTACATCATCGAAATACTTTCCCTTTTGCCACATGAGGACTTAGCCATCTACAAATGCAACCCTCATTTATTTTGCATCTAATGCAGATATGGAGAGGAGGTTCTTCTTTAGTCCACGTACAAATAATACATCTTTCATCTTGATATAATTTCAAGAGTCTAGCTTGTATGAGGATTCAACACTACCTTTTATTGGATATTGGTAGTCATCTCCGAGTTTCACCTTGTGAGGTGATTCATGCTCATATAATTTCACAAAGGATTCCTTGAATCATGTCATATGTTTGGAAGCATCACTGTCTATAAGCCAATCATTGCTGCCATGTGTGATAGTTCCCGTGAGAGCAGAAATTAGGACATATTCTTCATCACTTGAAGAATCATCACTATCTTGTCTGTTTCTCTTTTTAGAAGGTTCATCATACTCTGCAACATGAGCATGATGTCTTCTCTTGTTTCCCTTCTTCTTGTGAGAGCTACTTTTGTTTCTAGGACAATCTCTAGAAAAGTGTCCTCTTTCATCACATGTATAGCAAATGAACTTAGACTTATCTCTAGGTTTTCCAAAGTTATTCCTTTGATGAGTACTTACCTCTGTGGTGGCTAGATATGGTTTTCTTTGATTCTACTATGAGAGCTTGATCTTCACTTCCCATATTTTCTTCTTGAGATGCTATCCGATCTTCTTCTTGAGAGCATTCTTCCCATAATTTGCTAAACTTGACTAACTTATTTCTGGCACAGATCCCTTGAATTAAAGAGTCCCATGTCCTAGGGAGACCATTTAAGGTGGTCATTTCAATCTCTTCATTTTCCACTTCTTCATCTACTGCTTCAAGTTTTTCTTTGATCTAGGAGACCCTTGTGAAGTATGACTATATGGTCTCCACATTTTGGATCTTCACATTCTTCAATTGGTTCCTCAAGGTCATCTTCTGGTTTATGTTCTTTCCTTCAAACAATTTGGTTAGGGCATCAAACATAGCTTTAGGTGTCTTTAGGGAGGACGCATGTGGTATGAGGTGATCCTTGATTGAATCAGCAATAATCCTCTTAGCCATAACCAAATTCTTCTTGTTAAAGGCCTTAGCCTCATCTCCCTCTGGAACTGGAAGCTCCTCATTAATGTAGGAGTCCAACTGATTTTCTTCCAGGACCAGGGAAATCCTATACTTCCAGGTTAGGAATTTATCATCTCCCTCAATATTTTCATCAATATTGGTATGATGAGACATCTTAACTGAGAACCTCAAATGGAAATACAAAATATTTAGATCTTACCAGGTTAAGATGTCGGATCTGGATTTGGAGCTGAATTTCTGTAGTGCTGATTGAAGAGCAGATTACGGTTTGACATTCCTAGAGTTCTATCCAACCAAATGCTTTGATCTTGATATCTAAACTTTGATTTTTAGGAGGATATCAATTCAAGCCTGGGTTCACTCAAAAATTCCACTTCTATGAAAATCCCTAATTTTCAGCAGCATTGTCGGGTCAAAAACTGAAAATGCTCAAAATCAGATTCTGCTTCGACAAAAAGATGCGCCCTAGAGAGGAGAGTCATCCCAACCTTCTTTTGTAGAAAATATATGGAGAGAGATACAAAAAGTAGGAAGCCCTAGTTTCTACAGCTGCATAGTGTCTTGTTCTTGGGTTATTTCTAATGCCATGTTAGATTTTTATCATTTAAGATAGAATTAACTTAGGATCTTAACTGAGATAATAACAAGCACAACAATCAAACACATAAGACAATGAACACAAATATTTTCCTCAGGGAAACCATAAAGGAGAAAACCCCACAACTTCCTCAAAGATAGAATCAGCACCAAATAACAAAGCCCCAAAAATAGTACGATGATATCCCAATAGTAGTAGCCTCTTTCTTTCTAGCCCCAACAACTTCTTCTTCCTCAGCTATGTGCTACAACTGAGTGTGAGTGAGTGTGTGATAAATAGAGAGGCTCACTCTCTATTTATACTAATTCCCGACTTGACAATGACTCGCTAGGGCTGAATTCTCTAGGAGAGTCTAATAACCCTAGTGCCCCAGAACTATGGGGACTTTAACCCTTGAACAGTAGGAGGGTTACCCACAATGACTTGACATGACTTGTTTACATTACAGAACCTCTCGATAGGAACATCGGGGCATGACATGACTCAAATACATTATAGACACTTCTCAGAATAAACATGGGGGTACAAGACATAAGATATACAAGTGAATAGATTTCGAAGTTACAAATACATCAATAGGAGAGAGGCCCCCCTAGGTAAAATCCCACATCACGAATACAATGGAATAAATGGTCCATCGATCAGAGGCCCAAGCATCAATCTATGGTGAGTTACAAGTCACCTCTAGATATCGTTCAAGGACACCTTGTGGACTTGTTCCTGGTGCACAAAAAATGTCATGGAACCACAATATCAAATTTCGTCAACTCCTGTTATCGTGTTTGGGAAAGGGAAATATGCAAACACCAACCGTATCCCCACCGTTTGTGTTTTTCCAAGTTTGACCCTTGTTGGCGTGAAATGCATCACTACAACAAAACCATGTGATTAGCGTCTCTTTTAGATTTCTTTTTAGTGTCCACTATCACATTTAGTGTATTTTCATCATTTTTTGGACAAAGTGGATGCTTTTCCACGGGATGGCGCTTTTAATGGCATTATTTGCAACCCTTTTTAAAATTTGGCGCTATTTTGGACGCTAATTAGCATCCCAATTAGTGTCCCAATTTGCATCCTTATTAGTGTCCCAATTAATTTTCTTATTAGTGTCCCAATTATCATCCCAATTAGCATCCCTTTTTAAAATTTAGCGCTATTTTGGACGCTAATTAGCATCCCAATTCACATCCCAATTAGCGTCCCAATTAGCATCCCCATTAGAATCCCAATTAGCGTTCCAATTAGCATCCCAATTAGCATCCCTTTTTAAAAGTTGGTGCTATTTTGGATGCTAATTAGCATCCCAATTAACGTCCCAATTAGTGTCCCAATTATCATCCCAATTAGCATCCCAATTAGCATCCTTTTTTAAAAGTTGGCTCTATTTTGGACAATAATTAGCATCCCAATTAACGTCCCAATTAGCATCCCAATTAACGTCCCAATTAGCATCCCAATTAGCATCCCAATTAGCATCCAAATTAACGTCCCAATTAGCATCCCCAAAAGCATCCCATATAACGCTAAGAATAGACTCCAAAAAAACATCCTAAAGAGAATAGCACCATATATTAATCCAGGGTCAGCGACATGAATTGCGCCATGAATTTCAGCAGGAAAAACATTCAACATAGTGCCAAGTATAGAGACAAGAATTGTGCCTATAAAACATCCAACATAGCACCAGGTATAGTGCCTGGAATAATGCCAGAAATTTCGAAATGAATCGCGCTAGGAATTGCACTAGGTTTAGAGCTAGGAATTGTGTTCGGAAAACGTCCGACATAACATCAAATATATCAATGTCTATGTCAATGATCATGATTCATGTGATAGTACTTTTGGATCTTGATTTAAAATTGGTGGCACATAAATGATCGTAATCATGGAACTTTTGGATCTTGATTAATCCTAATGAGGGGTAAACTACCTTAATGTCACCTAAATTTCTCTAATGGCATTTGAGTGTCCCCAACAACATTTGATAGAACCCAATGGCATATGATTGGTCCTAAAAACATGATGATGATGCATTATGATAATTATGATGGACCATATGGATATGATTTGATAAGTATAAGACTACATCATCCATTCTTGTGAGGTAGTATGGCTCCTTGATCATTATTATCGCAATTATATTGATGATGACATTGATTATGACTACGACGATGACAATGATGTTGATTTATTGTATGATGACGATGACTATGTGGATGTGGATGTGAATGATTATTATGCATGTGGTATCGCTTTTGGATCCTAATTGATTCTAATGGAACCTAAATGTTTGTAATAACATCTAAACAACCCTACTATCATCAAAATAATTGTAACAACATATAAATGACCTTAACAATTACATGACATGAATCCTAATGTCAATGAGTGATTAAGAACACTAATGGCATATGCGTGACCATAATGATAAATGATGACGATGATTTTGTTGATGATGTACTTAATGTTGATGATGACGATGATAATGAGGATGATGATCAAGATGATGTTGATGTACCATATGGAATTGATGATTATGATGATGACAACATCAATGTCCACAATGATGATACATGTCATAATACTTATGGATACTACAAAGCTTGAGATATTGGAGTTAATAACAAGTAGTAGAGGTTGTGAGGTTTTGACCATAAAAATATTGTTAGTCATTGGGTTTTACATTTATTGATATGGTCATTGGTTTTAGTAGTCCCCCCACCCCTTACCCCCCCACCTCTCCTACACCCCCCTTACAGAAAGGTAGTACAATACCACGTATCATGGTGCTACCAAAATATCACCCTATAAGGTTGTTTACTTTAAAGAAGTGGATCAAATTGATGAAGGTATTTTACCAAAATGTTCATAGTGTTACTTTGAAGAAGTGGATCAAGCTGTTTTACATATTTGGCCTTATAAACAGACATATATCAGGGAAAAAAGCAATTAGTTTCTCAAGTTTTATGGCCCCTATCAAATATTCCAGCATTACGCTACACTATTGACCAATGTTTGATTCCCATGGGATTCATTTTAAATAGTAAAAGAGTGATTGAAAACATCGAGGTAAATTCCCAACTTAGGATACTAGAAGATGGTCATTCACATGGACAAACACATCACACACACACACACACACACACGCATTGCATATATAAGCTTGTCTCTATGTACTCTTCGAGAGTGACTTTTACTTGGCACTTTAGGTTAATCAAAAAGGTATTTAGAGATATGATTTGAACTTATAACACTAAGACACAATGACTTGTATAACTATATTACAAACCTAGGGTCACCTCCATATCCTATTATGCACATATCTCTTTCTTAGGTAAAAATTCAGGGCCCATGTGGCAGTCAAATGCTCTATCCATGAGTCATAATTAATAGGTATATACTAATTGAGGATTTGTGGAGGTTTTATAAACCCCCCACAATATATGTTTCAAGACGGTTTTAGAACCCCCCCCCCGCAAGAAAAAAGTCAAGGAAATTTTAATTTTAGAGGCGGTGTTTTAAATATCATTGCCAAAAGTTCAATTCTCATGAGTCTTGGTGGAGGGGGATTAGAAGCACTGCCCCTAAATATATTTTTCAAGTATGTTCTCAATATCCATCCTCTTGAAGAGTACTGCAATTTACCACTAATTACCCTATAATTGACCCCTAATTAACCTCATAATTGACCCCTAATTATTACCCCTAGTTAACCACTAATTGCACCTAAATGACCCCTACTTGATCACTAATTACCCCTAAATAATCCATGCTTACCACTAATTAACCCTTGATACCCTCTAAATGGTCCGTACTTTTTTAGAAGGAAAACCTCATGGAAAAACCCAAGGGATGCTTCTAAACATTCATATAAGGAATATTCCCTAGTAAACCCATCAATGTAGACTAGTGTGCCTCACACACAAGGATTTGAAATGGGAACATGACGCCATGAACCTAACTAAATTCCCAACATCATGGGAAACCTTGGTTTAGTTAATCCCTTGGGATAAATGGACCCTATTTACCCATAATTGATGAATAATTACCCCTATTTAACTCATAATTGACCCCTAATTACCACTAATTATCCACTAACTACCCCCTAATTGACCTCGTATTAACCCCTAATTACCACTAATTATCCCTTAACTACCCCCTAATTGACCCCATATTAACCCCTAATTACCACAACTCATTACCTAATAATTACCCCTAAATGACTCTTAATTACTTGTAATTGACCACAAATTACCCTTCAATGATCACTAATCGACCGTTAATTACCCTTAATTTACCCACAATCACCCATAAATGACCCTTAACTCTGCACAGGGCTAAATTCCAGCACATAGGCCTTACAGAGGGAATCTTTTGGATTATGAGTGGGATATGATGGCCATTTTGGGATGTATAACACCATGAATAATTTTTTACTACTAGGCCATGGTTTGGGATTAACCTCTAGGGCCTAAGTTCATCATGAGACTTCAAGTTTTTGGTGACTCTTTATTGATCATAAATGGATGAAATATCACATACCACTGAGGAATATATATCTTAGGCCTATTGTGAAGAGTTGATCATAATTGTTTTTAAATTTTGGGAAATCTCCTTCCAACATGTTTTCGTACAGATGAATCAAATTTCAGATCATTTATCGAAGGATGGTATCTTATTGGGTGATGGTGAATGGAAAAAATGGAAATTTCAAAATGACACTATCATGGAGGATGATCTAGGTCCCATCTCTGCCTAAACTATGCAGCCCCAATTGCTAACATTATCTATGATTCGGGGGGCTTATTCATTTCTGTTGGAAGATGCCAGGGAATTTGAAGTGTTTGCTAGTAAGAAGAATAAGAAGAAAAGTGAAAAGAAAAGCCTTTATTTGGATGAAAATCCATTGAACACTATTCAAAATTATCAAACATTTAAGGAAAATGGCTATGTAGACTCTACTGGAGGAGAATTTCATTATAAAAACCCTAATGAATCAAATTCGTACTACAAAAACCCTGAAGGATCATAGCTTTGCATTAGAAACTCTAATGAATCAATTATTTATTTCACAGGCCCCAATGAACGGGGGTTTGATCATAGTAACCCTCCACATGGGAAATATGTTGGCCCTGTTCAACTGGAGTTACACATGGATGTGTTTATAAACCTCTCATTTGCAGATGCCAGGATTAGGGCAGCTGCTACATTAACTTTAGTTAAGGAGCTACAAGAAGTCTAGAAGGTTTAGGAGAAGTCTCTACTAAAAAATATCATAAACAATATTAACAAAGAGGTATGCTAAATAAATTGATAATAATTAACTTGAAAAATCAATAATAATTAGTTTCACTTACATTTTTAGTGCACCTTGACCATTCCTATATAAGAGAGCCTTAAAAATCCTCAAAGCCACGCATCCAAAGAACTTTAGAAAACCAAGTTTTCAATTAACTAATGATGTAATTAAATAATATACCAATTTCAAAGTGTACATCATAATGACACCAACACCAAAAGATAATAGAATGGAGGGTGGACTCGGGAATCGGGATAGGGTCATCGAACCCCACGACTCAAAGGCTTGACTCCTGAGCGTTTCTCCAAGAACATGGAAATTCCATAAGTACAAAGTAAATGCAACATTCAAAATTGAACCCTTCCTAGCCATTCAAAAGGGTTCTAGCCCTTCTCATAAGTGTAAAGTTAAAATTTACCTCCAAATAAAAAATTTAAAACTGAATTTTACCCTTCCAATTAAGAAGGGCGTAATTTATATCAACATTTCAAAACAAGGGCGACATTTGAAACTACCCATCCATATAAATTTGTCAAGATGTTGAAATTCCTATACTATAAAGTTCAACTCATCATTCAAAATATTGGAAATATGATAAATTATAATCACACACTCACTCATGTCATGCACTCACTGCTTAGTTGTGCAAGATAGATAGTAATCATTGATGACTACGAGGCACTAGCCATCAAGATGCGACTCTCACTCTCAAGTCACTTGGATCTGCAATCTAAATTGTGACAATTTGTCAACAACTACGACTATAGAAAAAAATAACATCTACTAGTCTACTACTAGGCCCGAAACGAGCTCAAAACTTTGTGCCTACTACCTATGTGAACCTCTCTACCAATGTCCACTCCTTTTTTGTCAAAATTAAATTCAAAAGGCCGGTTTGATAATTCCTCCTCTAAAAGACTTTATTTCTTGCATGAATATCATGGACTCATGACAACTATAAACAACACATGATGTCATGCAAATACAAAAAAATGCATGTAGCTAGGATCACAAATTGTGCAAAGGTTGATTTATGCATTGCTATAGAGAGGTGTCATTGGGCACATGATATGGAGAAACAATAGTTATTAAAAAAATTAAAAAAACAATTGTTATCTCAATAATAGTATTCAATTCGATGGGTGGCCTGATCATGATGAAATCTCCCTCTATCCATCAAAACATTTGTGGTTTCTCACAACATTTGTCCTCGACGCCACCAAAATACATATAAAAATTGCTTGTCTTTACATCCTCTTCTATTTAAATCCTCATCTCATAATCATAATTAAGGATTATTATGCATGCACATCCTCACCTTATAATACGAATTGGGTCAAGGCACAAAGAGGACCATAAAATATTAAATGTGTCAAGATGCAACAATTAAGAGACAACTATAAGTAAATTTTATATTAAATTTACCATATAAGTCTTTAATTAAAATTATCAACTAAGATTTGACAGGTTGGATTTTTGTGATATTCTTATCACTCCTTACCAATGTGATTGCGAGGCATTCTTTGAAGGTGAATTCCATAATTTTAGGTCTTCTTCCTCATTATCATGTCTTTTGGTAAGACAATAAAGAGGGTAGTGGCGTGCATCAACATGGAAAACATGTTCGACATAAAGGTTATAAACATTTCTTGTTTTCATTAAATAACTTGAATTCCTACTCATGACTATCAATTCACTGAATTATGGACTAGTACAAATCATAACAAATTTTAGCCCCGATCCCTTAATTACTCACACCTAGAACTTTCTCAAATCTAGCCATTAATAAACTTACTTTGGTATTTTGGTTCAATTTAAAAGGCAGATTTTTGAGACTCAGGCATGTAGTGAGTTGTAAGGATTCAATTGACTTAGGTTTGATTCCATTGCCCCTCCATCCCATATATGTATGTTTTCATGACAATTGTTGAACAAAAAAAGTTGATGCCCTGACCCCGATTATGCTAGATTTGCTAACTTGCTTGGTATGTAGGAATTTTTTTTTAATGTTTTCTAAGTTGTGTATTATTTTTCCTTAGGTGCCCAATCCTTATAATTCTCACATCTCTCATGATTGGATTGCATGTGTATTCCCCAATACACATCCTCCACTTCCTATTTCTTGGTGAACTGTCTATTTCCCATCTTCACGATTTGTTCATAAATTTCCTAAGATGCTAAGGCCTTGAAAACTTCATTAGAGGGATCCCTTATATAAAATTCAGTGGAGGCAGGACTGTCAATTGAGCCCACGGCTCAGTGAACTTGGGGAATTGCTATATATATATTTCATTGTTTTATTAATTTATATGTTTTATAAATTGGTTAATAGTTTGAATTACTGTTTTATTGACAAGTACAGCCACTTCTTAGTGAAGAAGCATTAGCGGCAGTGAACAAACTCCTCCCTAACTATGAAGAAGGCAATCTTTCTTCTCTTTGTTCATGGGTTGATCACGAGCGGTTCAGATATCACTGGTCAAGTCCAGTACATTTCATTGACACACCAGATAACAAGTGTACCTATATGTATTCTAGTAATTTTTATTTTCCAAAACACACTTCATTCTCATGATTAGCTATTTTAATTTGGTATTTTGTCTCTGCTTTTGTCAAATAGTCTCATTTTGCTTTCTCATCAATTTTGTCTTCTATTTGTCACGGTGTGTAGATTTTTCCATCATAAGATGGGTATAACTTGAATTTCTCAAGAGAATTATTTGTATCTTCAAGAGACACTGATACTGAAGGGTATGCAACATATAAATATCGAAGTAGCATCCTTATCAGAGCATTTTTTATTTTATGTTTGTTTGCAAACATGGGACTACCATAATGCCCAAGGAGAGGAAGGCATGTGTGTTGATGGTGCCATAAAAAATTACACTTCCCAGCTTGGAAATTATGGTAGCAGAGCCATTGGTGAAATATGTATGATTTTTTGTATAGTCATCCTGTTAGAATGAGTTGTCTATCTGTGTTGTGTTCTTCATTTTACTTCTTTCATTGTAAATTATATTTAAATGATGTCTTATTTTACCAATGGATACTAATGCACAATTGTATAACTTGCAGATAATTTAACAGAAGCCTTACTATTTCTCTCTCATTTCATGGGAGATATCCATCAAGTCCTCTACTGTTTATTTATTAATTTCCCATATGAAAAATTCAAATACATGTGCTTACTGAATGAAAATTCAGAATGGATAAATTAAAATGTACAAGGGAGTTTTTTTTTTGTTTTGACTTCAAAAGGTCACTACCTGTATTGGAAACTTATTCATTGATACTTATGAATGAAAAAATGCAGCCTTTGCATGTGGGTTTTACTACAGATGAAGGTGGAAATACAATAAAATTACACTGGTATGGATTGCAGAGCAATTTGCATCATGTAAGTAAATACAATTTCTTCTTGATTGGATGTACTGTGTCCTTCTTGTATATCCACTCTTAAAATAACATTAGTGATTTAGGGAATTCAACATGAAAGCAAAAGGTCTTAGAAGAAAAACTGTAGATTTTATCATCAAAATAATTCAATAAAATTGCCATGTCCTATCTGTGTGTATTTGCATCATCCTAAAAGAATCTGAATGTCTTTTCTCACCCATGTTAGTCTCAGAAATTCTTATTGAACTTTTTTCCATTTAGATATTTTCCTTGACAAATTTGAACATTGGTTGGGCTCTTTAAAACTTCTATGAATTGGCATGTATGCATAATTGTACGATGTAGCTATTTTGGCCCAGTGGTGAACTACTGAAAATTTTGCACACTGGTACCCACCATATTTTTTACACCCACACTGGTTATACAAGTTTTTCAATTAATTATTTTACCAATTAGTTACAAATCGTTGCTCATGCAGTTAGAGTATGGTGTACCCAATCAAGTGTCCTGTCTAAACTCTATTTAGAAACACAGAAAACTGTTGATTTCAATGAGATTTTTATTACTCTTTAATTGTTACCAACGGAAGGAACATTCTAAAGATTCTTTCCATTCATTGTCACCTAAGGAAGGAATGCTTTATTGCAATCCAAAGGTAGACCAACCACAATTCTAACAATATAATCTATCATTTGAGATATAATTTCCCACAAGAAATAAAAATAAAATGCTCCAGCAGTTGAGAATAATTGTAACGCCTTTGCTTCAAAGGCTCCTTTACCCCCAAGTAAGAATACAACCTGGGTAACCGCAGTTGTGGTGTTTTGTCGATCGAGGCTAGTGATTAAGATAGATGAAGGAAATTTCTCCTACTATGGTCTAATTAAACAATAGAACTATCATCTGAGAAGAGTTTCACATCAATTGAATGGTTGTAGGAGGATATTGTAGGAGGATATTCTCCCATTGCTCAGATTGGAGAGTTCGATTCTTGTTTGGACGGCACACGGGACATAAGAGGAATGCGTATGACCATAAAAGGGATTTGTACGACCTGTTGGTTACTCAGTGACCTCTTAAAATAGGAATGGATAATTATTTATGAAATTAGGAGGATAGAATGTAGCTCAACAACAATACTATTACAACCATTGATCTTGTGGACACCATTAAATGAATGGTGTAAGATATTTTCCTATTAGAAATAGCAATATGATGGGCCAAGCTTGATTCTATTCTGAAATTTATCATAACAATTCTTTAGGAAAGCATAATGCAACAATCATTAGAGGAAATTTCAACTCAAAATGGGCCTTTTAACTTTGATTCAAATTCCATGTCATCATGTGTTAGCCAATGAAATTTCTTTAAATTTGAAATACCGTATAGGTCTTAAACACTTTTTTAATATAAATTTGGGGATAGGTATCATAAAAAAAAAACTACTTTTTTGTTTGTATTTTCGACATATCTCCCCGTGTTTTTACTCAAATTTCGATCCGGAGAGCTAACGAGTATCCACTCGGCATACTTTTGATGGACCCCACTACCCCAAAAATAAGAAATACCTAAAAAAACGTGATGATGATGAAAATACCTGAAAAAGTATGCCGAGTGGGTACTCGTTAGATGCGGAATTTAATTTCGCATCCAACAAGCTCTCCCGATCAAAATTTGAGTAAAAACATGGGGAGATATGTCGAAAATACAAACAAAAAAGTAGTTTTTTTATTTTCTTCCTCCAAAATTAATAAATATTATTTTATTGTTTTAACTATTATTTTATTAATTCTTTTTAGGAGGCCCATTTTGAGTTGAAATTTCCTCTAATGACGATTACACAGAATAAACCATGGGGGCTTCACTTGTTGACCAATATCCTATCATGTTAGTTCATATTGTGGGTTTAAACACTATAAAAAATTGAACCAATATATTGCAGGTATTAGGGGGGATGAGGGGTTTAAGGTGGGGGTGGGTAGGGTGGTTTATAAGGATTGAGGTATAAAAAGGGGTGGGGATGAGGTTTTAAGTATTGGGAGGGGGTTTCAAGAAAAAGAGTTTGGGTCAATATCTCTGGAAATTAAGGGTATTCTTTAATATCCCACGATTGCACGTGCTATGTGAGAGGTTCACTAAGTGAAGTCCCCATGGAATAAACCTCAGACATTTTACCCTGAAAACCCAAATATGAAAAGCAACTTCAAATGTTTTTCAACCTTCATTTTAACAATTTTAAGTTACAATGTAGCTCATGGCTCCATGACCATTCAACAATTTAGACAACTTAGCTTTTGTGCATCCTCACCTCTTGGCCAACAAAAAACCTTTGCAAGTGCAATTACAAGACGATAAAGCTCCAAAGACCTCACCTTTCATTTCCTATTCTCATCTCTCTTCTCTCGTATTTTTATTTTTATTTTCTCATTTAATTCTTTTTTTTATGTTTTCTCTCATTTAATTTTGTTTTTCTTGCATTGTATTTTTTGCTTCAACCCTCATACATTGTTAAATTGTTTTTTTGTACTAAGATTTAAAACCCATTCATTTTGTTCGGAATCTTCATACCCATTTCAGATTACACTTCTCCATTGACAAGCTTTTTGGTCTCCAAAACCATAGAAGGAAACCATGCTTTCGATCAGTGTGCCTTACATATACTTCTTTGGAATACCATTGTCAAATCTGGCTCTTTGCTACAATTCTAACTTTGGCTCATGGCTCTAGCGTGACTAGCTTTGGCTATGGCTAAGGATCTAGTTTTTTGCTCGCTTGTTCCCATAGCACAGAAGTTTGCTCATTGATTCTCTACTTTGAGCAATCTTCAGATCTAAACTCTTCAATCAGAATTCATTCTCATCTTCAACATGCAAATCTATTTCATTCTTAGACTTGGAGATGGCCTATCTTGGTAGCCAAGGGGGTCCAAGTCGAAATATAGTCTTCACTTGTTTAGTGAGGCCCCAAAAGGAAATACCATCACATAGAAAATTCCAAGTCAAAATCTACTCTTCACTTGTTTAGTGATTCCCCAATAGGAAATGCCATCACATAGAAATTCACAAGAGGAAGTGTGGGCTGCCCTCTTATGTTAGGATCAAGTACTTTCGACATGGAAACAATTCTCTAGTGCTTGCACATGCTTACAAGCACTATGTCTCTACAAGTTTACAACACTATCATTTGGACAACAACCTTCGTGTGCAATAATTGCACCTTCTTTTGCCCAAAGCAATTGTCAATTCTTCGAAGTGAATGGTTGTAGGTGACATCATTCCCTACGGTCTTGAGGACGAGGGAATGCCTCAAGATTTGGACAATGCAAGAGATGGATTTAGACATCTTGGAGAAACTGTTGTAGCCAATGATACATCATGAATTATTCAACATCGAGAGAAAATAATTTATGAGGCCAATCTGGACCTAAGTCACCTAGTTCGAGTTCATGTTCGAATTCGGTGACCTTAACATTCGGCACTTAAAAATTTGGCGCTAAAAATCGGCATAAAATTCGGCATTAAGTTCGAATGACTAAAATATATGGAAATTAAAAAATATATGAAAATTTTCAATAAAATCCATTATGCTCATTGAAATATGAACATTAAACACATCAACAATGAACATGGTAGTCATAGAAGCATAGAAATAATGAACATGACAACATTGAATGAAGTTTGAACTTTGAACACAATAGTCATTGAATCATATAAATAAAAATATGGCATCAGAAATTAATCATGATTAAACATATATTTTGAAAACATTAGAGTGTACATCTTCATTGAAATTTAAAAGCATGTTCATAAAGTGATAAAACATAATATAAAATGTCATCAATATTTATCCTAGCAACTATTTAGCAAAATAGCATCCCAAAAACAAACTAGAAGTCTAGAGAATAGACCAAGAACACAATTTTTATTCTTGTTGTTCTCATGGCATACTTGTTACATCAAAAAGCTCTATATCATCAAGAGCATTAGGGGGAGTGAAACCACTACAATAATGATCACCATTGGATTCATGACTCTCATTGTCGAAAATTTTTTCTGCATTAATATCTTTGGCATCTATTCTGCCATGTTAGTAGAAAAATTTTAAATGAAAAAACATACAAGATCCTATGTGCCTGATATATATATATATAGATGATCATTCTTATATATTGGCTCAGATATCCAAAGGCCATTTGTAATATTAGGATTGAATTCATATAAATACCACACATTATTAATTTGCCAATTATTTTTTTAAAAATATGTTGAATTTATTAGATAACCACTCTTGCCAAAACTTGGGGCAAATGATCTGACATTTTTTGCCCTGATTGGTTCAAGATGGGGTATTAATAGTGGTAAATAAATGACATCTCTTTGGCTATTGTAGCAATTTGAAGCAGCCAAGGAAGGAAGATCTGTATACCCGCAGTATTAGGCCCAAAGGTCAAAAACCATTTTTGTAGATAAATGTTGCATCCTTGGAGTTTGTTGTAGTTGCTTTAATATTATTGAAGATCTCAGTGGGGATCAAAACCATTTTTGTAGATTAATGTTGCATTCTTAGAGCTTGTTGTAGTTGTTCTAATATTATTATAGACTCAGTGAGGAGTCAAAACACTCACTGAATCAAGCTTACTATTGAAATGAGCTAACCATACTCAGTAAACAGTGGGGAGGGTTTCCAAGATTTGACAATTATTCAGTTAGTATAAATGAAGATGGAAATTCTATACCAGAAACTTGATGAGTCCATACTAGAAACTTCCATAGTCTACAAAAAAATTCTTGTTTTGGTAAAAAATTTAGCATTTTTTAGATTTTTCTCTTTGTATCAGTTTCATTTTAGAATTTTTGCTAGTTTTCTTGAATCCAAATGATATTCCTGATCTTCAAATTTGTTGGGTTGATCCCGTGTTCAAATAATGTGACTTTGATTTTTGTTACATGTAAAAAGAATGGCCGGTGAGGCATAGGATTTACAGGCCTAAAAGATCAGGGGAAATTAGCATCAAAATAGATTGTAACAGCCATGTCTCAAAATGCTCCCTTGCAAACTCTTGTTTGGAATTATATTTAGATGGTGATGCATGTTGCAGGCCTAAAAGGGTGGTAAATGCCATATTGTTGTTGGTAAATGCCTTTGTCCCAAATGGCTGTTGGTAAATTCCTTTGTCCCAATGGCTGCAGGATGCTGATCTAATCATGTTAGCATTGTCTACTCATGAGGTGCACTTCTCAATTTTGAGAGAGGTTAGTGCTCCTGATTTATAGAGAATAGAGTGTAATATAAATATTGGTATTCTTCACTATTGTGTAGTTTTTCAATATCATGATTATTTGCTTAGAATCAAGATCAAGGTCCTTATTTTCATTTGATATGGGTCATCATGCATTGACATGCACAAGCGGCCACTAGGTTTTGCTTTTAATTATTTAATGAGTACATTTTTATCACTATCTGATTTTTTTTTTGCACTTTTGTGCATTACATATTGTAACATCCACCCATTCTCTTAGATCACGTTGCCTTGAAGCAGCAATGGTTCATACATTGTCAAACTCTTAGGAATAATTATTGCATCTTTGTATTGGGAAGAGGTTCTGGTAGTCCTATCTTCAAACTCATGGGAAGTACTTTCAAATTTATATCACTCTTATTTATCTCTAGATATGTTTTATATGTTGATGACTTTCACCAAACCCAATAAGCGTCTGAATGTTAACCCAATAAACTCCTAAAGTGTTATACTCATCTATGTTCAAATTTCAATACTTAACCCCATTTCTAGGCTTTACTCTTGAGTGTTACCAGGAGACAAATACCAAAAACCATTGAGGGTAGGAGTTATGCTTAGAAATTCTACACATGCACCATATCCAAGCATGGTCAGTGACAAAATCATCCCCACAAAAGTAGAGACTCTCTTTTAACAATTTGTCCTTTATGAAAAACAGAAATTAACGCTCATCCTTTGTTCAAGATGAAATTTTTAAACTACCTGATAGGTTTGTATGACTGAAATGCATTCAGATCGCATTGTCATCTCTTTTACTATAGTCTTCAAAAATAGTGAGAGGAATATGATAACATTGCCTCTTTCCTTATATATGTAGTTGTGTAGATTGTGGTTATGCCTAGGCAACAAGACAAATGCTTCGTTTGTGGTTAGGTTGGTCATTTTGCAAATGCATGTTAAGGATAGCCAAAAAGAAAGCAAGGATATTTTGACGAGAAAGGTGGTGAACTGAATGTTAATCCTAAAAAGCCTTATCATGTAAGTCGGATATATGCATATTTTTTTATGTTAGGATTTTGGTTATGCATTCTTGGAGGGTTTTTTTTTTGTTAATGTTGTATGTTTTCATTAATACTAATAATGGTCCCATTTAGGTCATGATAATTAAAGCAAGTTTCAAGATTATTATAGATCATGTGGATTTTTTACTATTAGCAATATATTAGGTGAGACTAACCTAAGCTTCTTGTTGGTTTTTCTTAAAATTTACGCTCATTTCATTTATATCCAAATGAGAGCATAAAAAATGATCTACAGGATGAAATGATTGTTACTGCATTTGTTTTATGGGAATGACCCATCTCCTAAAGGATACAACCTAGAAAAGTTCCCAGAAAATGACAAGAAATGGATGCCAACAAACCATTCCTAGGGAGTTCTTGGAATGGTCAATATTTTATAAATGGTACTAGTCTTTTATCTAAACTTTATTTTTGATCCCTTTGATCCCTTCATCATAATGAGTACCATTATCCACTCAGTGTAGTTCAGCCACATTACTCTTTTGTACTCACCATTTTTTATGTTCAGGAAGATATTGTAGATTCTCAGTGTATGTTGTTTCCACTGAAAATTCGTTCCATAATACCTTCAACCCCCACCCCCCAACATATTTAGTGAGTGGTCTATTCCTTCTGCACCTTACAAATATTTAAATACATTGGAATTAAGTTTCCTTATAGAACTCATGCTATTTCCCAGATGCATTTCTACAGTTAATTCTCAATTCTCATGCTTTTAAATGCTTGAAACGACAATTCACAATTCATTGCAATGATATAAAATCTGTTTCAAGGAACACTCTCTTTGTTTTCACTCTTGCTTCCCCACTCTTTTAGAACTGATCTTATGCAGGTAACTATGTTGGTACATAAGTTATAACTTATATCATGTGTAATCACATGCAGCTAGGACCAACAGCAGAATTGTCTGTCTACTAGAATAAGGTGCAAGATATTACATGTTTGTAACCAGGATGTCATAATTTGGCTGCTAGCTAGACTGGTGGAACATTGTTTTTTTCTCTGGTCATGTGCATGCACTAATTTGTATTGCTAATCACATGGATTATCATGTCCTGATATAACTAGAATGCCCAAGCTACATGATTTTAGGTAACCAAATTGGTACTATTACATTGTCATCTTCTGATACATGCAACACTGTTGATGTTGATGAGTGCCCTTTCTGGTATTACAAAAGCCTCTTCCTTTGTTGCCTTGTTCGACCATTAGATACTCAAAGTTGTATATTGATCCTTTTTACCATTATAGAGGACTCTATAAGTTAGGTTCTCAAATTCTTAAAGGGTTCTAACTCAATGGAAGAGCACCTGCCTTATAAGCAGGAGGTTGGTGGTTCGATTCCTCCATGCCCTAATGATATTATAATAACAGTTAAATACTAAAAATGACTGAATTAGTGACCAAAACATGAGAGACACAAAACTAAGCATTAAAAAGAATGCAACACATGGCACTAATGATGAAGCCAAACATGGTGTTGATATGGTAGAAAAATAAGATGTTACTTTGGATGCAAAACATAGGAAGAAAAATATGGTGCAACAATAGAAGAAATATTTGGCGTCATTTTGGTATAACAAAACATGATGCAAAAAAGGAAGCAAAAATTGGTGCAAATTTGGAAGCGAAAATTGGCACATATTTGGAAGTAAAACATGGTGCAAAATGGGATGCTAAAGTGGTAGCAAAAATGGATGCTAATTTGGATGCTAACATGGTGCTATTAAGGATACAAATATGGCACTAACGGGGGTGTCATTTAAGAAGAAAAAGAGGAAACTCGCTAGGAAGCAAAGAAGGACATTATTTAGGAAGCAAACCTCGACGTTGTTTAGGAAGCAAAGTTGGGCGCTATTCTGGAAGCAAACCTTGACGTTGTTTAGGAAGAAAAATTGGATGCTATTCTAGAAGAAAAAAAATAGACGTTATTTTGGACGTCATAAAGGATGCTATTTAGGAAGCAAAAAAATGGTTTTGGGAATGCTTTAAGTTTTTTCCATGATGCATCCCATTTAGTGTCTAGTTTGACCACTCAATGTAAAAAAAATTACACTAAAAAGGGACGCTAAATGGGATGCTAATTCTAGGGTTTGTTGTAGTGCATTTTCCCCTACTAAGAGAAACCCTAGTTTCAGAAACCATCATATACGGAGTTCACTGGGAAATGCACAGGTGGGAGAGAGACCCCCTAGTTAAAATCCCACATCATGAATCCAACAGAATTTACGGTTCATCGATCGGAGTCTTGAGCATCGATCTATGGGAGTTACAGGTCACCTCCACATATCATTCATGGACACTTGGTGGACTTCTGCCCGGTGCGCAAGAAACGTAATGGAGCTGCAATTTTGAATTCCATCAAATCCTGCTAGCATGTTTAGGAAGCGAAAATATGGAAACACCAACTAAAACCCCATCGTTTGTGGTTTTCCAAGTTTTTCCGTCGTTGGCGTGAAATGAATTGTCCCTTAGTGAGCAAAACCATAGTTTCATAAACCATCATATACGAAGGTCACTAGGAAATGGACAGGAAGGAGAGAATCCCCCCTAGCTAAAATCCCATGTCACAAATCCAACAGAATTGACAGTACATCGATCGAAGGCCCGAGCATCAATATATGGTGAGTTGCAGTTCACCTCTAGATATTGTTCACAAACACTTGGTGGACTTGTGCTCGATGCGCAAAAAATGTCACGGAGCCGCAATTTTGAATTTCGTCAAATATTTCTAGTGTGTTTGGGAAGGGGAAATATGGAAACACCAACCACAATCTCACCATCCATGGTTTTCCAAGTTTGGCCCTCGTTGGCATGAAATACATTGTCCCCTACTGAGCGAAACCCTAGTTCTATAAACCACCGTATATGAAGGTCATCAGGAAATGGAAATCCAGGAGAGAGGCCACTATAGATAAAATCCCACATTAGGAATCCAACAGAATCAATGTTTCATTGATCAGAGGTCAAAGCATCGATCTATGGTGCGTTGCAGGTCACCTCCAAATATTGTCCAGGGACACTTAGTGGACTTGTGCCCCATGCGCAAAAAATGCCAGGGAGCCATAATTTCAAATTCTGTCAACTCCTGCTAGCATTTTTGGATAGGGGAAATATGGAATTCCAACCGCAACCCCACTGTTTGTGGTTTTCCAAGTTTGGCCCCTTTGGCATGAAATGCATTGTCCCCTACTGAGTGAAACCCTAGTTTTATAAACCACCATATATGGAGCTCACTAGGAAATGGATAGGCAGTAGAGAGGCCCCCCTAGCTAAAATCCCATGTCACGAATCCAATTGAATCGACATTTTGTAGATCGAAGGCCTGAGTATCAATTTATGGCAAGTTGTAGGTCACCTTAAAATATTGTTCAGGGACACTTGGTGGGCTTGTGCTTGGTTTGAAAAAACCATCATAGAGCCACAATTTTGAATTTCATTAAATCCTCCTAGCGTGTTTGGGAAGGGGTAATATGGAAACTCCAACCATATCCCCATAATTCATGGTTTTCCAAGTTTGGCCCTTGTTGGCATGAAATGCATTGTCCCCTACTAAGTGAAACCCTAGTTTCAAAACCACCGTATACAGAAGTGACCAGGAAATGGATAGGTGGGAGAGAGGACCCCCTATCTAAAATCCCACATCATGAATCCAAAGGAATCAATAGTTAATCTATTGGAGGCCCAAACATCGATCTATGGCAAGTTGCAGGCCACCTCTAGATACCGTTCAGGGACAATTGGTGGACTTGTGCCTGGTGCACAAAAAACATCATGAATATACAATTTTGAATTTTGTCAACTCCTAATAGCATGTTTTGGAAGGGGAAATATGGCATCACCAAGCTTAGCCCCATCGTCTTTGGTTTTCCAAGTTTGGCCCTTGTTGGTGTGAAATGCATTGTCCCTTACTGAGCAAAACCCTAGTTTTAGAAACCACCATAGATGGATGTCACTAGGTAATGGACAGGCGGGAGAGAGGCCCCCTTAGATAAAATCCCACGTCACAAATCCAACCAAATCAATGGTTCATCGATCGAAGGATCGAGCATTGATCTATGGCGAGTTGCAGGTCACCTCCAGATATCATTTAGGGACACTTAGTGGACTTGTGCCCGGTGCGCAAAAACGTCATGAAGCCACAATTTTGAATTCCTTCAACTCCTACTAGCATATTTGGGCATCCATATGGCAACACCAACAATATCCCCACCATCTATATTTTTCCAACATTGGCCCTTGTTGGCGTGAAATGCTTGGTGTCTAATGTAAATGTAAAATTAAGTTATGTGGTCCCACATGTAAGTGAATCCCCACTTGTAAAGTTAGAGTCATTTATAAATAAGAGTCATGTTCTTCATTTGTAAGACACTTCATTTCTTGTAGTTTTCCTCTTGGAGTTGCACATGAAGGAGAAGGAAAGTCTTATTTTAGAGTTTTCTCATGAGCTTCTGTGTTAGGGTTTTCTCATGAGCTGGTGCCTTCTATTGTTGGTTGGGAAGGATATGCTTGGATATCCTTATGGCTTGGAGGTCATCTTCATGGAGATAATTACTCTTGTTTTCATGTTTCATTATGGTTTTTTCATGTGGTAAAACCCTTGAGGGTTAGGGTTTGTTCATGATTTCATTATACTTGTTTTCTAAACATAATTCTTCTAAGAAAGGTTTCTAGGTTTTCTTTCCCATGAGGGTTTCCCAGGATAAAATGTTGTGTCTCTTGTGCATTGTTATTCTTAAATAGATCCTATATGTTAAATTATTTATGTAAATGTTTTATGGTTAAATTAATGCATTGAACTAATGGTTATAATAAAAAAATTAACATGGTATAAGAGGTGAGCTGTCAAGAAGGAAATTATACAAGCCTTAAAACAGAAAGTGATCGTTGTGGCATCTTGTTTCCGTCATCCTAGTTTTATATATCATCTCAAAACATTGACAATATGACCTACTTGAAAAAATAGGGTTTTAGTCATGTAAGAGAGCCTACAAACAACTTTGACAGGTATGATCTAAAGGGGTACATGTATGTATTCTAATGTTATGTTTAACAAGTGAATGATATCTTGACATGTTCATATGATTGGTATTGTCATGATCATATGATTGATATTGACATGATCATGTTAGTGATATTTACATGATCATTCATAATCTTGGGGTTTATTGATAATATGTAAATTTTGGCATATTCATAAACTTGACATACAAGATAACTTTTGGCATATTTATAAACAACATAAACAAAAATTTGGCATATCAAGAACAAAAAATTGACATATTCATGAACAACATACATGATAAAATTAAAAGTATATAACATAGCTCATCATGCTAGATCCCACCTATTATCATACAACCAAGCCCTCTGAATCATCTCTTATAATGATGGTCTCCATTAGTCTCTTGTGCTCTGTATCTAGTAAGAAGTAGTGTACGTTCGATGAATTTAGGCTAGGCATTGTTCGTACCTAGAGGTTTGTACCAATGATTAAGTTGGTAAAGTGATACACACTTCCACCTGGTTTGTAATCCCTGTAAAAATATCCACCCTTATTTCTTGCATTGTTGTCATGTGTAAGGTATTCACCTTTAACAACCATAGACCCAATTGGAAAGTGGTTTTTTTCATCATCAGTCATGGACATATTGAGGGTTTTCTTTCCCTGTATACAACGTGCCAACCAATAATCACCACCCCATTCACTATATTTTGAGGCAACCACTGCATATATGTGCCCTGCATAATATGATTGTAGGTATATGATCAAAATATTTTTCTTTTGATACAAGGCCATTAATGTGAGTTTGAAGACTACATATAAAAAAAAAATTGAGGAAATGGATCATACCAAGTTGTACAAGGTATGGGACATGATCAAAATCTATAGAAATAGATTATTGGTGTTCTTATAATGTATTTAACTCAAAAATTGCACACTGATCAAGTGGAAGTGATATGTGATCCCATCCATTAATCCAATCCAATGATACATACACAACCCAGTCACCATCACAACAAGGCGGGCATAAACAATCAAGGTTTCTGGTCCAAATTTCAAATATTGGGTTATTTGATCTTCAAACTAACTGAAAGCCACGAGTCCCAAGCACAATATTGCATTCCCATGCATGTGAACGATCTATGTATACCACCTCCTAAAAAAATATCTCCACGTGTCTCTTTCTTGTGGAATCTACTCACATAGTTGATTCCTCTCCCATTACTAGTGTACACCACCTGACTATAGATTGAGCATTTCGAATAGTAGATACTGTAGATAATTTCAATTCCTCTCTTCATAGCACTACAACAAAACCCTGTGATTAGTGTCTCTTTTAGCTTCCTTTTTAGCGTCCACTATCACTTTTAGTGTATTTTTAATCATTTTTTGGAAAAAGTGGATGCTTTTCCACGAGATGGAATTTTTTCTGTCCCTTTCTAAAAGTTGGTGCTATTTTGGATGCTAATTATCATCCCAATTAGCATCCCAATTAGTGTCCCAATTAGCATCCCAATTAAAGTCCCAAATAGAGTCCCAATTAGCATCCCAGTTAGCATCCCAATTAGTGTCCCTTTTTAAAAGTGGGTGTTCTTTTGGATGATAATTAGCATCCCAATTAATGTCCCAATTAGCGTCACAAATAACATGCCAATTATAATCCCAATTAGAATCCCAATTAGCATCCTAATTAACATCCCAATTAGCACCCCATTTTAAAAGTTGGTGCTATTTTGGATGCTAATTAGCATCCCAATCAATGTCCCAATTAGCGTCCCAATTAGCATCCCAATTAGAATCCCAATTAGCATCCCAATTGGCATCCCAATTAGCATCCCAATTATTGTCCCTTTTTAAAAGTTGGTGCTATTTTGGACGCTAATTAGCATCCCAATTAACATCACAATTATCATCCCAATTAGCATCCCAATTAATGTCCAAATTAGCGCCCACAAAAGCATCCCATATAACGCCAAGAATAGCCTCCAAAAAAACGTCCTAAATAACATAGCACCATATATTAATCCAAGGTTAGCAATAGGAATTGCACCATGAATTTCAGTAGGAAAAACATCCAACATAGCGCAAAGTATAGATCCAGGAATTGCGCCTAGAAAACATCCAACACAGCACCAGTTATAGATCCAGGTATAACACTTGGAATAATGCCAGAAATTTTGAAAGGAACTACACTAGGAATTGCACTAGGTTTAGAGCTAGGAATTGTGTTCGGGAAACATCTGACATAATGTCAGATATATCAATGTCAATGTCAATGATCATGATCCATGTGATAGTGCTTTTGGATCTTGATTTATCATAGTGGAACATAAATGATCGTAATCATGGAACTTTTGGATCATCATTAATCCTAATGAGGGTTGAAGTACCTAATGTCACCTAAATTCCTCTTATGGCATTTTAGTGTCCCCAACAACATTTGATAGACCTTAATGGCATATGATTGTCCCTAACGACATGACGATGATGCATTACAATAATTATGATGGAGCGTATGGATATGATTTGATAAGTATAAGAGTATATCATCCATTCTTGTGAGGTAGTATGGCTCCTTGTTCATTATTATCACAATTGTATTGATGATGACTACGACAATGAATATGATGTTGATTACAATGTGGATGTCAATGATGATTATGAATCTGGTATCACTTTTGGATCCTAATTGATTTTAATGGCACCTAAATTTCTGTAACGACATCTAAACAACCCTATTATCATCAAAATGACTATAATGACATATAAATGACCTTAACAATTACATGACATGAATCCTAATGTCGATGAGTGATTAATAACACTTATTTCATATGCGTGACCATAATAAGAATGATGACAATGATTTTTTTGATGATGTACTTGATGCTGCTGATGATGATGATAACGAGGATGATGATCAAGATGATGTTGATGTACCATATGGAATTGATGATGATGATGACAACGTCGATGTCCACAATGATGATGCATGTCATAATACTTATGTATATTGCAGGACTTGAGATATTGGAGTTAATAACAAGTAATAGAGGTTGTGAGGTGTTGACCATATAAATATTGTTATCCATTGTGAGGTTGTGGGTTTTACATTGGCTGATATGGCCATTGGGTTAAGTAGTCCCCCCCCACCCCACCTACACCTCCCTTGCATAAAGGTAGTACAATACCACCTATCATAATGCTACCAAAATGTAACCCTACAAGGTTGTTTTGGACACCCCCCCATCCATACACTCATTTTTATCAAGAACATCCAAGTCACAAGAAGTGGATATCAATCTTAACACAAAAGCTAACTTTATTTGTACTCTTAAGGAAATTTTGGTCTTGGTTTAAAATGGAATGAAGCAACAAGCATTTCAATAAGTCTCATAGTGTTACTTTGAAGAAGTGGACCAATTTCTTTTACATCTTTGTCCTTATAAGCGGACATCTCTCAAGGAAAAAAGCAATTAGTTGCTCAAGTTTTATGGCATTGGTGGATTTTTCGTTAAAGATTCAGAATAATTGCTTCAATTTTCGGTGATTCTTTTGAGGTTTGTCAAATTTTAATTAAAGTTTAAATCAGTTTTGTATATTATGTGAAACGCCCTTGAACTGACATATTTGAGTGTTATTTTGCATTACCTATTGCGAAGCCAGGTGATAGACTTTGATAAACTTTATTGAATATCTTTTTTGTGCACTATGGCAAGTCTCAGGTCATGGGATGCAGGAGTATCCTATGGCTAAAGTGTTCCTTTGAAATAAAATGTTACAATTTCAATTAAACCATTTACGCAACATGTTAACCTTGCCCAATTTGGTACGTTTCATTACATGTAGACCAACATTAACCTCTAAGAATGAAACATAGTCTAAGAAGAAAATCATGGATAGTTCACATGGATTTTTTACACCATTTTTTTATCTTACGAGATATCTATACCCCAAGGAAACTTGACATACTTTTTTTTCATTTGATGTAATTTAGATAACCTTTTAGATCATGGAAAAAGTGCCTATGTCTATTGTCAAACTTATGTTGTCCCATACCTTTATCTCAGATAATCTTGCTCATTGATCAACTAAGATACAAGAACATTATTTTGAAATATCTACTTCTCATACTAGTAAAGTGCATTATTTGTCTTTTCAATATGATATTGAGTAGCATTTGTCTTAGCCTTTTTGTTGGGATTTTAGACAGGACCACAATTCCTTTAGGAAGCCCAAAGGCTTACTCGAAGTGACCAACTTTATGTTTAGATAAAGTGAGACAAGTTATGGTAAATTTTATCTAGGTGGGATATAATATGTTTAAATAATTAATTAGTTATATCTATATTCCCACTACTTATTTTAGGTACCAAATATTTCCTAGACACGAGATTTATAAATCTTTCTCCACCTTATTTTTAGTCCTAAATCCCCATATCTTTTACTCTTGGCTCAACGCAAGCACCAAGACATCCATGGGATGTAAAGAGTACAAAAAGTATTCTTCCAAGCAAGGTATCATACCAATATCAAGGCTCATCAATCTAGAGTGTCCATAATCTTTCACTAACCTCTATGCATTACAGAAGAACAAGCCTAGCATTACCCTCTACCATGAATTTAGCACCTAGCTTTACCCAAAGTCTCTCTTCCAACTATGGAGCATAGGCCACATATTAGGCCATTAAAATTAAACTAATTAATTAAATTTGGTGTTCAAATATGTATGAATTGTTGGAATATACTAAAACCACTCACAACTTAGGATAAAATAATTAATCATTATTTGATTAATTATTCACCCACTAGCTTAATTAGTTGGCATCCACTTGCACCTTAAAGTCAATACATGCCATCTATATCCTAGGAATTATTTATTTCCAATTATGGGTTGATCGTGACCACCTTTTGACTATCTAGAATTAGTATATAGGACTTTACAACAGTTTCTGCTTTATTCTTCTTTTCCTGCTTTTCTATGGATAAGATAAAAGCTAGTCAACTAGGAAACTGGGAGCTTTTGTTTCCAACCCATCCTCCATTAGTTTTTCTCCATTTTCTAGGATTATCATGTTTTTTCCATCTCCTTGAAAACTCACTCATGCTTTTTCCAACTCGTGAGGTCCTTGATAGATTT
This sequence comes from Pseudotsuga menziesii, assembly GCA_001517045.1. Taxonomy (NCBI): domain Eukaryota; kingdom Viridiplantae; phylum Streptophyta; class Pinopsida; order Pinales; family Pinaceae; genus Pseudotsuga; species Pseudotsuga menziesii. The sequence continues at coordinate 166,684 of LPNX010035566.1, forward strand.
GGTAAGTGCTTTAGCCACCTATGGGGGTTTGCTATATTTTGGTAAGTCATCCTTTTTGAGCTTTATGATTTGTTTCCATACAATTAGATTTTCCTATGAGGGATGTACTATTTATGTACACTATTATTCATAATTATTCAATGGAAGGATACACACCAATATTCATCTTTTCATTCATGTGATTTAGTCTCGTTTCTTCTCTCTATTTTTCCTGTGTATGCTTGTGAGAATTCTTAGTAGCAAGATCTATTTCTTGTGCTTCTTCTTAGAATAATTGCACATAGCATTGATCTATTATTTCTACATGAATCACCACCATGATTTTCATAAAAAACAAAGCCAAATTAATTGACTTTATCTACCAAAATTTTGGTGGGTCTTGACGTGACATGAGAGCCAAAGTAATCGACTTAAGCTATCAAAATTATTGGGTCTTCAAGTGACACAAAATAAATAATTAGCTTAAAGGAATAATGGTCAAATTTGCGTAAAGTTTAAGTATAAATATATAATTTTAAGTTCAATTCCGTGAAACTTTAGTACGAGAGTTTCATAATGATTTTAACTCTATAATATGATTATTTTAACTCTAAACTTGGTGTTGGATTTTATTTATAAAAGTTTTGTTCATTATACACCAACTATCTTTTAACATATAGTTTGGTTCATTCGTTCATTTACAAAGTATTTGTTTACAGAGTATACCATTGTATTTGGAAAATATTTGTTATTTTTTCAATAAGTAGGTGATTTATTTATTATTTAGTTTTTCTTAGCATAAAAGATGTTCTTATTCAATTTTTGAGAAATTTAGTTTATATTATGATAGTTATCATTGAAATCCAATGGATTTAAATGAAATTCATAGGAATTTCCCTTCACATCTAATGTATATAGGTTTTAAGAAAAATCATGGCTTGAAGGGCTGTATTGCATCTGCATGTTTTAATTCCTTGTAGTTATTTTATGATTTTGGTTGAGTGGTCACCATGAAGGTTACTTATTCTACCTATTTCAATGAATCCATTTGTGTGTTTAAGTGTATGCTACACCCTTCTCCAAGTTTACCTTTAATATTCAATAAATTGGATCTTTGATCATGAATAAGGATGCTTAGAACACATTTTTCATCTTTTCCAATTATCTTTGTTTCTTCAAAACATTGAGAAATCAATTCGATGACTAAGTCATGAATAATTTTCCTTTTTTTTTACAAATTGTGACAAATTACCATATAGAACATATTTCTATATTTTATATAGCAATAATTTTTTTTAATGGAGAGACACCTCACGAAATTTTAAATTTTATTAAGAAAAAATGGCATGATTTTTCAATGTTTTGTATAACTTTCCAAAGAAATTAATCCATCCTAAACATTAAGTCGCCCAAAAAAAGCCTTGGTTTTCTTTCCCCTACTGAAAAGAGTTCATTTTAGGTGCAGAGGATAGTTCATTTCATAGCTTCTATTATTTGGTGCAGATTGAGCCTAGTTTCAAAGGTTTTGTAAGGAGATCGCACTTATGGGAGAACATTGGAGTATATTTTGATGATTCTTCATCTCTATTGCAATAATAGAGGGTGTATTTTCTCTACGATTATCCCTTGTGAAGAGGGCCCATTCAAATTGATCATGTGGTTGGGTTGTGAAGGTCACAGGATGTTGGAGAATCCAGATGGTAGAGACAGGGGATTCCTATTTACTATTTGTTTGCGTACATCCCTCCATTTTAAAGGACATGCTATTCATCCAAAACCAAAAGGAAGATTTGTTGCAGTGAAGGGGGAAACACTGAGAGTGTTACAGACATGTACAGGAAGTCTTGGGGCATGGAAAGACCAAATACACAACAATAACTCATACACTTTTATTGTTGTTACAAAATGCTACAAGAAGAGCAAGTTCGTTGGTGTATTGGCGACTTGGTAAATGGGTGTTTCATCTCTATGGAGGGAATTGAATATTGGCATCATAGTTTTATCATAAATATGTTGTTGATCAGTGGAAGAGGTTATCTTGCTCGTGGAGTTTCCACAAGTAAGATCTGCTGCATTTCTACATTCCCAGGCATGTAAGTAGCCCATATTTCTGAGTATTGATTTTGAGTTTATGCATATCTAGAGAAATTCTAATATTGTATTTTCATTTTATATGCCAGGCCATTCTGAAACATCTCAATCCTTGAGAATTAGTGTTCTAAATTTGGAAGGTGACCAATGGTCCAATACAAATCAAATATTGAATAATTTTGTTTTAGAATGGTCACCAGTAACTTGTAAGGAAAGGTTTAGGCTTTAGATTTCAATCTTCCATATGAATCCAATTTGTATGGTTTCTGTAAATCAACTTTCAATGCATTCAATCTCTATTATTTTTTTACTACGTAACATCATTATCTAGAGAAAGATAATATTTTCATGATATTAGCATTATTTTATTTAGTCTATTTTTTGTTTTTATGATTTGTCTTTAGACTTTGTTGAATGCAGGATATCTCAAGGATCACATCGACTGGAGCCATGACATACTGTTTTATTCAAGCATTTTGAGAAGGGACCTGGAACAACTTATGGAAGTCTATTGAATCCTATGCATAATACCATCCATGAAATAGTGGCAAGCACTGGTGGGTGATCCTGTTAGTTCTCTTATCACTATGCTTTTAACTGGAGGCAATTACAGTGGTGGGATTACCCAGGTAACATTTATAACCGTAGAAATTCCACTTTTTATTTAATGTGGCATTGCTTAAAGATGCCCATAAATTGCAAGAATACAATATATATTCTTGCAAATCCTTTTTCTGTATGGGAATAGGTTATTTTCCTAATATGACATTGGGAATATGAGAAGATCCACAAAATAAATTTTAAAGCACAGTAATCAGTAATGTAATTCAACTTGGAAACTTCAAACCTTTTCACAGAAGCATCCTCGATGCTGTAACATTGACTGTGTTTTTACTTTGCTTCATCACAAGACTAGAAAAAAATTCTTCTGCTACACTCTCATTGTGGAAATTGAACCCAGGTGTTAGAACAATTACACTCACAAAAATTGTCAATTACACACAAAGGAGACTGAATATGGAGCAGAACACTAATCTGTATTGAATAATTGTACAATAGTTAACCCTGTGAATTCATAGGCCACCACAATAAATAATTACATGATATATTCGAATGCATTGGGATGCCATTCGAATTTGGTCAAAAGAAGGCTTACTAAATCTAAGCAAATCCCCCATAGGTGCATAAAGCAATTTCCAAATCTATCTAGGAGGTCACAAATTAGAAAAATAAATTAGGAAATCTAATAGATGATGGAAGGACAACTCATACATGCTTTTCTTATGAGAAAAGAGTGGAGGATGATGAGGACAAAAAACAAGTTAACTTCACCTAGTCAAACTTTCCCAATTGCCTTAAAACTCAGCAAAAGCAGGCAATAAAGCAGAAAAAGCAGACATACACTAGGAAGGCCAGGAATAAAGTAGAATTGATTCCAAGTGGTTTCCCAAGCACTCCATGACTCAATTTTATCAAGTTTGACCACTTTGGATATGTGGAGGACAACTTGCATAAGGTGGAATATGGAAACTAGGCAAATAAGACAAAAATGGGTTGATTATTCTAACAGCCCCCCTTAAGCCTGACTTATGAGTAAAATATCAGAAAATTATAGGGCCTAGCAACAAGGCTTAGTCACCCTTTACATATTGCATGTCCATTTAACCAAGGAAAGAGGCGAAAACCCAGTGGGAAAAATCATGCCTTAAACATGGACAGTAAAACAAAATTTGAAAATATTGTCATCACTCATGCTTCACAGCATGATCAGCAATCCCCAGTAGTGATTTGATATTGCTGAATGTCTTCTCACAAAAAAATTTGGTGAATATATCTTCTACTTGTTCTGAAGATGAACAGAAGAGTAGGTGAATGGTGGCATCATGTACAAGCTGTCTGATGTAGTGCATATGGATCTCAATGTGTTTGGTTCTCTGTCTCTGAACTGGATCATTGCATATTAAAATGGTACTCTCATTATCACAATAGATAGTAGTTGAGTATTCTTATTTGAAGCCACACTCACCAAGTAACCCCTGTAACCATAAACATTGAGTTGCTACATTTACGACTCCTCCGTACTCTGCTTCTGTAGATGAGAGTGCAATGGCACTCTGTTTCTTGCTTGACCAGCTGATTGGTTCTTCAGCAAGAATGAACACATATCCTAATGTTGACTTTCAATCTGTGTTGTCACCTGATGAATCACTTTCAGTAAAACCAATCAAATCAAGATCAGATTTAGCTTTGTAGAAGATCCCATGAGTCCTTGTTCCCTGAACAAAGTTAAGGATCCTTTTGGCTGCTCTTCAATGGATCTCATGAGGCTGATCCATGTATCTTGAAGCCACACTTACTACATAATAAATATCAGGTCGAGTATGTGTAAGGTATAGCAAACACCCAATTAGTTTCCTATACAATGTATTATTTACCATAGGTGAAGAATCTACTTCTTCAAGCTTAACTCCTGAAAGGAAGGGAGTCTTCCTTGGCTTGCAATCCTTCATGTTGAACTTGTTCATCAAATCCAAGGCATACTTGGACTGATGTACTTTTATTCCATGTTTGGCTTGAGCAATCTCGATCCCCAAGAATTGGCTAAATAACCCCAAATAAGTCATAGAGAATGCATAGTTCATTGCATCCTTCAAGGAGGCAATTTCATCCTTTGAGCTTCCTATAATGAGAAGGTCATCTACATACATAACAATAATCATAAAGGAACCATGAATAAGCTTCAAATAAACATTATGATCTGACTTGCATTGAACAAAATTCAATGATAGCAAAAATCCATCAATCTTGGCATACCAAGCCCTGGGTGCTTGCTTAAGCCCATACAATGATTTCTTTAGCCTGCACACAAGAGATGTATTAGTAGAAAATCCTTGAGGATGCTACATGTAAATATATTCAGTAATATATCCATTCAGGAAATCACACTTCACATCCATGTGATGTACCTCCCATTGCTTCGAAGTTGCAATGGCTAAGGCTAGCCTGATGGAGTCCATCTTTGCCAGTGGTGCAACGGTCTCATTGTAGTCTATGCCATGTACCTGTGAGTAGACCTTGGCTAAAAACATTTCCTTATATTTCAAAGGTGAACCATCATCAGCAAACTTGGTTTTGTAAACCCACTTACACTGAACTAGCTTCCTCCCTAGGGGAAGATCAACCAGCTCCCAAGTGTTGTTCTTCTGGAGTGAGCTGAACTCTTGTTTCATGGTTGTTTTCCATCTTGGATCATGTACTGCATATTCATATTTTTGTGGGTCTGATTCAACCATCAGATAGCATTTCTCTGCAAACAAAGGGTCTTTCATACACAGAGCACTCTCAAACTGAGATCTAGTCCTCCTAGGATCATTAGGATTTCTAGCTAGCTCTCCAGCTGCATGAATGGTATTTGCTTCCAATTTTGGTCTTGTAGGACTATTAGGATCTGCAATGAAATCATAATTATCAGACATATCAGAATCAGCAAACTCAACTATCTCTTCACTTACATTCAATGGTTCTGGTGGTGAAGAGGATTCTCCAACTTCCACTGCTGCTAAAGGCTCTTCTTGGAATTGAACACTCCTTTCAATGAAGGATTTGTTTGTGCTCAAATTGATCATCTTGTACCCTTTTTAATATTCATAGTACCCAACAAATAGACACTCTTGGCTTTGGGGCTGCAAATCCTTCCTCTTTTCAGTTGGAATTCTAGCCCAAGCCCTTAAGCCAAAAATCCTGAAATGGGTCACATCTAGAATGTTCCCACTCCATGCTTCGAAAGGATTCATACCATAAAGTTGTTTATGGGGAACCCTATTATATATATAGGCTGTACAATTTATAGCTTCAGCCTAAAAATTTGGTGGCAAAGTCTTAGCCTCCATCATGCAGGTTGCCATCTCTTTCAGTGATCTGTTCTTCCTCTCTGCAACACCATTTTGCTGTAGTGTGTAAGGGATAGAATGTTGCATCTGAATACCTACATCTACACAATATTGAATGAACTCAGACTTGACATACTCACCACCATTTTCAGATCTGAGGACCTTGAGTTTCCTCCTGGATTGGTTTTCAACCAAAGCCTTAAAGACTTTGAAGAGGCCAAAAACTTCAGACTTGTGTTTCAAGAAGTAAACCCAGCAGTACCTGGAAAATTCATCCATGAATGTCAATGCATATTTGTCATGACTCATTGAAATATGAGGAAATGGGCCAGCAACATCACTGTGGATCAACTCAAGAGGTGTAGAGGTTCTCTCATGACTAGCTTTCTCAAATTTATGCTTTGGGTGTTTTCCTAAGATGCAACCTTGACAGACTGCTTTGGAAAACTTAATCTTTGGTAACCCTATGACCATTTATTTTTCACTAAGATCATAAATATAATTATATTTAAGGTGGACAAATCTTTCATGACAAATCTTGCTTGCCTCATTAACATGAATCAGAAGAGCAGAGGGGTTTGAGTAGGGTAGGAAGTGTGAGAACATGTATACCTTTGAAGTGTGATTTGCAACTCCTTTTGCAATGAATTTACCACTTGAGATCTATGTGATCTCAACTTCATCAGGGGAGAATATGACCTTCTTTGGAGACCCTATGTGGGTCATCTGATACACTGATAAGAGGTTAGAGGCAAGACCTGGAATATACAATACATTGTTGAACTTACCATGGTCAAGATCAATCCTCCCTTTGCACAAACTTTCAATGAGAGAGTCATCTCCCAATAGTATTAGTGGACCTTTCGACATGTCAAGTGAGTTGAATGCCTCCTTGGTCGAAACCATATGTCTTGAAGCTCCAGGATCAATGATGAAACTAGGTGAGCTTGTTGTGCCAGCAACCAATGCATGAAATCTCTCTTTGTCTTCTAAATTTGATCCTCCTTCCCTCTTCTTTGAGCTATCAGGAAGGGAGATGTCATTCTTCTCCAGGAATTGGGTCAGCATGTTAATTTGCTTCTTCATGCAGGATCTTTCAGGATGATTGCCCTTACTGTAGTATGCACACTTGCTCATTTCTCCTTTGTTCTTCTTCTTCTGGAAGTTCTTCTTGGAACCTTGGGGCTCCTCTGGAGACTTGTTCTTGTCTCTCTTTTTCTTAGGTGGCTTCTTAGATTTATTCTTGCCTTTTTAATCCACCCTTGAATCTCTAGAAACCAAAACTTGGTCTTTGGAAGGTTTGATGGTGCCCATCATCACCAATTTATCTTGTTCTTGTGTGAGAGATTCCATGAAATCTGCAAGGCTAGGCATTTTCCAGGCTTGAGCTGTCAACTTTGTGGCATGGAAGGTCGAGACAAACATTGAATAGTTAGGTCCAAGCTTAGAGAGTATGGCCAAAACTAGTTTCTCCTCCTTCTTTTCGATTCCACACTATTTTAGCTGCAAAGCAAGGGCTTTGAACTTGGAAAAGTAAAGTTGCAGGGATTCGAAGCTGTTGGGACTCAGGGAGATCAATTCATTTTCAATTTGATGTCCCCTCATCTCATCTATCTTACCAAAAATATCAACAAGCTTCTCCCATACTTCATTTGGTGATGTTAATCCATCAAGATGGAAAAAAAGGTCTATGGATATGCTCAGACACAAGAGACCATAGGCCTCATCCCTCCTGTTGTGCCATTTAATTTTCTCTGCAGCTGCATTGGGCTCTGCTTTAGTTTCCATAGTCACTCTGTAGAGGCCTTTCGCTCTCAACAATATCTCCATCTCTGCTTTCCATTCAAATAAATTAAATGGAGTCAAGATGATCTTCTGAGATTGATCCATAGCTCATAAATTGTCCCTTCAGTTAGCAGAATGCTCCCTGTCAATGATGTCAAACCTACAATAAAAAAATTGAAGGATATAAATCAATCTAAAAAGGCTCTGATACCATGTGGAAATTGAACCCGGGTGTTCGAACAATTACACTCACAAAAATTGCCAATTACACATGCAAATTACACACAAAGGAGACTGAATATGGAGAAAAGCATTGATCTGTATTGAATAAGTGTACAATAGCCAACCCTGTGAAGTCATAGGCTACCACAATAAATAATTACATGAGATATTTTAATGCATTGGGATGCCATTCGAATTTGGTCAAAAGCAGGCTTACTAAATCTAAGCAAATCCCTCATAGGTGCATAAAGTAGTTTCCAAATCTGTCTATGAGCTCACGAATTGGAAAAATCAATTAGGCAAGATAATAAGTGATGGAAGTACAACTCATACATGATTTTCTTAGGAGAAAAGAGTGGAGGATGATGAGGACAAAAAACAAGTTAACTTCACCTAGTCAAACTTTCCCGATTGCCTTAAAACTCAGCAAAAGCAGGCAATAAAGCAGAAAAAGTAGACATGCACTAGAAAGGCCAGGAATAAAGTAGAATTGATTCCAAGTGGTTTCCCAAATGCTCCATGACTCAATTTTAGCAAGTTTGACCACTTTGGATATGTGGAGGACAACTTGCATAAGGTAGAAAATGGAAACTAGGCAAATAAGACAAAAATGGATTAATTAATGTCTAAGGTAGCTAACTATGGGTTGATTATTCTAACACTCATGGACTAAATAAAACATCAAATTTAACACACTATGTCTCCTGTATATCAGATACCTGAAATTTCTCTGGTGGAATTAGAAGTAGGCAATGAATAGAGATGGATGTCAAGTTCCAAATTCTTTTATGGTTCCTTTTTTTAGTTATTTGTTTACCTGGCCATATGAGCATATTTAGATCACTTGAAAAGGATGATGGTCTGCCTTTATGCTGTAGAATTTGCTTACCTAGTATATAATGGTCTCTCTTTTGAAAAAGGGGTAGCTTTAATTCATCCAAAATAGAACTAAAATATATATACATATCTCTCTCTTCCCCACCTTGCAATAGGGTCTGTAAGTTAAATTTATGTGGAAACAAAAATTCCACTAGATCATTTCATTTAGGAGACGAATGGACACCCATTAAATTTAATAGCTATAATTTTCCACATAGATATGTTCCTTGGTGGTTTAGGAGATGAATGGACACCCATTAACCAAACTGACACATGTGTGGTATTAGTTCTCCTAAAAACATATCTACTCATTGTTTTGACATTCAGACCAGGATAGATATTATCTAGGAAGTGCTTGTGATAATGCAATGGGTCTTGAAATGTGGAATAATTGCAACAATGGTATTGAATCCCATGGTTGGTAAGTTCTTATACCCTATATATATTGTTTTATTGGGGGGGTTTAATATCCATACAGACAAGGTGTTTTGCACCAACTATTCAAGTCATTCACTCTCGCACCTCTCTATTGATGTTGTGACCTGAGTCATGTCCCTGATAAATGAATGCCATCTTTTGGAAAATGCATGCCCATCAGTGAGGTATGGAAGTGAAGGTTCGTGCTCAAGAAATGCCTTCCATGGTCATTCAAGTAATCAAATACACCTAATTGCATTAATCTATAAACAAAACAGGAACAACAAATAACTGAGGTGGAATATGAAAAGTTTTTTTTTGTTTGATATAGGATGGCCAAAACACCAAAGGTAGTGCTGCATCACATGTGCATAGTAGGGATTTTTTCATGAAGTTTTGTCTACCTTCTTCTACTATTATTTTTCTTAGAAATCACTAGAAATAATAATGGATATAACTGGGAGCTAAAGGAAGAGATAATGAGTGAGTCATGTGCACTTGTAATAACATGTCCCTTAGCTTAGTGTGGCATTCAAGGAGAGATGTCGATGGTTGTTTGGTAAATAGTCCAACTATCAATTGACAATTTATTCAGGTTTAAAGATAGCATCATTGTAAATTGTGATAATTTCATTCACTTTAAGTTGTGAATGTATGAAATTATGATGTATTCAAATTTTGAATTGGTTATTGAATGAGCTACATTGTTCATGGTTTATCGAATATGACATTCATTTAGCTAAAAATTGCATAATTGGCTATAATATTGTTATGACCATTGTTGAAAAAATCATCATACTCTGAGTAATCCCAATTCAATCTATGCTTGAAATTGCTACTGAGTTGAGATGAGTTAACTTGTTCACAAGTCAAACTAACCATAAATGAGCCAGACTTGTGAGTACCCATGGGTTGGAGCCTATCTATGAGAAAATTGTGGGCTATTTACTACCCAATAGATCCAATTTGTGGGTGGATATGGAAAACCTTATTGACATCAAATATAACTGCCAGAAATGAAAATAAACCCCCTCACTTTGAACCATTTCTATTTTTTGAGATTTTGTCAATTTTTTAGTGAGTTTGAGTTGAACTTTTACACTAACTAGGCTGATTTGTTCACCGAGCTAATTTTTTCAACATTGGTTATGATTTTTTCAAATGGTTCTTGAATAAGAAGTTTATTTACTATAAGGTATGTAAAAGAGTAAAAGTTAAGAAACTTATCTTATTATTGTGTCCCTGGACATTAAATTTTGTCTTAAACACTATATAATTGGGCTATTTTGAATGTAAGATGATTATTATATAATAAAGTTGTAGTTTAAGTCTTTTGATAGTTGTAAAAGGCCATTTAGGGATAATCAAGCTTAAGTCAATTAGCATAAGGTTTTCCCTTGGTTTTGATCTCTGCTTTTGCTTGGTGGTTTCCAACTATTTGTTTTGAGTCCATGGTTTTAGACTTTTAGTCAAACAACCCATCTATAAATATAGGCTTATTGTCATCATTGTATCATCTTTCTTTTGGATTAGCTGGACTCTTCTCTGTCTATCACTTATTGGTTGTTGTGATCTACTTATCACTCCTTACCAATGTGATTGCAAGGCACTCTTTGAAGGTGAAGTCCATATTTTTACACATTTTTCCTCATTCTCATGCCTTTTGGTAAGACACTAAGGAAGGTATTATCTTGCATCAACAAGGAAAAAAAATTCAACGTAGAGGAAAATACATTAATTGTTTTAGAGCCTTGACCTCTTAATTATTCACACCTAGAAATTTCTCGAATCTAGCCATTAACAAACTTCTTTGGTGTTCTAGTTCAATTTAAAAGGTAGATTGTCAAGAATTAGACATGCGATGAGTTGAAAGGCTCCAATTGACTTATGATTGATTCCATTTCCCCTCCATCCCATCCCTGTATGCTGTCACGATAAGTGTTGAACAATAAAATTTGATATCCCAACCCTGGTGATGCTAGTGCTGCTAATTTTCTTGGTATGTAGGAATTTTTTTTAATGTTTCAGTGAATTGTGTATTAATATTTCTTACGAACCCAATTCCCATCATTATTACACCTATTAGGATTGGAGGGATACCCTCTCTCCAGTTTGAATTAAGTTTTTGGTTGGTTTCCAAAATATCTATTAGTTTCAGAGGCAGAAGTAACGACAACCCCATAGTAAGTCCATCGGCATATCATTTAAGTTTTGCATGAAAATATATGGAGGAATATTGATAAATTATTTGTATTCACTGTTGTTCTAATTAGCGAAATTTATAGTGCTTTCCTCATTTGTTTGTGAGTGTTTTCTTGTACGATGTATACATGATATATGTTTTATGGGCATAATAATGGAGACTCATGGGATCTGAAATAAATATTAGACACTTACATAAATATTAACACAAAATAAGCAACCAGATTTAATGAAAATGGTAGAATGAAGCTACAGTAGTAGATACCCAAGTGTTTGAAAAAACACCAAACAAAAATTTATTCATAGAGTGTATTCCAAGGTCAGATTTACTTTCACAGTAATCTACAACAGTGTGTGAACAGTGTCTGATGAAAATCCATAACCCTATTACGAGGAAGTTGGGAAATTTTCTTTGTTTATCTTTGGTTGGGAACTTTATGGTGGTATCAAATATTTTCATTAGAATTTTTTAATAAAATCTCAAAGCCCTAAAATTTATAACCAACCATGCATAAATTCGTCAGATTTAACTTGGTAAATTACACTTTAGACAGCTGCAATTAGGGGGGGTGTTCAGAGAACATAATTCCACCCCTTGAATATCATGTGTTGTGTTGATGGGGGTGATGTATAATGTACTGATTTGAGCAATTATTTCCCTTTGGTTGGATGGATATTGAAAACATCTCACATGGGTTGTGCCTTTCATTGTCTTCTTAGAATCTCCTTTCCCTATTTTTATTTTTTTATTTTTTATTTCATTTTCCTCTCATCTGCACTTTTCTGTTGAGTCTAGGTCATGAAATCTTTATCTTTATTCTCAGAAGCACAATTTGTCACATTCTTCTGCAATCTTGGCTTACATTGTAATTTTCCATTGAACTTTGGCTCTTTTCCATGGTTTTGTTCAAAGGAATTTGAATCCTGCTTGAGAGATGTCAATTTGTCATAATCTGGTGAATCCCAAGCATACTTGATTGTTCTTGATCTTTGATGAACTCCTTTCCATACCAAGATGAACTTACAACTCGCCTTAACTCTGACTTATCTATTTTGAACCTAATATAAGATGAGATTTCCAAATGTGGAAGGTAAGGATCTCTGTAATGACTTCTTGTACACTGTCACAATTTATTTACAATTTTCTGACAATTACAGTACTAATCATAATAGTAGCTTGACAGGATTAGCTTTTCCAAATTCCAATCAATAATTTAGATGTTATGAATATATGACATCAGACTAAGCTCAAACATTATAATTCTCAAGTTATGTCCTCTTATATTATGTATATCAAAGCAGGAATACAATTTTGTAGGGGATTATTTTTCTTGGTTTGCATATGATTGAATTGTTCATTATATTTTTGAATGGATTTTGTATGATACCTACCATTTTTCAATCCATCCATACTGCTATAGAAATCAAGAGTTGGTATTTAGATAATCCAGTTACATAAAAAATTTCAGGCATTCATATTTGATTATATTTCTTATAAATACCATTCCAATTGAAAATTGGTTTCATACATATTGCAATCTTGGAAATGATATATGATACATTGAAATTGTTCAGATATGTATTAGTAGAATATATATCCAGATATCATTATCATTAGAAAATATCTACATATATCATATTCATTAGAAAACATCTCCAAAAATCAGTATCATTAGAAACAACTCATTTTGTTGTAATTTCATCTCAAGTCAATCACCTTAGTTGAAATGTCTCTCTTGACCAAGAAAGAAGGGCTTCTCAAATAAGAATCAAGCTCAATCTCAACATCCTCCCAACTTGATCTAGTCCATTGGCAAATTCCATCATAGGTTGCAGCTTGTGCACATCGAGTAGGGAGCAAACAAGACTTTATGCTTGGAGGTAAATGGCATCCCATAGTGGACTGGGCTGAAGTTCATCCAGAGCTTGATCTTGATGAAATGGAAAATGTAACTTGTTTGTTTTTGTGTGGATTTGTTTGTACTTGAAAGGCACATTATTGGAGTTTTTTCTTTCAAATTTTTTTATTTGTAGTTATATTTTAGTAGTTTATATGCAAATACCTTTGAAAAATATTTCGATGCTTGTTTATGATGTGTCCTTTAATACATATAAAAATTGCATTTATTGGAAATATTCCAAAATAATGCCAATGAGGACTTCTTAAGAAAACATTTTGAGCCCTTTGGGAAGGTACTGTTTTCCTCATTGTATCAAAATCCTAGCATGAAATATTTATTATGTTAGTTGTTGTGATAATCGTATATTGAACCAATGTGTAGAATTATGTTATTTACTATTCCCCCAATTTGCTGGTATGGATGCAGTTGGAGAGAGTTGCAATATCTAGAAAGAGTAATATGCCCGTTGGGTTTTTCCACTACTTAGTGCGTTCTGTAAGTCCTTTTGATAGATGATGTAAATATTTTGCAGATAGTAATTTTTTTATTTATTAAGTTCGTTATTTATTAGAATCGTCAACACAAATATTGTTGGTTTTCTCTAACAATCACATAAAACAATATTGATGGTTGCATTAGATGTGCTCCCCCCAAAAAAATCACCTGATGTGTGATTAGTAACTTATAAGTTGCAAGCCAATATAATCTCAGTCTGACAATCACCTATCAATTTAGAGGATGCTAGGTTTAACTTGCCCCTTTTTTTATTCCATTTGTAATTTCTATTTCCAGTGAATTAATTTGAATCATTTCTATTCCCATTTGTAAATTTCTAATTGAATCATTTCTATTCGCATTTTTCCCCTTTATCATAACCCCCTTTACTCCTATAGTTTTCATTCTTAGCGCTGTTGACATTATAAAAACTTCTTTCAATTAATGTTGCCTATTATTTTTTTTTATCTATCCTTTAATTTTGGTGATTTATCTTTTATACCTTGCATTTTTCATTGTATCTTTTTTAGTGACCGTGTAAAAGAATCATCAAAATCTATACATTTTCCAAGGAAATGAATCCCTATTCTAATATGCCAAATTGTCTTGTTCAGGTGACAGAGTATGTTTATCTATTCATGTGTGGAATTACTTTGAAACTTTATTTTTGGCTTTTAATTCGTTTTGCCGACGGTATATTGTAAAGTTGTTTTGGGTAATCCCAAAATGAGAATTATTTTATGGTTAATGTTAAACTTATTTAATGTTGTATTCAAGGTTCCAACTGTGGCAAATGCATATGAAGTAGTTGTTCTTTCCTTTCCCACTTATGTTATAGACCACTTGCTTCAGATCTTTCACCAATGTCTTGCTACTCGATATGATGTAAGTGGTAGTTTTTGTATGCTTTTACAAACTTTTTTTGGCTATAATAATGGCCTACTATTATGGCATAAAATTAAGCATGTCCCTTCCACTAACATATTTTGAAGACATACCTAAAGTGGATTGAATTAGTGTTTGGTCAAAATTATTGTTATTGTCCAAAGTAGAACTATAAAGAATTATGCAGTACTAATGGTCAATAACAAATAAGGAATGCAACCAATCAATTAACCCAGACATATATCTATTCCAGAAAAATGGTTTAGTGTTATTATTATCTTACCTCAATTATTATACAAGCTCTTCTCCAACTATGTGCAAGGCTAAAAAGGATGCATGACATAGCATTTTGTTTCGTTGAAAGAGGTGGATTGGTTTCTTTGCTCATATTTCCTACTAGTTTCTTATTTTCAAGGTTTAACAGTGTTGAATCAACTATTTTTTGTCATATTCTTGAGGATCCTCATATGCTTCAGGTAGCTATGGACTCATAAATTTGACAAGATATTGTAGCTGATTTAAATCAAAATATAAGTGGAAGGTTCAGTCCTCATACTTTTATCTCAAACTTACCTCTTGTTATCTCAAACTTTGCTTGGTTGAGCTGAAGGTGGTTTTCTGTTTGATCCATTTCATATGATGCCTATTGAAAAAAAAATTGCGAAAAATCGACGATAGGGAAGTACTACCTCTATCTATAATCTTATAGGAAGGATTGATGATTGTGGAATGACATTTCAACATCCACTTCTCATTATACCATCCACCCCATTTAGATTAGTTTTTAGTTGAGAAATATGTAATTTTTAAAATTTATGTTCGTTGAACATCTGGTAGATTATAAATTGTTTTTCTTGGATTGTAACTTTAGAATTCATAGTTTAAGGACATATATAATGTAATGTGTCTATGATTGCAGAGAATGATAGGGTTGTATAAGAGATTAATATTGAAAGTACTTCAGCTCCATCCCATTTTGATTCTATTTACTGAACAGATCGAAGTGGGCGACCAATAAATCGTTTGAGTAGCTGGGTTGATGATAGTCAGCAACTTAGAGGAATGAGTGGTGCTACAATAGAATTAGGAATTGAGGATAATTTTGTTTCTCAGTTATAAAGGGTTCAAGCAGTTGATGACACTTGATCATATTAGGCCCATGATACCACCAAATCACAAAAAAAAATGTGATGCTACTACCTCACAAGCTGCAAATGTTGGTACTGTAATGATAGAAACTTTACAATCATAGGAAAATGATATATACAGAACCAAGGAACGTAATCAATCCCATGTTGAAGATAATACAATCTAGCATATTTTTTTTCCATTAGATACTCAAAGTTGTGTATTGATCCTTTTTACCATTATAGAGGACTCTATAAGTTAGGTTCTCAAATTATTAAAGGGTTCTAGGTCAATGGAAGAGCGCCTGCCTTACAAGCAGGAGGTTGGCAGTTCGATTCCTCCATGCCCTAATGATATTATAATATCAGTTAAAAACAACTAAATTAGTAAGCCAAAAATAAGAGATAGGTGACTAAAAAAATACCAAAACTTGTATATAAAACTACTAAAAATGACTAAATTAGAGACCAAAACATGATAGATGCGAAACTAGGCATTAAAAATGATGTAACACGTGGTGCTAATGATGAAGCCAAACATCGCTGCAATATGGTAGAAAAATAAGACGTTAATTTGGATGAAAAACATGGCACTACATAGGAAGCAAAATATGGTGCAATAATAGAAGAAATATTTGGCATCAATTGGGTAACAAAACAAGATTCAAAAAAGGAAGCAAAAATTGGTGCAAATTTGGAAGCAAAAATTGGCACATATTTGAAAGTAAAACATGGTGCAAAATGGGATGCTAAAGTGGTAGCAAAACTGGATGCAATATTGGACGCTAACATGGTGCTATTAAGGATGCAAATATGGTGCTAACGGGGGTGTCATTTAAGAAGAAAAAGAGAACACTCACTAGGAAGAAAAATATGACATTATTTAGGAAGCAAATTTGGACGCTATTCTGGAAGCAAACCTCAGCGTTGTTTAGGAAGCAAAGTTGGACACTATTCTGGAAGCAAAAAAAGAGACTCTATTTTGGATGTCATATAGGATGTTATTTAGGAAGCAAAAAAAGACATTTTTTGAGACACTTTAAGTTTTGTCCATGATGCGTCCCATTTAGCGTCTAGTTTGACCACTCAATGTAAAAAAATTACACTAAAAAGGGATGCTAAATGGGACTCTAATTCCAGGATTTGTTGTAGTGTAGGGTTTTTTTGACACATGCTTCGGCTCCATCATGCTCTCCTTTACCATGCCTAGTCTCAAAATAGTTCCACATATGTGGAACTTTGTAGTTTTTACGCAATGAACACAACCATTGAAATATGCGTGCATTTTTTAACTGGCCAGGACATCCATCAGACCAAACAGTGTTGATCCATCTGTATGTTCCTGCCCTTCAAGTGATCATAGAACATGATGAAGTAATGACGTACATAGTGGAATTCGTGGCACCTATCATCACTTATGTAGAAGTGATATTCCTTCATAATTTCTCTATGCTCTTCACTTCTATTTGGGCCATGCCTATATGTGATATGCACCATCAAGGAAACCTGCTGAGAGTGATAATACTAACTTTGGATCTAATTTTGAGGTTGCATAGTGTAGTTTTTGGAAAAATAAAGAACTGAAAGTATAGTACCATGGGTAAATGTATATTTGCATATTCTAAACTTACCATTCTACCATCGTGCCAAGTGGACATGCTGAACATATTGTTGTGTATTTTTAATAAATTCCTTAACAAAGTCACTAACTTGTACCCAGTGACACAAAATGATCTCAATATCAGTTTTTTTGGTAAGTAAGGAATGAAATGTAACTGTTCAAACATAAATTTATAGATAAATGAATACCTGAGATGTCACCAATTGTAATTTTTTTCTTTCTTTCCCTGGGACTGTTTCATAGCTACTATATTTGAAACTTTTCATGTCTGTAACGATATTCCCAAATTCACTCTCTCCACTCTTGTGCATACATTGGCTAAATAATGTCATTCTAGCATAGTTGGAGCATGTTCCATCCAAGCAATATTTTGTAGAGTATGTTTTCCCCTCAGGCCTATTGCACATGATGCTATGATTGAATTCTCTTGATGAAGTTGGTGGTATTGTCAGGGAGCAATCCTGCACATGGTTAGTATGCAACACACGCCGAATGTACAAAAATGTTTCATAGTAATATTCATATTCTACATGGTATCTACAACAACAAGTGTTGCGAAGATTATTTATTCTAACATACCAGGGCTTACATTTCTCAAAATATATTTTTCCCAAGTTCAATTGTCTATGTTCATTCCTAAATTTCTCATATAGTTCTGTCTATGTTATATGAAGAAGATGCTTAATATGTGGTTCATGATCCTATTAGCACCGAAAATGAGCCCAAAGGTTGCGGAAGGCTTGCTCCCAGGTAACAACAAAACCACTTTCGAAGAGAGAACTGGCCTTCTGCTCTTCCGAGAGGGATCTCTCAACAAATGTCAACAATGCTAGATATATATATACAAATGAAACTATAAATTGTTTGTAAAATTGGTTGAAACAAAACACAGCACCATTGGGCAATGGAGTCAATATATACAACAGGAATAATCAGAACTTAATTCAAGCAATTTCAACATAGGGGAAAGGTAGCCACTCGATCATAGTCGATTCATAATTGTCTGGTGGAAAGGAGGAACATGAAAAGACCATCAACATAGAGCATTGAAAAAAATGAATTCTATATCAACTTTAGAAGAAAACTTTGGTGAATACCTGAAACAACAGATGGAGCATAGCAAGTATGAATTCCGAGCTATTATACCCTAAGCCTCAGATATGAAAGAAAACAAAATGGGAGAGATAAACTGGAAAAACATTCACATAAGAAAGGAAATAACAGACTATAAGTGCGAATGACACATGAATCCCTGTATGAAAATGCCGACCTTGGCTCTGCAATTATATTAAAATTCTCTTGAAAAACACACATAGCAAAATTACAATGGTTTCAACCTCTTCTCCTTCTTTAGGAGGTATATTTATAGTATTTGGTTTTCCTACACCAACCTCCAGGAATCAAAATTTGTTACAATCAGAAGGACATCCTCTAACAACCTCTTAGGTAGCACATTGGCTGTGCCTTGCATGAAACGGCCAGACAATGAAATGTGAAATGCGGGATGAAATAGGCATAAGAGCATCCCATACTTCCATCTGGTGGGTGATGACTGTACAAAGATCTGAGAAAAACGACCTTTGGGAAGGGCATGCAACGCAGAGAAAATTTCCCATGTACCATCATTGTCACGTCTACAAGTGTGCTTTGAGTTTGGGTGACCCATATTCTTGGATGATTGTCCATAAATCGGGACTAGGCATGGTCGTAGATATCATGTCATATGCTTGCGCTCGGAGATCCATCATTTTGGAGTATGAAATCTTGGGGACTTTGGAGCATGCGGCTTTAAAATCAAACAATAACTTGAAATCACTGGCCAAATTGTCAAAAACGACCTTCCTTGACAATGCTTGTTGCATATCTCCAAATTTGCTGTGGTCTAATCAGTAGTGCACTAGGAACTCCTGATACTCCTTCTGAGACATTAAAGGACCATTTTCTTCCTAGAAAAAGGGGAGCCCTCTACTTACCAGTGGTCTAAATAACTTGACGACTTCTCGGACATTGTGCTCAATAACTTCTATTTTGGCCCGTACTGTCTCCATCATCCTATGCTTAGCCACTATCTTTATGGCTCCAAAGACAACACCGATCCTGTTTTGAATACCATATCTACTAGAGAACCCATCTGACATAGAGCTGAGGAAGGTTATGGCATTCTCTGCAGTCACCAAGGCCCTTTTGTTCACTTCTTTCGATACTATCTGGGCTTGTTTCTTTCCTTCTCTCATAGCAATGTCCTGATCTTAACAATATCTAGGTAGGGCCATAATTTGTCAGCTTCCATGATGATTTGATCCCAGATCAAATGCCTAGTGCCTTTCAAGGCAATTTTTCCAACCACCTATTGGCTCAATTTAGCATTTTGTTGAGCCAGTTCTTGGAATTTCTCCTTTGCCTTTTCTCTTCCTCGTTCCTCTTTGACTCTTTCCTTTTCTAGTTCCTCAATCTGTTGTTTTAGTTTAATGAACTCAGTATCCTTTAAGCCTATCTGGGACATTTCTTTGGAGAGGGAGCTGGTATCTATCTCTCTAGCCATACCTGTGGACTGAATTGTATTCTCTGTGCTTCTGCTTTGAAGCTCATTTTCCTTCATTGCTAATCCTGTTTTCAATTATGCCTCACTATTCTTCAAAAGTTGGATATCTGCTTCCCATTTTCTCCCCTTTTCTTCAAGCTTCAGTAGCTTAGCCTTGCAGTCAGTAAGCTTAGAGTTCAATACCTCTTTTTCTCTTTCGAAGTCAGCCAATTCATCTGCTTGAGTGAGCTAGGTGCCAGGGATTTTTAACTTCTTTTTTAAGGTCTGGATCTCCTTTTCTTTGTCATCAAGAAATTTCTGAGCCAAAGTTCCTTTTTGCGCAGATCCTTCTATTTGCATAGCTTCATTTTGTAAGTTGTTGATTTGGGCTTTGAGTGCTTTATTCTCCACTCTCACCTTTCTTAAAAGATTTGAAGTTTTCTCCCTATTCTCCCATGGAAAAATCAAACTTGAAATTTTCTTAAAGTTCAAGAAGTGTTCTTCTTTGACAATGAGTTTCCACCAGATTAATTCTAGGGAGAAAACCCTGGGGGTTAGAAAATATGGCAGGATGTAGGGTGGATGTACAAAGCCATACAACCTTATGGTCGTTCCAAATTCTATGAGGAACCAGTCTCCTATCTTCTTGCTATTTGACAGTTGCAGCATTTTCCTAATCTCAGGAAACACCCCAGGTAGCCTTTCCTGAAAGAAGAGCTCATATATTTCGACCATCAACTAGTTCATGAATTCATGGTAATCCATGTCCATATCAGCAGTGATTGCAAATTATGGTACTTGTAGGTCCTCCTCATTATAGGCTATGAACATACTCAACAAAAGGGACTGGAGTCTGAACATTCTAGTGTCATGGAAGTTTGTTAATTGAGGACGGATGCTCTCAGCCAAGAACTCATCAAATTTAAGGCAACCAGACTAACCGGATTGTCGAGGTAATTCAGGTTCGGTCGGACAAGTACTTAAGATGAACAAAAGACTCAGGAATGACTTTGGGACATATGCGTTGATATCTAGACCTAGGAACTGACTGGCCAGGGATATACACCACTGAGTTTCTTCATCGAATTGGCTGAGGTTGATGGGCTCTCCATTGGGTTTAGAACATGACTTTAGGAAGGTTTCTTTACTTTCATCAGTATACTCTCTAAAACAATGTACAATGTCTTCTTCTCTGTATTCTTGAGATATATGGGTGAATTCATCTGGGATATCCATGGATTTGCGGATGACATAAGCTTGAATTGGGAAAATGATTTTAGACTTAGACTTATTCATAATAACGTGTTCAGTGACAAAGAAATTATTTACACACCATTCGACAAATTCATGGCAATGGGGAGTTTGGTCGACGGAGAAGAAATGGAAGAAAGATTTAAAAACATCGCAGGTATCTCTACCTTGGTTCTTAACAGCTTCCAATTTTCCTCTGGAGGTTTCAATAGCTTCTCCCACCAAGATGGTATCAAAAATCTGAACATTTTCGTCCAACAGGCTCTCTTCTGTCCTCCAACCTGCGGCTTCAAGATCTACATCATTTCTCTCTCCTACCACTTCTATTTCATCCATTTTCAAATAGCACTGAGGAGGTATCAAGGGCTTACCTTGTTCTATAGCAAAGTCTCCTAACTGGTCTGGGCTGGAACTCTGGATGCGGTTGGATATTTGATGGCTTTGAGGTTTCAGAAAAGACAAATCTTTGCAACTTCGTGTGGGCCTTCTTTATAGATTTTCACCCAATCATAACTTGCGCACATTTCTTAGGTGGTTTTCACCGTAGATTTTAGTCTTCATGACCTACACCATAGATATGTGGGGTCCTTTATGCCATGTATTTCCTTACCTAGCGCGTGCATATCCCAACCGTTGATTGGGACCGACTTCCTTCACAATCGTCGATCCGGACAGACCCCACCATTCTTTGCGAAGCAAGGTCCTATTTTCCTATGTGCTACTTTAGATGGAAAAATAAACTATGACCATTGATCTCCCTCCAATCTCATATGCATCGTCGATCAAAACAACTTGTACCACTTTTCGCAATGTTGAATTGCTACTTTCGTCCTCGCTAGTTTGGGATATGAAATCGTTCTCAGCTGCAGATCTTCTTGGGTCCCAATCTCAACCATTCCATGCATCCATTCTTTAAACTGTTTCACAAATATAAAGAAGTGGCTTGGGTCAAACATGTTCGCCCTGTGGAATGGTTTGATGCCATTGATCTACCCTCTGATCATCCTCAGCCTTCGATCATGACTCCCCTCTAATGCCTCTAGCGCGCCCAATGATTTCTTCTTAGCCTCACTTCCCCGATCCACAGACTATCTCGTTGGCTTTTGACATTCACCACCAAGGCTTACCCCAAGGCTGAGCGTTATCTTGTGTGTGCCATCAGCTCTTTCTGTGAATACTATGCTGCCTTCTCAACACTTCTCAATGGGGCTAAAGGACATGAGTATCACTTATGCCCAAAATTTAATAGAGTGTTAACAATCGGCTTAATGAGGGATTCTATCCTCCCAGTGAGGTAGCAAAGAACCCCCAGACTAGTCACCTCATCCATTGAGAGCCTCTTATTATTTTATTGCCTGAAAGAAAAACAAACTTCGAAAGAATGGTTACCTCTTCTGATCTTAGGGCCTTCTCCATAGGATTCAAATCTTCTAATTCACCATCCGTACTGATTAAAACATAAGACATATTTACACTATGATACATGGACCTAAGTCCCTTTATTCCAAGTAGTGCTTCAGGAACCTCCCATTGACTGTGCCTCCTTCATACTACGACCCATCTGGATACTACAAAATGAAGGCATTGTCTCCTCTATGCGCCACAATAAGATAAGGGCCTACCCACAAATGGTCAAATTTTCCGTGCTTCCCTTTGTCTTCATGAGGGGAATCCCATTTCAACACCAAGTCATCGACCTGGAAAATATCTTCTTTTACTCTCCTGTCGAAGGTATTCTTCATTTTCTCCTAGTGTATATGGACTTTATCATAAGCCTTGTCCCTTACTTCATTAAGCTCAATGATCTGGTTGATCCTTCTTTGAATGGGATTGGGCTCATCCGATGGATCCCATAATAACTTCATGACTGGAACACCTAAAGAAGAAGGAAAAATTACTTTGGCTCCATACACTAACTGAAATGGTGACATACCAATGGCCCTTTTGGTGTTGATTCTGTCAGCCCACAAGGCATATTTCAATTTAGTGTGCCAAGATTTCTTGTTATCCTCCAATAGCTTCTTAATGATCCTCACAAGGATTTTGTTAGAAGATTTATCCAACCCATTCCCCTATGGGTAATAAGCCGTAGAGTGATTTAGGCTTATATAGTACTTATGGAAAAAATTGGTCATCTTTCTAGATTTAAACGTAGGGGCGTTCTTGGTCACAATCTACCTCGAGCAGCCGAACCTTGCCAGAATATTGTTTTCTATGAAATCCATTATCACTTCTTCTGTAGCTCACCTGGTGGGTGTGGCCTCAATCCACTTTGTGAAATAATCAGTGGCAGTCAAAATCCACTTATGCTGCCCGAAAGAGTTTGGATTTATCTCGCCAATGAAATCTAACCCCCATTGCTGGAATGGAGCTTCCACAGATATCAGGTTGAGGGGGAGAGACACCACCTTCCTTTTCCCTTCAAAAATTTGACACTGGTGGAATTTAGCCGTTTCCTTATAGATATTTGAGAACAACGTGGGCCAATAAAACCCTACTCTCATAAAAAAAAATTGTGGCAACTTTCCAGGAATGGTGTCCTCCACAATCTCCTTCATGAAATTCCTTTTCCATACATTGAGCTTTGTCCTCCAGAATACAATTTGGCAGTATCCCCCCAGGATATTTCCAGTAGAGATATTGTTCTATGATACAAAATTTTGCAGCTTTCAGTTTTATGGATCTAGCCCAGGTTTTTCTTAGCCCAACAGGGGGTTGTAAATTCTGTAATACAAAAACAATGTCAGCATACCAAGGAGACATAGAGGAATCAGGCTTCACCTGCACCTCCGCTTCCTCCTGAATAGGATGACAAGCCAGAAAATTCAGCTGCAGAGAGTCACAATGGGAGTCCGTCATCATCTTAGCCAATCTCTACCCTTTGATCAACTTCATGGGCTTGATTTCTATGTCATCTTCCAGGAGCATTGCAACCCATTTAGCTTTCTTTCCTTCCATGTCAGGCTATGTAAGTATGCTTTTCACTACACTACAAGGTACATAGGAAATTATGTGGGAATGGAGGATGTAGATTCTGAAATCCTTCAAGGCTTTAACCAAGGCAGGCTTGTTTTTCCATTATACTATATTTCAGTTCTCCATCTCTCAATATCTTACTGAAGAACGTTATGGGTCGTTCTTCACCCCAATCATTCTTTTGCAGCAAAACTGCCACTACAGTGTGTTCTAAGGCATAAGAGAATACTAAGAAATCCTTTTCAAAATCTAGATTGATCAGAACAGGAGCTTCTGAAATGGCCCGTTTTATATCTTTGAAAGCTTTCTTGGCTCTCACCATCGACTTAATTTCATGATCTTTCCTTAACATGTAAGTAATGTCCATCAGGATCTCGGCAAAGCTAGGTATGAATCTCCTCAAGAATTTGACTTGATCGATGAAAGATTGGATTCCTTTCTTGCTCCTTAGTTCCTCTACTTTCAAAATGCATTTTACCCTCTCTCGATCGATCCTAATCCCTTCCTTTGAAATAATGTGCCCCAGCAACTTTCCTTCTTCCAGAGCGAAGTTCGACTTTCTAGGGTTCAAGGAAATGCCATATTTTTGCATTTAATGAAAACTATTTCCAGGTGCCTGATATGATCTTTAGCCCACCTGGAGTACACAGTAGTTTCTTCCATGTATATCACCACAAATTTGTCTCTCTCATCTACAAAAGCAATATCCATGGTGCGTTGGAAAGTTTCTCCAGCATTCATTAACCCAAACGACATCTTTGCATACATGAATGTACCCCAAGGTGTGGTGAAAGCAGTTTTTTCTTGGTCTTCAGGAAACACCTTCACCTAATTGTACCTGGAAAAACCATCCATAGTGGATATCCTCTCTGAGCCTACCACCCTCTATAGGATCTAGTCCATCTTTGGCAATGGGTAGTTATCATTCAAGGAAACTTTATTTAAATTCCTAAAATCTACGCATAGCCTTATTTCCCCATTCTTTTCCCGGACATGAACCAAATTGGCTACCCATTTTGAAAATATTAGAGTTACTATTATCTTTGCATCAAACAACCTTTTTACTTCTTTTTCAATAATGGGTACTAGCTTCGGATTAATCCTCCTGAGTTTTTTCCTGAATGGTTTTTTTCTGGGTTTAATCAGAATAGTATGATGTATGATGGAAGTTTCATATTCTTTGAGATCTTCATAACTCCATGCAAACACATCTTTGTACTTTTTCATTAGGTTCACATACCCTTCTTTTTCTTTAGTGGGAAATTTCTTAGACAATTTTACAATTTTAGGGTCACCTTCAGTGCCGATATCTACATCTTCGATGGCATCCATGGCAGGCTCAACCTTCGGATCCCTGGATACATCATTTTGGTCAAAAAGAGATTCTAAAGGGATTAGGCCCCTGGTACTATGATTGAATTTCAATTGGACTATATCCTTGCCTTCCAAGGAATCCTTCAACATTCCCATCCCGACGGCTTCTTCCCCTTCCTCTTCAACGTCTAGGAATTTTTTGAGGTCAGCGCCACCTTCATCAATGTGAGTGTTCACAAACTCACCAAAAATCTCCAAAAATCTTTTTCTCTGCATATCATCTTCAAATACTTGCCAATATTTAGTGTTATCTGGTATGGAAAGTCTGTTTAAAATCTCCACTTTATATTTCTTTTTGCCTGCCGCACGAGCTTCAAATTTTCCTGTTGCAGTCGCCAAAGAGTCTGCTACCACATTCTCATCTCTGGGAATCACTTGGACCATATGTTCAATCAAGAAATTTCTGAACATATCCCATACCTCATTCCAGTAGGCTCTCATTCTCGAATGTTTAGTTTGATAGATATAATTCACTTGATTTACTACAAGCTCTGACTCCCAAAAAATTTGGACCCTTTTCTCTCCTAAATATTTCAGCACATGTAGGCCTAGCAACAAGGCCTCATACTCTGCTACATCATTAGTATTAAACTTGCACAATGATCTAGGGACTAAACACAAGTCTCATCAAAGAATATTAACAAATAACTCATGAAAATGGTGTAATCGGGCTATGGAATGAGTAGTCGCTCTGTATATTCACACAAAGAATGAGTAATTACATTACAATGTCATGCTGCAAGCATGAATGACTAGCAATTTGAATCCTCAAGGAGGTCATTCGAATTGAATGAGTGAGTCTAGGTTAACTGAATGTAATCCATAGTCAACATTGAAGTTAACCACTGATCAAAACCCTAATTGACTCAATAACTGAAGTCAGAGTGTAATAAATGACTGAGTCTTAACTGAAAGAGATTAGACACATGTCAGAGCAAGCCAACCATTAAGTGGTAGCACTTCAATGACTCCAATGAACCCCGATGAGGTTAACTGAAGTGTAACTGAACATCAAAAGTGGTTGGAGGCGCCCTTGTTGACTTTAATTCATTAAATAATAATTAAATAATCAATTTAATGAGGAGAAGTTCCTTCACTACTCTGTTTAACTGATTGTAACCATCAGTTAGCAATAAATTTCATTAATGACACTTAGATCACCCCCGGAATGCTCCAGTTAGCCTCCCCGAATGTAGGAAAAGGCTAAGTTAGCCTCCTTGACTGAAGGTAGGCATGGGTGTGATCTAGCAGAGGCCATTTAATGCTCCACTGATGTCAATTAGGTCAATAATACTTAGGATAGTGGTTTAACTAGGCCAAATTGACCAAAATGAGTGTGTATGGTGGTAAATGTCTCCAACACCCCCCCTTAAGCTATACTCAGGAGGAGTTAGAAAAAATAAATGCATAAAAATGCTAGGGCCCCGGCAACTAAGGCCATAGGTCACCCTGTACAATGTTGAAACTGAAACAATGCTCAAAAACAAACTAAGTGAGGAAGAGAGGGAAAATCCAGTGGGAAAAAACCGCCCCTCAAGTTGAAAACTAAAAGTATTCTAAATCACCCTGATGAACTCACCCCGAATAGTGAACAAAGGTAAGTGAACTTATTTTTTGAAAATATCTTAGTGAATATGTCTGTAATCTGCTCATCATTCAGGCAGTATTGCAGAATGATGGTCCTGTCATGCACTAGCTCCTCGATATAGTGCATGTGGATCTCTACATGCTTGGTCCTTTTCTTGGTAACTGGATCTGTGGATATCTTAATATCACTTTGATTGTCACAAAAGAGGACAGTGGACAAAGTACTACCAAGATCAAACTCTAAAATAATGCCTTGCAACCAAATTGCTTGGATGCAAGCATTCACCGCTCCTCGATACTCAGCCTCTACTGAAGATAGTGCCATGGCAGCGTTCTTTTTTCTAGAACAAAAAATGGGGCCACCAACAAACATGAATACATATCTGGAAGTAGACTTCTGATAAATAGAATCATCCGCCCAATCGGAATCTGTGTATCCAACCAGCTCTAGCTTAGAGTCTACAGCATAGTGAATGTCGTAGGTCCTGGTTCCCTGAATATACTGGAGGATCCTCTTGGCTTCCTTCCAATTAATATCATGAGGATTATGCATATATCTTGATACAGCATTCATGGCATAACATATAGCAGACCGAGAATGTGTCAAGTACAACAAGCCACCAATCAGTTGTCGATATATAGTGCAGTCCATGGGAGGTGTGCTTTTTCCTTCTTCAAGGCTGATCCTTGAAAGGAAAGGGAATTTTGTAGGCCTACATTAATCCATGTTAAATTTGACTAACAGGTCTGAAATTTATTTGGACTGATTGATCATTATCCCATTATAATTTTGCTCAATTTCAAGCCCCAAAAATTGTTTTAGGAGCCTCAAATCACTCATTTCAAAGGCATTGTGGATAGCAGTTTTGATGGTTGAAATGGAAGCAAATGTGATAGATGTGATCAGTAATTCATCAACATATACAAAAATAATAATTAAATTACCATCAGACTACTGTAAATACACATTTCGATCTGATATACACCTTTGGAAGTTTTGCGAGAGAAGGAAGGCATCCATCTTGGAATACCACTCTCTTGGGGCCTGTTTTAACCTGTATAGTGACTTCTTTAGCTTGAAAACCAAATATGTATCAGTGATGTAGACCTTAGTATTATTCATGTATATATCCTCATCAATATCTCCATGTATAAAGGCTGACTTAACATCCATATGATGCACCTCCCAGTGCTTAGATGCTGAAATTGTCAAAACTAGGCGGATGGAGTCCATTTTTGCAACCAGTGCAAAGGTCTCATGGTAGTCCACACCTTGGACCTGAGAGAAAAAAAATTTCACTAGCCTTGCCTTATATTTACAGGTTCTTATATCATCATCAACCTTGGTCCAAAAAACCCACTTGCATTGAACCAATTTCCTTCCCGGAGGAAGAGAAACTAGCTCCCAAGTAGTGTTTTTCTGAAGAGAATTCATCTCTTCATCCATGGCAACTTGCCATCTCGGATCCTTCCAAGAATGGTAGTAGGATTTTGGGTCTGAACTAATCATAAAATATCAAGTTTTGGACAACAAATTATTAGGACAAGAGAGCGCAATACCTGCTCTTTGGAAATCAGACCAGGTTCTCCTTGGATCATTCGGATTTCCAATGTTATCTCCTACGGAGGAGAGTGTCTGTCGGGCCCATGTGGGAAGATGATTTTGTACTTCAGGTTCTAATTCATAATATGATTCTTTCTTCACACTGATATCAAAAATTAGAGGATCCAAATCAGGTTCATCACCCCCAATTTCATCATCCAAATATTCAGTAGAATAGGAAGGGAATTCAGCAGTTTTCTCCTTCACTAGTTCCACCTCCTGAAGAGGCTTATCGAACTTGAAACTTCTCTCGATGATGATATGTTTTGTTTTCATGTCCAACAGCTTGAAAAATTTTGATTCATCAGGACACCCAATAAACAGACATTCTATTCTTTGCGGTTTCAAAGCCCTTCTTTTATCAAGTGGAATCCAGGCCCATGCAGTGGACCCAAACACCTGCAGGTTCGACACATCCGGCTTGTGTCCGAAGTATGCTTTGAAATGGTTATTCCCTTTCATGAATGAGTGTGGAACCCTGTTCTAAATTTATTCTACAGAATTCATGGCTTCATCCCACAAATTTTCAGCTAACTTCTTAGATTCCAACATACAGGTGGTCATCTCCTTGAGAGACCGATTCTTCCTTTCCGCTACTCCGTTTTGCTGGGGAGTGTAGGGAATTGAATGTTGGAACTGAATACCAATTTGGGAGAATATGTGTAGAAACTCATTTATTACATACTCCCCACCATTATCAGATCTCAAGATATTGATCTGAATCCCAGAGGCATTCTCGATCAAGGCCTTCAGTTCAGAAAAATTTTCACATACTTCAGACTTCTTTTTGAGAAAGAAGACCCATGTGTACCTTGAAAAATCATCAATAAAATTCAGAAGATACCTTGATCCATTCATGGATGTGACAGGAATCATACCAATGATATCAGAATGCATCATCCCCAATATGCATGTAGCTCAGTTTTCCTTCCCCCGATCGAACTTGTGCTCATGGTGTTTTCCAATCACGCAGCCCTTGCAATTTCCAGTGGTTTATTTGATTACTGGGAGGTTTTCAACCATGGATTTTTTCTGTAATTGCTGCAAATATTTGAAATTTATATGGCCAAACCTTTCATGCCACAGCCTACTAACTTCATTTCCATGAGTTAGTAGAGTGGTGGGCTTTGCATCCACAACAAAGTGAGAGAACTCATAGGCTTTTGCATGATGGTATGCAAGGCCTTTAGCAATGACTTTTCTGGATGCAAGATCCGTTATCTCAACATAATTTGGGTTGAAAGAAACTCTCTTAGGAACTCCTATATGTGTCATCTAATAGACACTAAGGATATTTGATGCCAAAGACAGTACATACAAAACATTTGAAAAATAGCCATTCTCAAGATCAACCATACCTTGTCCTTCTGAAATGATGGTGGAGTCATCTCCCATGTGGATGGGGATGGATTTTCCAGTCTCAAAGGATGAAAAGGAGCCTCTTTCATCCATCATGTGGTTCAAAGCTCCTGAATCAATCAAGAGTGATTTGGACTTTGAAGTGCTTGCCTTGAGGGCATGACCTTTTTCATGTTGTGGTTCCCAATATTGTTGATCTCTCCTCTGAAAGCTTTCTGGAAGATTGATGTGATTTCTCTCAAGGAGAGAAGTAGCTTCATCAAGCTTCTTCTTCATGCAGGCATGTTCATGGTGGAAGCCCTTCCCATAGTATGAACACTTGAATTTTTCCTTTCCATGGTTCCCTTTTCCTTTGTTCTTCCTTAAGCCAGAAGACTCATCATGCTGCTGGTTTTCAACTCTAGGATTAGGAGCTTTGAATTTAGTTTTTGGGTTCTTCTACTGCTTTCCTTTACCCTTCAAATCTTTGGGCCCTGAGACATGGAGGGATTTATCATGGGAGTAAATGATGATCCCCATCTGGACAAGCTTATCATGTTCACTTGTTAGGGACTCAATGAAGGCATTGAGTGTAGGCATCTTCCATCCAGGGGTTGTGAGCTTCCACACACAAAATGTAGAGACAAAAAATGAATAATCAGCTCCAAGTTTGGAGAGTACGGAGAGGATGAGCTGATCATCCACCTTCTCCTCTTTGCATTGCTTGAAGAGTAAGATAGTGTGCTTGAACTTTGTGAAAAAATCATTCAATGTCTCGAAATTGGAAGGATGGAGAGACATTAATTCATTTTCAAGCCGGTAAACTCTCAAATCATCTTTCTTTCCATATAGGGTTTCCAATTTGTCCCAAATTTCCTTTGGAGTCTTCAATCCCAAAAGATGGAAAAGAATATCTCGGGAAATAGAGAGGCACAAGAATCCGAATGCTTCATCCTTCTTGTTCAAGAATATTGATTTGTCTATAGCAGAACAAGGCTCAGGTTCAGTGTCCATGGTGAATCTATAGAGTCCTCTAGAGTGCAGCTAAATCTCCATGTCTCCTTTCCATGAGTGGAAATTGAATGGAGTCAAAAAGATATACTGAGGAGGCCATCTGGATCTGGTGGAGTGAATGCTTCACCTGTAGAAAATATGAAAATCACAACAGAAAGGGCAATGTAAGGTCATACAGCCTGCACATTTTAGGATTTCATCACACCCAGCATAGTCAATCAACAAAGATTGATCAACAAGTTCTTTACTTGGGGTATTAAGTGGTAAGCCTTGGCTTCTGGTGCAGTGCTGGATTTTTGAGCTATTGCTCAATTTTCATGCAAAAATCTGTCAAAAAGCTTGTTTTTTAGAGATTGATCTTCATCCCACCATGATATTTGATACCATATTAAACTTACATAGTGATCTAGGGACTAAACACGAGTCTCATCAAATATTAATAACAAATAACTCATGAAAATGGTGTAATCGGGCTACGGAATGAGTAGCTGCTCTTTATGTTCAACAAAGAATGAGTAATTACATTACAATGTCATGCTGCAAGCATGAATGACTAGCAATTTGAATCCTCAAGGAGATCATTCGAATTGAATGAGTGAGTCTAGCTTAGCTGAATGCAAGCCACAGTCAACACTCAAGTTAACCACTGATCAAAACCCTAATTGACTCAATTGAGCACTAACTAAAGTCAGAGTGCAATAAATGACTGAGTCTTAATTGAAAGAGATCAGACACATGTCACAACAAGCCAACCATCA
The DNA here is from genome assembly GCA_001517045.1 of Pseudotsuga menziesii. Lineage (NCBI taxonomy): Eukaryota > Viridiplantae > Streptophyta > Pinopsida > Pinales > Pinaceae > Pseudotsuga > Pseudotsuga menziesii. The sequence goes on from LPNX010035566.1 coordinate 198,600, forward strand.
AGTGGTAGTGCTTCAATGACTCCAATGAACCCTGATGAGGTTAACTGAAGTGTAACTGAACATTAGAAGTGGTCGGAGGTGCCCTGTTGACTCCAGTTCATTAAATCATCATTAAATAATCAATTTAATGAGGAGAGGTGCCTTCACTATTCTGTTTAACTGATTGTAACCATTAGTTAGCACTAAAGTGCATTAATGACACTCATATCACCCTCGGAGTGCTCCAGTTAGCCTCCCTGAATGTAGGAGAAGGCTAAGTTATCCTCCTTGACTGAAGGCAGGCGTGGGTGTGATCTAGTTGATGTCATTTAATGCTCCACTGATGTCAATTAGGTTAATAATACTTAGGATAGTGGTTTAACTAGGCCAAATTGACCAAAATGAGTGTGTATGGTGGTAAATGTCTCCAACAGTTAGAGCATTCAAAGACCAACTTATAAGAGTAGGTTTTGGTATCTTCAATGGGGGAGATTATATACACACCTGTACTAGCACCCGCTTTAGACATCGAGCCGTCGAAATACATCTTCCACAGCCCTTCGTACATTTGCTTCCTTTCAGCTTCCATCTCACTGGCCTCTTTTTTATCTTTTTGTGGCACAACGATTTCTGAGCTGCAAGGAGATATATCATTGAATAAAATAGAGGACCCCAAGTCCATGTCGACGGCATAAACATGATGGATGTTGGGATGAGTCTGAATGGTCATGACATAAGGAAACCTCTTCTTGTTGTATATCCTTTTGATTTCATTCTGAACTGGAATTGTTGCATAGGTCATGTCCATTTGCAAGCTGCTTTTTAGCTTCGAAGTCCAAGATCTTGACAACAAAATACCAAACTTGGGAGGAATGTCGGCCATGACAACATCCATGACGACAATTTTAGATGGCAACTTATTTAAAGATACCACCATGTCTTTGATCAGTCCTAGACATTTCACCCTTTTAGAATCAAAGGAATACAGGTCTTTATAAGGCCTTGTAATCTCCAACCCCAGGCTTTCCACCATTCCCTTTGGCATCAGATTGTGTGAAGCTCCCAAATCCAGCATAGCATTGTGTAACACCATATCATGCACATTCAAGCTCATGTAAAAGGGGGGCACCTCCTCGTCGTTGTTGTCCACGGTGTCAATCTTATACCCCATAATAATAGTAGGGTTGTCCTTGGTTAGCTCTAATATGTCAGGGTGATCTTCTCCTTGATTTGCAATCATCGTTGTTATAGTGTACCTGAACTTCTGATTCCTCAATAATTCATTGAAAGGAATCGAGACCTTTAGCTTAGCTAGCTTGTTTTGGAAATTAAACATGGGAGGGGTTTTGCCCAGTTCAACAAGTGCCACTGGCTCCAACTCTCTCACATTACTATTCCCCTTTTCCACTTCTCTAGGTTCCATCGGCCCTTTTTTTTTTCATTTCCTTTCCCGGGGATGGTCTGACTACTAGAAGGCTGGTCTGGGTTTAACCCTCCCTTATGTACAGCAATGTCGCCAGCAGAGTCCCCACCCTTTTTATTTATAGCAATGTCTCTACTCCTTAACTTGATCTTCCTGACATCGTCTATGGCATGCATATACCCTTTATGATATTGCTCCAATTCCTCGGTTAGGGTTTTGTCATCTACCTGAGAAAACATATCATGTTCCTCTTCAATCAAGTAGATCTCAGAGTCCAAATCACTGAAATGACGGATATGGTCTTCAGTGGATTCAGCTTCATCTTAGGAAGCCACATAGTTTTCAGGGAAAGGAGGCATGATTGGCTGCTCTTCTTGGTTTCTCGGATTCTTCACATCCCTTGGACTATTTGGTTGGAGTGAGGGAGGGACTTGCCTCCTAAAATTGGGAATCCTTATTTGAGGCTCATTCTGCTCCCGGTTCATCATCTTAGCCTCCACCGTTGACCAGTCCATCAACTTTTCTATATTTTTGAGCATCATCTCAAATTTTATATCACTGGATGAAGAGGCTGAAGTAGAGGGGTGTGCCTACCTTTCCTTCTGTCGATCTCCGCCCTTGGTTTAATTTTCCCACATGCCATCATATTGGCCTCTACTTCTAGGGCGTTAGTGAACATGGCTGGGAGAGTGTTTGACTTTATTTCTCTCAATAATAGAGAAAAATCATTGTCAAAGGTATCAGTGTAATGAATTTTAGTGGCCCCGGGAAAAGGTTTGATATCGGTAGTTATCGACTTATAGACCCGCATGAATCTGATGGAAAACACATGGACTGATTCAAAACCTCCTTTCTTGAGATTGCTATATTGAGATGATACCTATAAGCGGCTTTGTTTATCATCCCACCTTTCTAGAAATATGGTTTGAAAGCCAATGAAGCTATGGATAGACCTAGGTGGTAGGTCTTTCTACCATTTCTTGGCTTTCCTATACAAACTCTGAACGAACAGCCGTATTTTGACATCTTCATCATCCACCTCTTCTAGGTTGATGAAGTCCTCGAACTTATCCACATGGTACCTTGATGAGACATTCCCCTCCCCTTCATAGAGTGTGATTCTTTGGGCATAATTCATAGGGAGTTCATGTAGAACCAGAAGTAGGGCTAACAGGGAAAATCTAGCAGTAGCCATCAGGGTAGGTCGGTTAGGAGCAGATAGGGGGTTTGGAAACTGGGTGTTCTAAAAGATAAGGGCTATCTCTTCAGATTTTGGTGGGGTTTCTAGGTTTAGCCACAAAGAATCAAGCAGATAGGATTGCAGCATATTAGGGTCAACCCCAGCTTTTCTTAGGTTAGATTCAGATTTAGATTTCGTTAGCATTTTTTCGTCCCTAACTCCCCACTCGGGTTCAACTAAACTGTACAAAGCTTGAGATGATGAAGTATCAAACAATGGAGAATCTAATTTCTCTTTATTTCTATTCCTAAGTATTCTTTCTGGATTATCCACACTGAGTAAATTTTCGGTATTAGAGTTACGTCTTGTGTGGATATTTTTGGAAGCCGGGATATCTAGTGTGGTACTAGTTGAAATAGGTGTGGAGTCACCAAGACAAATGTACAACCTTCTAGTGAATTTAGAAATTTCCATTTCCCCATAGAAATCCCTTTCTTCCTACTCACCAGCCTCCTCGATGGAGTCACCTTCCAGAATCTTTCAGCAAAGTCGCCAGGGAAAATGATACAGCCTTCTTTACATGTAAGAATCTCTGTTTGCCCACAGAAACACTTTATCCTTTGAATATTTGTCGTTATTCCCAGGCATGATATTCAACTCTTCCCTGTCAATGGTGCCAGTTTGTAAGCACTGGAAATGAGCCCAAAGGTTGCGGAAGGCTCACTCCCAGGAAACAACAAAACCACTTTCGAAGAGAGAACTAGCCTTCTACTCTTCCAAGAGGGATCTCTCAACAAATGTCAACAATGCCAGATATATATATACAAATGGAACTATAAGTTGTTTGTAAAATTGGTTGAAACAAAACACAGCACCATTGGGCGATGGAGTCGAGATATACAATAAGAATAATCAGAAGCAATTTCAACACAGGGGCAAGGTAGCCACTCGATCATAGTCGGTTCATAATTGTCTGGTAGAAAGGAGGAACATGAATAGACCATCAACACAGAGCATTGCAAAAAAATGAATTCTATATCAACTTTAGAAGAAAACTTTGGTGAATACCTGAAACAACAGACGGAGCATAGCAAGTATGAATTCCAAGCTGTTATACCCTAAGCCTTAGATATGAAATAAAACAAAACGGGAGAGATAAACTGGAAAAAGATTCACATAAGAAAGGAAATAAAAGACTGTAAGTGTGAATTACACATGAATCCCTGTCTGAAAACACTGACCTCGGCTCTGCAATTATATTAAAATTTTATTGAAAAACACACACAGCAAAATTACAATGGTTTGAACCTCTTCTCCTTCTTCAGGAGGTATATTTATAGTATTTGGTTTTCCCAGACCGACCTCTAGGAATCAAAATTTCTTACAATCAGAAGGACATCCTCTAACAACCTCTTAGGTGGCACATTGGCTATGACTTGCATGAAACGGCTAGACAATGAAATGTGAAACACGGGATGAAATAGGCACGAGAGCATCCCATAAACCCATCTGGTGGGTGATGACTGTACAAATATCTGAGAAAAGTGACCATTCGGAAGGGCATGCAATGCAGAGAAAATTTCGTTTCTACCATCATTTTCACTTCTATGAGTGTGCTTTGAGTTTGGGTGACCGATATTGTTGGATGACTCTCCATAAATCAAGACCAAGCATGGTTGCAGTTATCATGTTGTATGCTTGTGTTTAGAGATCCATCATTTCCAGGTATGAAATATTGGGGACTCTGGAGCATGCAGCTTTAAATTCAAACAATAACTTGAAATCAGTGGCCAATTTGTCAAAAACAACCTTCCCTAACAATGCTTGTTTCATATCTCCAAATTTGTTGTGGTCCAATCAGCAATGCACTGGGCACTCCTGATACTCCTTCTGAGACATTAAAGGACCCTTTTCTTCCCAGAAAAAGGGGAGCCCTCTGCTTACCAATGGTCTAAATAACTTGATGACTTCTCGGACTTTGTGCTCAGTAAATTCTATTTTGGCCCGTACTGTCTCCATCATCCTGTGCTTAGCCACTATCTTTCTGGCTCCAGAGACAATAGAGATCCTATTTTGAATACCATATCTACTAGCGGACCCGTCTGACATAGAGCTCAGGAAGGTTATGGAATTCTTCATGATCACCAAGGGCCTTTTGTTCACTTCTGTCGATACTATCTGGGCTTGTTTCTTGGCTTCTCTCATATCAATTTCCTGATCTTCAATAATATCTATGTAGGGAAAGAATTTCTCAACTTCCATGATGATTTGATCCTAGATCATATGCCTAGCACCTTGCAAGGCAATTTTTTCGACCACATGTTGGCTCAATTTAGCATTTTTTTGAGCCAGTTCTTGGCATTTCTCCTCTGGCATTTCTCTTCCTCGTTCCACTTTGACTCTTTCCTTTTCTAGTTCCTCAATCTGTTGTTTCAATTTAATGAGCTCAGCATCCTTTAAGTCTATCTGGGACATTGCTCTAGAGAGAGATGGTATCTATCTCTCCAGCCATACCTATGGACTGAATTGTATTCTCTGTACTTTTGCTTTGAAGCTCATTTTCCTTCATTGCTAATCTAGTTTTCAATTCTGCCTCGCTATTCTTCAAAAGTTGGATATCTGCTTCCCACTATCTCCCATTTTCTTCAAACTTCAGTAGCTTAGCCTTGCAATAAGTAAGCTCGAAGTTCAATACCTCTTTTTCCCTTTCAAAGTCAGCCAATTCATCCACTTGAGCAAGCTGGGTGCCAGGGATTTTTAACTTCTTTTTCATGGTCTGGATCTCCTTTTCTTTGTCATTGAGCAATTTCTGAGCCAAACTCCCTTTTTGCGTATATCCTTCTATTTGCATAGCTTCCTTTTGTAAGTTGTTGATTTGGGCTTTGAGTGCTTTATTCTCCACTCTCGCCTTCCTTAAAAGATTTGAAGTTTTCACCCTATTCTCCTCCAGCTTAGACATAGGTATGGTAGCTTTCAGCAGTTTGGTATTCAGTATATCCCCAGTCTCTTTGTTCAGGTGTATGATGTTAGTAGTGGGAACCTTTGAAAGGTTCACACTAACCTTGGACACCTTGTTCCCCATTGCCAGGGCAAAGCTAAGGGTATCAGTGGCATGATCCCTTTCATTTTTCAGTGCCACATTGGGGTGAGGCAACCGCGAGGCTTCATTGTATAGTTATGTTGTCTCCTAGAAGGTTTTATCAACCCTCTCTCAGTAATACCTCGGCCATTATTCTTTGGACGCATGCCTACTCGAAGCCTATCCATCAAATACATACTCTTGTATTTGCAATTAGGCTTCCTTGGGATCTTCCTATCGCTGTTCTTTTACTAAATTCTTCTTCTTTTCCTGTCCCCTTTTGTCCTGCACCAATTCTTGTCCCGGTTCCACCTTTCATTTCTTGGGCATGCTGCAAGTGTCCATTTCTTTAGTGTCCATGGGCCCTGGATCCCCTCTTTTCATTGAACTTGTCGAATAGCTGATCAGTGATGAGAATCCCCCTACTATCACAGCTACTGTAACCAACTCTCTTTGGGGAGAAACTATCCCCGGTAGTTGTGAGCCAATGTCCTATTCTGCACTGGTATCCATTGGGGAAGGATTAGGGAAATCATCCCAATTCTCCACTTCTCTAAGTCCAGGTATCTCAGTGTGCTCAAAGGGCCTGCATTTGTGACCTTTCCTTCTTTTGGAAATCACCTGGTGAGGATCATAATTTATTGCTTGTCCTAGGGAAAACTCCATGCCTCTAAGAAAGTTGGTGACCAGGGCCAAAGAAACCCTTCCTCTAACTGTGTATGGTTTTAATTCCTATGGAAAAATCAAACTTGAAATTTTCTTAAAGTTCAAGAAGTGTTCTTCTTCAACAATGAGTTTCTGCTGAATTAATTCTAGGGAGAAAACCCTGGGGGTTAGAAAAGATGGCAGGATGTAGGGTGGATATACGAAGCCATACAACCTTGTGGTTGTTCTAAATTCTGTGAGGAACCATTCTCCTATCTTCTTGCTATTTGACAATTGTAGCATTTTCCTCATCTCAGGAAACACCCTAGGTAGCCTTTCCTGAAAGAAAAGTTCATATATTTTGGCCATCAACTGGTTCATGAATTTACAGTAATCCATCGCCATATTAGCAGTGATTGCCAATTCTGGTACTTGTAGGTCCTCCTCATTATAGGCTATGAACATCTTCAGCAATAGGGACTGGAATCTGAACATTCTAGTGTCGTGGAAGTTCATTAAATAAGAACGGATGTTCTGGACCAGGAACTCATCAAATTTAAGGCAACAAGACTGACCGGATTGTCCAGGAAATTTAGGTTCGGTCGGACAAGTACTTAAGACGAACAAAAGACTCAGCACTGACTCTAGGACGTATGTGTCGGTATCTAGACCTAGGAACTGACTGGCCATGAATATATACCACTGAGTTTCTTCATTGAATTGGCTGCGGTCGATAGGGTAAGATAGGTCGATGGGTTCTCCATTGGGTTTAGAACAAGCCTTCAAGAATGTTTCTTTACTTTCGTGAATAGACTCTCTAAAACAATGTGCAATGTCTTCTTCTTGGTAATCTTGGGATATATGGGTGAATTCATCTGGGATATCCAAGGCTTTGTGGATGATAGAATCTTGAATTGGGAAAAGGATTTTAGACTTATACTTATTCATAATAACACCTTCAATGACAGAGAAATTATTTGCACTCCATTAGACAAATTCAAGGCAATGGGGGGTTTGGTCGACAGAGAAGAAGTGGAAGAAATATTTAAAAACACCGCAGGTATCTCTACCTTGGTTCTTAAGAGCTTCCAATTTTCCTCTGGAGGTTTCAATAGCTTCTCCCACCAGGATGGTATCAAAAATCTCAACATTTTTTTCCAACAGGCTCTCTTCTGTCCTCCGACTTGCAGCCTCATGCTCTACATCATCTCTCACTCCTATCACTTCTATTTCATCCATTTTCAAATAACATTGAAGAGGTATCAAGGGATTACCTTGTTCTATAGCACAGTCTCCTGGCCAGTTCAGGCTAGTGCTCTAGATGTGGTTAGATATTCGATGGCTTCAAGGTTTCAGAAAAGACAAATCTTTCCAACTTTGTGTGGGCCTTCTTTATAGCTTTTCACCCAATCATAACCTTCGCGCATTTCTTAGGTGGTTTGCACCATAGATTTTACTCTTCGCGACCTAAATTGTAGATATGTGGGGTCCTTTATGCCACGTCTTTCATTACCTAGCACATGCAGAGCCCAACCATTGATCGGGACCGACTTCCTTCAAAACCGTCGATCTGGATAGACCCCACCATTCTTCACGAAGCCAGGACCTGTTTTCCTCCGTGCTACTCTACATGGTGAAATAAACTATGACAGCTGATCTCCCTCCGATCTCATATGCACCGTCAATCAAAATGACCCGTACCACTTTTTGCAATGCTAAATTATTGCTTTCGTTCTTGCTAGTTTGAGATGAAAAATCATTCTCAGCCGCAGATCTTCTTGGGTAATCTCAACAGTTTGATGCATCCGTTCTTTAAACTGTTTCGCAAATCTAAAGAAGCAGGTTGGGTTGGACATGTTCGCCGTGTAGAATGGTTTGACTCCATTGATCTACCCTCTGATCATCCTCAGCCTTCGATCATGTCTCCCCTTTAACGCATCCAGTGCACCCAATGCTTTCTTCTTAGCCTCACTTCCCCGATCCATAGACTATCTCGCTGGATTTCAGTGTTCACCACCAAGGCTTACCCCAAAGGTGAGCGTATCTTGTGTGTGCCATCAACTCTTTCTATGAATACTATGCTGCCTTCTCAACACTTCCTGATGGGCCTGAAGGATGCGAGTATCACTTATGCCCAAAATTTAATAGAATGTTACCAGATCCTTTGAACCCCTTCTCACTTTTAGCACATCCTTCCAGTTTGAAGAAGGCCTTGTGTGATCATGCCAAAAACTCTGCATTGGTCCCTTTACTACATCAACTAGCTTCATGTCATGACATGGAAACTAAACAGTAAAGGCCCCAAAATATTACTGATTGGTTGTGTCAATATGTTCTCTTCTAATAGAATACATACTGAGGGTTTTTACATTCAAATTAACTAGTTTGGATATAGGCTTGAGAAAATGAAGGACCATGGTGTTCTTATTTACAATTGCTTGTGACAAAACACAATGAGCTGCATTGTGGTCCTTTGAACATGTTTTCTTACCAATTTTACCAAGTCATCTACTAAGATTTTAACTATATGATAACTTGGTCCATAATTCTTTATCATCTTTATTCCTAACAATATTCATGCCCTTAGATTTTAACAATGATAAAAATAATCTATATTTATCTCGATCACATTTAGAAACAAAATATTTATTTAGTATTTGTTGAGTTTGATAAGAAATACTACATTTAGATAGCGTACCTTCAATGGAATTGAGGATTCTTTCATCAACTTGTATATCCTTTGGAGTTCTTTGACATGTGCTTTCTAGTGGAGGTAAGGGGGTTAGAATTCTATCATGTAGCGCATCAAAAATATGCTCCGGCGTTTCAGTAGTAAATTTTTTTCCTTCATTCTCTTCCTAGTAGTTGGATGGTGGAAGTCCAACATCCTCATCGATGGTCCAGATAACATTTTGTTCCTCAAAAGTAGGCTCCATGTCCAATTACTTTTCAACAGTAGGCTCCATGTTCAATGCCTCTTCATGAGCTTCATATTGAGATGGTAACTTATCTCTTTGACTTGAAGTGGGAATTGAAACATCCCCTAATGAGAACCTGTGTTTTTCTTCTTGAATACTTCCATGGGGTGCTTGTTCAACAACTATTGTAGAAATTGAAGTTCCCTCTAGTTAATTCTTCCTTTTTTCTTATGGTGGATTAAGAAGATGAACCATGGTATCCTCTATAATTGAATTTGGATTAGTTTCCAAAGAAATCCTCTGATTCATCATGTTTATTCTTTTCTTTTATTTCTCTTCTTCAATGACCATTTGAGGTCTCTTCTTCCTTGCTGGTTTTCTTCCTCAGTTACATACATTCCCCATCACCACAATGATCAATTCAATATAGTTTGTTTTTGTTTCTCCTCAATTACAAGCTTTCAAACCTTTAGTGCTTTAGAACTATAGATCCTTCAAGGTGCTTCAATATTCCTTCTCAATTGTTCATATTTCCCATCAAAACAATGATGAATGAGAAAAATTACCTTTGGTTCTCTTCAATAATAAGAAAATGAAATTTAAATCATAAATTGTTCCTCAAGTCAATTCTCTTGTACAATTTTGTATATCCACCATCACCATGAAATGGTCTTGAAGCTTGATATCTTATCCAGTGTGCTCCTCAACCATGAAACATGCCCTCAATGCAACTGCACCTGCATAACAAAATGATTGATGGAGAATGTGTTTTGTGAATATTTCCAATGGCGGGTTCATGCTCTATTGAAAAAAAAAATGCAATAATTTGTTTTTGGTTTAGATAGAGTAAAGTTGTTGTCAGTTAAAAATAGTCCATTATTTATACAGTCCTAAAATGTGAACGCATTATATAAAGGCAAAAAGCACACATGATATGTAGAATAAAAACGCACACATGATATGGTTAAGCACAATAAATAGGTTAGGTACATAGCTAAGGAAAGGAATAAAATCAAAAGAAAACAAATGTTTTCTATGGTTACATACAAAGCAAATGTTTTTAGCATTCCCCTCTTTTCATGCATATAAAGTTTTCTCTCTATACCCCTTTAACTCTCTCCCAATAATTCCTAGATACCCCCTATCTCTTTCTAAATATCTATACCTTATTCTTTCTACATCCCTCCCTATATTTTTCTTTCTCTCTGTTATTCCATCCATGTCCATACCACCCCACTCTCCACCTTCTCTTTATCTTTGACAATATCCCTCCCTATAGCACTCTCTCTGTGCTCTCTCCCTTCTTCTCCCTTAGTCACTAACCCTATTTGCATTTATCCCCCCCCCTTTCCCTCTCTCTCTTTCCTTATATCCCTCCCTCCCTATCTCTCCCCTCCATCACTCCCTCTCTCACAGTCTCTCCATTTCTCGCAGTGGTATCTCTATCTCGTTACTGCTATATTTGATGATGTCGTTGTCAAACGAATACCCTTCTCATTAAGGGGGAGTGTTGAAATATTGTAACTTAAAATAATATTCTAAATTTATTTTATTGATATACCCCAAGGGAGATGTCGTATTCCTCCATCGGTATGTTACTATTGTATTTGGTCATCATAGAGTCATGAGGTATAACCTCCATTGTAAGTCGGGTCAATAGAACCCACATGCATGATCTCTGAAGGGGATCCTCAACCTTTAATTTGGGATATGGCCATGATTAGGATATTTTTAGTATTAGATATGGAGGATAAGGTGTTAATCATGGTTGGTACATAAAGCTTTAATTTTAGGTTGTAAACCAGCCTTTAGGGCTCAAGGTCCATGAACAACACCTTGAATCACTATAAATGACCTCTCATGTTGATAGTTTTGTTTCGAATGGGGATATGGGAACCATTAGGGGTTTCTAAGTAATATGTATGTGCATTGGGACCTTAGACATAATAAGGGATGAAACCTAGGCCTTAGCCCCTAGAAGATGATTATATCCATCTAGAGCCAAGAATGATGTGTTGAACAACCTCAATAGATCCTTCCATGGTTTCATTTACCTTGAAATGAGGATATTAGTTCCATTAAAACATTTTTAGCACTAAGTATAGATATTAGGCCCCTCCACATAGGTAGGGCGAAACACTTGGTCCTTAGGCCTTAAAGGAATTTGTTAACCATTTAGGGCCAAAATTGATGCCTCCAACCACCACACGTGACATTGAAAGTGAATAATTTGAATCTTAATAGGGATATGCATTCCATCATAATTTTTTGAGAACTAGGTATGAATCTCAAGGCCATAGACATGGTCAAGGGAGAAAACTATGGCCTTAGGCCCTAACTAAAGCTTCTAGGCATCTAGGGATAGGAGGGATGCCTTGAAAAATCACACATGGCATCTCATAGATATATTTGGAATGTGAATATGGATGTTAGTAGAATTAGGTGTTTTTGAGCAGCAGGTATGGGACCTATGAGACATGATTGAGGGAATATGACCTAAAGCACCACGTATGACCTACTTAAGGTCTCAAGGTATGCTTGGCCTCCAAGAAAATATGCACATGTCTTTAAGAGGTTTTGAGCATTAGATATGGGTATTAAGGCCTCAACATGGTCAAGGGAGGAAATCTAAGACTCGATCCCTAAATAATATTTTTGGCATCTATGGATACACATGTGCCTTACTCACTGGCCCTCCTTGTCTTTGTATTTCCATCTCTCACTATCTCTATGTGTATGTGGGTGTGTATTTCCCCCTTCTCTCTCTAACAACCTCCCTCTCTCTATCTCTATATATATGTGTGTGTGTGTGTGTGTGTGTGTCCCTCCCTCACACCTTGTCTCTCAAAACCTCTCTCCACCTTCTTTATACCTCCCTCACTATCCCTCCACATCACTATCTCTCTATTTATCCTTCCACCCCCCTCTCTCGTTGTTTCTCACACATCCCCCCCCTCTCTCCCACACAATCTATCTCTCTCTATGTGTGTGTGTGTGTGTGTGTGTGTGTCCCTCCCTCATTCCTCCTATATCATATGCTTTCTCCACCTTCATTATACCATCCTCACTATACCTACCTCCACCACTCTCTCTCTCTATCACTCACTCCTCCCCCCTCTCTCTCTATCGCATACCCTTCTCTCTCTCTCTCTTTGTGTGTGTGTGTCCCCCCCCCCCTCCCCCTCCCCCTCATCTCTTTATATATCTATGTGTGTGCGTCACTACCTCACCCCCCCCCTCCACCTCCCTCATAGTCTATCTCCACCTTATATATACCTCCCTCACTATCCCTCCCTCCATATTACTCTGTATATCATTCACCCCCCTCCCTCTTTGTCGCTCACGCATCCCTCCCTCTATCCCACACAATCTCTCTCTCTCACTCTCTCTCTATGTGTGTGTGTGTGTGTGTGTGTCCCTCCCTCACTTCCCATATCTCATAATCTATCTCCACCTTCTATATACCTCCCTCACTATCCTTCCCTCCATCACTCTCTCTCTATTTCTCACCCCTCCCCCTCTCCCTCTGTCGCTCATCCATCCCCCTCTCTCCCACCTAATATTTTTGTGTGTGTGTGTGTCCCCCCTTCTCTCACAAACTCCCTATGTCTCTCTCTCTCTCTTCACCTTCTATTTACATCCCTCTATCAATGTCTCCCTCCCTTCTCCCTTAATTACCATCTTTTTGTGCCATTATCCCTCCCTCACTCTCTCTATGTATGTATCAACTTGTATCCCTCCCCCTCCCTTCCTATCTCTTTTCACCCTCCCTCTCCATGTTTCTCTCTTTCACAACCTCCCTCTCTCTCCATATCTCAACCCTCCACCCTCTTTATTTGACACCATCCATCTCTCTCTCTCTCTCTCTCTCTCTCTCTCTCTCTCTCTCTCTCTACATGTGTGAACCTGCCCCTTTCTCTCCTTGTGTTTGTCCCCTCGTCACCCATCACACACACACACCTTCTATCACTCCCTCAATATCTCTTTCCTTCACTCTATCTTCATCCCTCCCTCACCCCGTCTCCTTCCTCTCTATTGTATTCTCTCTCACACTCTCTCCACATCATTCTCTCTCTATATATATGTGTTTGTGTGTGTTTTCAACTTATCCCTTCTCCTCAACCCCCTACCTCATTATGACCGCTATTATTTGTTTTATCACACCTCATTCCCATCTCTTCAATTTCCCCTTCCTTTGCCTCTCTACTCCAAGACATCATATTCCTCCTCTAATACTCCATATCCACAAGTTCCATTCACCGAACCTCTCTCTCATCCAACCATCACCCACTTCCTCGCCTCCACCTTATCCCCCTTTGTCAATCAAGTCGTGTGTACTGCTTTTAACCCTATACGCTTCAACACTGTTACCACCTAAGTTGTACTTAGTGGTTTTTTATCAAGTGAGCCTGGTGAACCAGACAAGGATAACTTGTTCAGGCTTCAGAATACCTTTAGAAGTACTTCCCGGGTTTTCCTAACTCTTGCAATGGTGTGGGGGATGCATATCAATGGCTTCTAGTTTTTCATGGAAATTATGGTGATTCGGCCATCTGGCATGTCAAATCTTTCCTTCATTTGATGGCTGACTTCAATATTCTTCATGAAGACAATATGATGGAAATGTTTATTGGTACTTTTTGGGGTGAGGCATGTTGTTAGTTCTATCAGGGCCCTCCTAATAAATGTATAACTTATTTTTCAAGCTTCCTTTGGATGTTTTTAGAGCAGTGGCATGATGGTAGGGGTAGTATGAATGGTTTGAAAAAGTTCCTTGAAAATATCTGTACCTTCTACCTATCTGGGACAGAGTATCACATGGAAACATATGATGGACCTTTTGCCATGATACAAAGTATTGAAGACTTGGAATCACTTCTTGAACATTTAAGTGAAGAGGAGGTCCATGATACTCCCATCAAAGAGTTTCCTCATAGTTATTCAAGAAAGGAAGTAATTAAGCAGCTTATTAAAGAATATAAGGTATCTCTCATTACACAGCAAGAATCTAAAGATGGGAACATCCATGACAATCCTATTGAAGAGCTTTAGGAGGAGCCCATGATGAAACACATTGTTGAAGACTCTCCTCATGTCACCATAGCTGAAAAAATTGAAGAAAGCCCTCTAGAGAAATCCCTTCAATGCTGATATCTTTCCAGAAAGCCCTCTAGAGAAATCCACTGAGCAACACATACCAAGTGATCCCACTGAATATGTCCAAAAAGTTTCGTTGATTGAAGATAATATTAAAGATCCTCTTCATGATATCATAATAGAATCCTATAAAGAAACCTATGATAAGATCAGTATGGTGGGTGGTGACACTAGACCTTGTTCTCCACATGTTGATGAAGGTTTGGAAAGTTTATTTCCTTGTAATATTTTTTCTAAAGAAAATTGTTATGAATACAAGGAAGAAATGGATAAGGAGGAGCATGATGCCATGGATGAAGAGTCCCCCACATATGACATGGATGGGATTGATGACTATTGGAATTTCATAGATAATCCAACTTATGAAAATATTATTGAGAACCCCATCCATTATATGTCCAGCAAGGGGAGTGTCTATTCAAAAATTTGTGGAAGTCCAATCTACGATATGTCCATAGAGGGGAGCATGGATCTGGATACCTGGGAAAATATTAGTATGGAAAAGGAGCATTCAGAACCTTCACATGGTCATTCAGAGTCATATCATGCAGAGCCACACAAAGGCATCAGTAATAAAGACATTGAGAAGCAGTGTTGTGAAAAGTCAGATGTGATGCAGTCAGTGGAATATCAGTCTCAGCCATCTTTTTCACATATAGAGGTTCCTTATGATTTGGAGCTACTTGGGACTTGTGCAACGAGTTATCACTTGATAAGCCTCGGTGATCAATATGATGATGTAGTCAGTCATCCTCATCATGCCTTATTGGTATATCAGTCCTATCCAGTCATGGATAAAAGTAGGCTGCATGAGCACATACAAGTTGGGGAATAATTTTTATGACATTATTCATGCCTATGATCTCCCATCCATCCCACCCATTCTAAATCATCACATAGGTTTGCATTTTCTGAATAAGGTATCCTTACTTTGGCTGGTAACCAAAAACAAGGAAAAAAAAAATATGTTAATAAAATACTTAGGTGGTTACATTGGAGTTTTGATTACACCTAACCTGGTTATATCATGCTTAGAGCAGGAAAATAAGCTCCTAAATGAGAGCATTTACTTTCTGCATATCTATTTTGTACTTAGCTATAATAAAAAATAAAAAATAAAAAAAAATTAGTTAGTTACATTTATTTTGTTTAAATAAATCAGCTTAGTGGTTCATTTGGTTTTTATATAAAGCTTGTGCTACTGAGGTTTTCTTGTCAAGTTGAGATGTTTTTACAGTATATATAAAACAGATATTTTGGTGTTCTCGTATCCTCTCCTTGCCTTAAAGACTAGATCAAGCACACGTCCCACAGTTGGAGCCAGAATGTTACCACCTAAGTTGTACTTAGTGGTTTTTTATCAAGTGAGCCTGGTGATCCGGACAAGGATAACTTGTTCGGACTTCAGAAGACCTTCAGAAGTACTTCTGGGAAGTGCTTGTTGTACTATATCACATGTTCTTACCCCATGGGGGAATTGTAATAAATTTTCTAGCATGATAGTGTCTGTAAAAGACTCAGTCTCTTAGACTTTATTTGTTATTGGGTGTTTTTTCCCTTTGTTATTATTGGTTGTTGAATAAATGAGTGATAATTTCTAAGTTTTTCACTCCATACCTCCAAAGTTGCGGTGGTCGGCTTGGCATTTAGGCCTATTGAGGTTATTAGAGTCTATGTGTCAATGTATAAACATGCTAGGCATCATGGTTGAGTCATATGAACATGTCTAAGTCCCCCTAGGTTTTTTCATTTTTTCATTTTTTAAATTTTTTCAGTGTTTTTTATTAAAATTTAATTTTTCCAAAACTTAGGCTATTTTTTAATAGTTTAATTCAAAAAATTGATTTTGTAATAAAAGTGGGCCAAATAATCAGTTTTAGTCATGTAGGTGCTCATTTTCAAGCTAAGAGCACTATGTAAACCCATGGACCCACTATTCCCTAGTTTTGACTGATTTTCCATCACTCAGGACAGAAAGGCCCAAAAAATCATTTATTGATTATTTTAATTAATAAATTGATGAATAATGGAGCAAATCAAAAATCCTAGATCAGTGGATTCTCAGCCGATTTGATTGAAAACAGTCAGATCTGAACCAGATTGATTGGATCTGACAAATCCTTGACTGAAGGAGGTGATCTGAATAGATCCAGAGTTGATCTTCAGCATCCTTTATGGGGAATTTCACCCTCCCTCTCTCCTCCACACGCTTGGGCTCATCTGGATGAGTTTTGGTGGATGCTTCAGTCAACAGGTTGAGGTGTCAGTCAAATCAGCTCTTTGATTGACAATTGCACTTAGTGAGACTCATATTTGGCTCAGTTAGACATAGATCATGCATTGATGGACTCCCCATCAGCTGATTTGGCCTGTCTCATTGGTATTTGCGCCCCCCCTGGGCTGGATCTCCTGGTTTTTGTATAAATCAAAGCAAAAGTTGCCTCTTCCAAGCTAGTTAGAGTTGGATTGAAGGGCTTTCTATTGTAATACTATTGTAATCTTTTGATTGTTGGAATAAATAAGCTTTGGAGGAAAAATTGTGTAATGCTCTCATGTATGTGGATTAAGCAATTTCTTACGGCTATTGATGTTGCTGGCTTTTCTCTCAATTTCTACATCTGAACCCTGTCTGGCTTGAACGATTCAGTTGAATCAATAGGAGTATAGTTGGGCAAGTAAGACTACTTGTTTTTTCTATATATCATAGCATATATGTTTGAAGATCTAGATTATACATGTTTAATAAGTTTATTTGCATGTAACTCTTATCTCTTTTTCATATATATATCCAGATCTCATGAGGTTTAGTGCAGGATTGTTTGTTTAGCTTCCAAGTAGCAAGGATTGGATGAGATGTCGATCTAGTTTGACTCCACTATACATCCAAAAGTTTTGTGAAGGCATTGCCCCTTTGTATTCCACTAACAAGTTTCCATTGTAGATCCATCCAACAACGGGACTTTCCGCTTCTCTTCCTCCTTTCTTTTAAAATCAATATTCTAGTTCCAAGAATTGAATATATATTACTAGATCTATTTTATAAGAGTTTTGATTCTTAGATCTATAATTTCATAAAGAATATCAATTCATAAAGATAGATCTAGGTGTAGAAAATTCTCTTTTTGCAAGTAGCTAAAGCATAGATCTAAAGCTTGCTCATAAGGTAGCTTCCTTTTTTATTTTTCAAAGATTTAAATTATGCAATAAAATTGCACATCTCATTGGCTACCCAAATAGCAATTCAATATCGCAAGGAAATCTTGCTTTCCTTGGTTCCTTTTTTGCAAAACTAGAGTACCCCAACTTAACATTTTTTTTTACTTAGTTTTTTTTGGTAACTAGTGTGGTGACCCAAAACACTTTTAAAGTGTGTTTGGGGACATTTGATTTTAATTTCTCATTGTTTTTTAGCAGGTCTAACAAAAAGGAGAAAGAGACCCTGCCCAATTTTCGACTCTTGGATGAACCAGAGCTTCCCGGAATCTTCCCCCACCGTTGGGTTTTAATTCTAGCTTGTTACAAGCTTGTTGTAAGCCTTTGGATCCCAGATAACAAGGACCAAAGTGCATCAATTTCAATTTGTTGATATTGTAAATCGCTGCTAATAAAAATAAAAGGTCCTTTCGAATAGGTTTTCAAGCCTATTCACCATCCCCCCTAGGGGGATTTGCGTCCGTGTTTTTTTTTTGTTTTTCGTTCCTTTTTTTTATTTCAATCTAGCGTAGTTCTAAGCTGCAAAGTAGTATAATTTGATTTATTATCAATTTCATATTCCATATTTGAGATTCCAAAGTAATCTTAACACTAACCCCACGACTTCCCGATTGACCCGAAAGGGGAAAGAGATGCGTGGTAGGACTAATTAGAAAACCAGAATTGTGTATATGTGTTTTCCTTTTCATCAATTGTTTCATAATCTATTATAAAATTAACCCCTCCTTGATTCCCTGATTGAGATCCACATGGATCGAAAGAGGTTCTTGGAGGGTTTTCTTTTTAACAAGAACACCCATCTCAAAATTTACTAAAATTGAGAAGACTCTGGTGTGTATGCTCTGCACTTGGTTGCGGTTCGTCCGATCAGTCAAGCTGTATCAAAAGCACTTGAGTGAATATAAAAATTAAGATTCACTCTCCCAAATTGACAAACCATCAGGTGAAAATCCAACACCTAGGTCAAACCGTTACGATGGAAAAATACCCAAAGAAAGTGGGAACTCCTGAAAAGTGACCTCAGGGCACTGATCTCCATCACACCCTAATGGGTGCATTATGAACAATAGCCCTAGAGACTCCATTCAGCTCACGTATTCCTTGCGGGTAGCCGTGAAGGTTTAGTTTTGGACATACTCCAAGTACTCTTGGGTATATCTGGAGTCCACCCCTTCGCCTAATTTTAATCAACTCATATTTCACATTAACTTCAAACGTACCAACAGGCAATTGTAAAACATTCACTCCAAGCACATGCAAGTACATTGATTATCTTCTGACTCCATTTTAAGTCACTGGCTATTTTTTTCTATATACATATATTGTGTCTCAGCATTGTGATTTCGTGTGCTCATTTTGTATCTTGTCATCTATGGTTGTTTATGGTTAAAATTCAAACTCCTAAGTAACTCATTCAATTTAACATCACCATACTAAATAATTTTTCCTTAGTAACTTAATAGGGTCTACCCCCCTTGGCTTCGTTAAGAGTTGAGCCTAAATGGAGGAGTCAAGAACAAGGTGACAGCATTGACTCGATACTTGCCCCCAAGGACACACCGAGTGGCTTGAATATTTCTGCCACGTGACCCACGTGTGTGAAATGTGGCAACAAACACCTCTTCTCCTCCTAATAATTTTCTCACTGCCCACTCCCCTTCACCCATGTAACCCATAATGTTTCCATTCCATTCATATTTCTCCATTCGAATTTACAACATCCTCCTAGGACCTTGATTATTCCCCACCTGCTCTCATCTATTAACCATCCCCACTTGAACTTCTAACATCTTCCTAGGCCCTCGATCCTTCCCCACCCCCTCTCAACTATTAACCATCCCCATATGAACTTCCTAGGCCCTTGACCCTTCCACACCCCCTCTAAACTATTATCCATACATTTGATATATTATATATAGTGCTAGATTTTTAGCTCTACAACACGCGTGCGCATTTTGTAGTTATATAACGTGCTCGTGTTTTGTAGTTATATAACACGCATGCATTTGTCTACTCTACAAGGGCGCGGGAAATGTAATTTGAATTTACTAACATGCCAATTCACTTGCTCACATGTCACCAATAGTCCTATGTGTATGGTTTGGCATTTGCTTCGGTAATACCAAACATGTGCTACGGTATATGATAAGCCATAGCTAATTGGGCATTTCCCCCATTTTCTGAAGAAGTCGTTGTTTACACAATCATTACAGTATGCTACATACAATCATTTTTTACGAAATCTTAAACATAAATAGCATTTTTCTGCAGATTCTAAATATGTAATTTTTATTAAAAAAATATTATATTTTCCTATTTGTTTTCAATTTCTATTATGTCCTAACTCCTTAACTCAAAATACATGTTGTTAGTGTTTTTTCCATAACTTTTTCAATTCGTAATCATTTAAAAAAAAATTTATATGTTGCACTAGAAGACACTGACCTCTACATTTTTAAAAAAACCCATTTCATGATTATTTGATTAAGACCTTGAAAGGATGCACCCACAAAAGACGTATCATTTTCGATGAATGATCACTTAGATAATTATAAAAATAAATAAAAATTACTAATTTTATTTTCGAAAAATAGCGCTGCACTAGTGTTATATGTTCTCTACATGCCTGCAAAGTTTTGTATCCCGAAAGGATCATTTAGGCCCTCAAAGGCTGCACCCACAAAAACATATATCTTATAATTTGCCTAAAAAAAGTGTTTGTTAGAAAAAAATGAAACTTGACATAGTTATAAAAAATTTCAATACATAAACCTTATATATTTGGAAATTTGATTCAATTTCTTACATTTAATCTTATTACTCAAAGCAAGATATTTTGTGTAAGTATCTCAAAAAATACAATTAAGTTGAGGGATGCGTAATTTTTCAGTTTTCTATTGCATCTAACGTGCCAAAAGGACCCTTATTAGCTTGCAGTGACCCCTCACAAATCTTATTGTCAATAATTATAACATTCTATACCTATAATCACAATAATATCCTTGCTTTTGACTTTACCATACATATGCATTTTTAATCTTGATTAAAAATAATTTCATATCAATTAACTTTAATAGTTATAATAATCTCTTAGGCGAACCTTTTATCCACCTCTTATGCAAAAAGGCATGTTAGTTGTTATGTAAAGAATATATGTAAACGAAATTAATGAAATTCTTGACTTTTAGATTTAAGAGTATATTTCTATATAATACAAAACATTCAAGTTTCTTGGCTCTTAAAGAACTCAATTCATATAAAATAATCATTGAGTGACAGACATCACGGTTGTTTTAACAAGATCCAATCAAAAGGTATATAATCTCTATGCAATTTTATATCTTTTTGTTCGTACTCTCTTGCTTTTAATTAGTAGAGTTGGGATTTTAGTAATAAAAGTAGTAGAAGTCACAATATTTTCCTACCCCACCCAACTATAAACCAACTAAACGTAATAAATCACACTTTCAATAAACAAAAGGCTGGTCGCCCATTTTTTTCAACACTACAATGACTATATAAAATTTAAAAGCAAGCAACATGTACAACCCTCGTCCAAGGAGGTTGCCCTCCCTTTTCAAGAACGTTTGACCATCAAAATCAGAGCAGGGAAATGATCTACTTACTTGCATAGTGTGTCACATCCTTAACCCTTCGACCGGCTAAGAGGACGCGACCAAACACCAATACATCCGGGAAAACAGCCCCAAGACCATGAACAGACATCAATGCTGAAATTAAAACTTATCTTAATGCATACAAGGATACATAACCAGATGCATAATCCATCATACAAGGATGCATAATTCTTCAACATACAAATGCATACTCAGATGCATAGAACATACGAAGATACACAGTTATTCAACATTCAACGGAAGCAACACACATATACATTCCAGCATCTAACATGTTCATCATAATTCATGGAACAGTAGATTAAATTGCATAGATGAAATATTCAGCAGTACTTATCATTTAATGAAGAACTCTCCTGCAACCAGCTATGTCGCTGCAACATTCCACCCAACCATAGGCCAGCGTGCTCATCAATCTCTCAGCAACACTACCACCCCCGAGCTAGGCATGATTCCTCAAGGAATAAGGGTCAATGCAGGCTTACACATAGCCAAGGTTTTCTAATCAGCCAAACCCACACAGCAGGGTTTTACCAGGTCATCCAGGAGCTAGGACAGGCTAAATGCCAAGCCAGTGGCCTCAACACCAGTCTTCTCATGCATACACAGCCTCTAATCCCACTCTCAACAGTCCGAAGACCAACCACTGCATACCGCATCAAAACAATCCCTTCACAGCTCTGTGAAGACAACCGGATGACAATCCCAACAAGGGCGAAACACAGCTCAAGCCACAAGACAACTCAGAGTTGTTCTTGGCCCTAGCATGGCCAAAACAACTCAATAGCAACCCAAAACCAAGGTACATCAACAGCCACAACCTCACAATGAAAACAATGGCAACTTTACACAGTCTGCAACATAGAGGAGAAACCAAACTCCTAGCGTGGACAAGGAAAACTCAGCAGTCACCCAACATCCACAAATCCATAGCACACAGATCCTCAATGCAACGTTGAAGAAGGTTACATAGACAAAAAAAAGGGAATGGAACAAACTCCCTGCCTGTGCACAAAGGAAAAGACATAGCCAGGCAAAACATGGAAGAAACCGACACACAGTCCGAAAATGGGAGAAGAAATCGGACTCCTTAGCACTGACAGAGGAAAACACAAATGCAGACCGCAATAGACAACATACACGACCACAATTGGCAAGGAGACATATACATACCACCGAAACCGGTATGGAACACACAGCACACAGCCCTGAGCGTGAATGGCTCCTACACTTGAAAATCCTGAGTGATAGCCACGAATTCACCCGCTCCCTGCATGAGGAAATCCAACACAGAAATTCCTGTGTGTGAGAAGAAAGGATGCAGCCATCCCTGCATGAATATGGACAACCACGGCTCTGCGTGAGGATCCCAATTCCCTAAACCACAATCGTGAAGGTGAAGACCAGGGATGAGAAAGAACAGACCACAACCATGAAGGTGAAGACCAGACATGAGGAAGAACAGACCACAACCATGAAGGTGAAGACCAAGCGTGAGAAATAACATACAGCGGCCAGAATGGCCTCACAGAGAGTGAAAAGTGAATGTTTCTTCTGCCCCACGTGAGAGAAGAGGAAGAATCCGCTGGTGTAGTGGGAACGTGGGCAAGGATGGACAGTCCTGCCACACCCACTACCACTCAGCAATAAATCCTCAACTACTCCACAAAACATTGAAGAGGGTGGATGAGACAAGGGAATATGGCAAATTAAACAAGGATTTCCCCCCCAAAGACCAAGGTTGACATCCCCCCACACCCCCTTATCCTTTGGAATCATGCCATTTTCATTTTAACGTTGCACCGCCATAGCTGGTTGTGGGTTTATTTTAATTGATGTGCGTGTTTACATGATGCCAACTATAATGTGCCGGATAGCACAATCTACCATCGGCAACTATCCCCATACACAACCAAATCGATGGTGGGGCTTTTGCCTTTAGCTCCTCACCATGATTAATTACAATATATACATTATGCAAATGGGGTCAAAACCAGGGTGTGACATTCCCCTCCCCCTTGGAATAACAGCGTCCTCGGTGTTCCAATATATAGGAATACATATACAATATATATACAATTGCACATCAAAATTTCAAAATTTTGCAGATCTGTCCCATGTTCAATTATTCACTATGAACGTGCAAGACCAAGCCCCTTGGCTTCCATGGACTTGTCCTACTGGTTCTCAGCTTCTAGCTTATCTTGAAGCCTAGGATCTTTGTGACTGATGTCCTCATCATGTTCCCTCATTGGGCAGTCCCGACGTAAAGGATGTCCTCCGCATTCCCATCGTTTCATTGGCTGCTTCATCTTTACCTGCTCAATTTCATTTGAGTCTTCATTCCTAGACCATTTATTAACGAGTCACTTGGACGAATGTCCCATCGTTGATCCACCTTCCTTTCTCTTGCCGATTGCTCCCAAAAGGCTTTTCACCTCCCTTTGCAAACCAATAGAGTCTTGCAAAATCTGGTGGTTCATTTTATTCCACCTTTTCTGTATCTTGAGCATCTCCCCAATATTTTCTTGGGTCTTGGTAATCATTTGAAGGAGACTTCCATCCAAGTCCAACAACTTTTGATCCACTGCCATGATCAATGTGCACCACCTGGTTTCACTTTTCTCACCTGTGAAATGCACCATTGAAATTCTGTCAAACCAAGCATAATATAGACATTAAAATTAGTTAGTTAATTACCCAATTGGCATGACAGCCCAAGCCTCATCAAGGAGACTTTCATATTTTTTATGCCTTCCCAACAAGCACATGAGCTCATTCATGTCCATTCTTGGCCAGGGAATTAACTATTCCAGCATTCATAATTTACTTTCAGAAAATACACACATTCCATTTTCAGTCATACATGCATTCAACAATCTTTTGTTTTTCACAATGCATAAATATATATATATATATATATATATATATATATATATATATAATCAAAAGGCAAGAGAGATCAGCAAGAGTTTTTCCCTATTTGTTTTGTTCCATCCTGGAACCCACACCACTGCTGTGGCTTTTTAGCTCTCAGCCTCTTTCACTTCACCGTGAATGCTGGACCAATCTCTCTTGGTCATGACACTTACTGTCTCTGGTCCATTTTAGACCTCTAAACCATGGAGTCTCTCCACATGGTTTTGTCTCGGCTACTAGGAACTTCACGGTCTCACTAGCACCTTCTTAATTTCCGCTCATTCCGAGCTTTCTAGGACAGTCACATGTCCACATGCACCTTTAGGATGCTCTCATAGTCCTCGCTTCCAGTGATACCTATATCTAAACATTGAATAGATTCACATGTTTTGTTTATTCTCATCAGTTTTATCTCTAAAACAAGAGCTTAAAACATCATAACCAAATCATATACACATGTATATTCATAAGCGAAATAATCCAATACTTATCTGTATTGTGTGTTTCCTCATTCGTCCACAGGATCCTGCTTCGCCTTGCAAGCCTTGGGATCGCCTATGGACTTGGATGTTAGGTCAGCATGCAGGTTACTTCCACAACATCAAATCATTAATGTCCAGCCAGTACATCCTCATGTCATCTGGGCTTGGAACTTTACCATGACCATTTCTAGGTCTACGATCTACTATGAATCCTTAGGCATATAACAGCCCAACATACACTTATACCAACATATACACTTATATCAACAATAACCCTTACTCCGCAACCCCTCACAACAACCATTTACCTTTTACCTTTTACCTTTTACCTTTACCTTTAGGGTGCAACACCTCATTGCATCTATTTAGCATATCAGCACAAGCAATATAAGCAAACTCATCAGCGTTATTACTCTAAAACTGTACCCATATTTCATATTATTCACTATCAAGTATTGAGACACCAGGAGTGCGTCCACTCCCTAGGGTGTAATCAATATTGAAAACCCTTTCATGATCCGACATCGAAAAAGTGTGCACTCTTTTTCGGTGTGTTCCATGTAGACCCTATTCATACTCACGCAATTGGTCATAATGGATATTAAATCAAAACATGTTCTACATAGGGAAATTTAATAATTTGACATGCATATTCTCAGCAAGGGTCACAGAACACTTATCCATTTGCCGATGCAGTATTCCTTTGTTAAGGAGGAATGGGGGCTCCTTCTCTGAGTTAACAGTCCCTCGGTTTTCCATCCCAACTCCTTTTCACATTTCATGTTCACACATGTCTTACCGACATAATTTATACCATCTCACTCATGTTGCTACCAAACATGTAGTGCAGATGAGACATTTCCAAAATGTCCAATCGCATTTCACCCGAAACCCATTTCCAAGGGAAAACCTTCCCATGAAGTTTGGCTCTTGCAGGCCATCACACATGATCTTTCTGCAACGTCCACCCCTGGCACATTCATCAAATAGCCAAACAGTCAATCATTATCTGATAATACAATCCAAATTGATTGTTCCATAACCAAGCAATGACATTGGTAATCAAATTCAGTAGGAAATTGCAATTCTGTCTACTGCAGAAATTACTTTGCTTCTAACATAATACAAATACCCACTTACAATGCATCCTCCTGACACAATCTCATGCAAACCAATAGTGATTAGTGGTCGTCAGCAATTTCTTAAATACGAAATTCACAATTCAAATTTAACAACCCAATATGCGTACCAACTAGCTTTACAGCCATAAGACTCTTCTCATAAGATTTGGCTCTTTTACATGGTAGATTATGGCATTGGTCAGGGTCTTACCTCTCAGTTCCATGGAGAAATAATCTACCTGAAACCTAAGCTTCAATCATCCAACACAATCTTATGCAAGCCAATAGTGACTAATAGTTGTCAGCAATTTCTTAAATCCGAAATTCACAATTCAAATTTAACAACCTATTATGCATACCAACTATTTTTACGACCATGAGACTCTTCTCATAAGGTTTGGCTCTTTCACATGATAGATTCTGGCATTGGTCAGGGTCTTACCTCTCACTGTCATGCTATAAATAATTTACCTAAAACCTGAGCTTCAATCAACCAAACACTTGGTAAGTCTGGATGCATATAAACTTCTCATTGCTACAACCATCACTGAAGCATTTTCAGAATTTATAAAATTCAAATACTTCCAGCTGTTAATCACATCAATATTACCAAAACTCATTTACTTCATGCAATCATTATCATACTAACATTTGCAAGGCATAGTCACATCATTCATTCAATTAAATGAAATGTTTAGATACTCCTTACTTCACAAGCGTATCATTTGTACCACCTTGCTCTTCCATAGAACATTTCTGGCAGCCAATTGATCATGACTATCCTGCATTCATAACAACCTTTGAAATGGTTCCTAAATTGTCATCAATTCATCATTTCAGCCTTTAGTTATTCATAATATCACATGCACTTATCTCAACGCATTCATGCAATGCATCACAACAATTGCACCTATACTTATGCAATCAGTCACTCACACCCTTCATATGCATACATTCAATGCATAACTACAAGATTCATAAAATATCTTAATTCATATCCACTCAATGCTACCTCGCATTGATTCAAGAATACTATTCATTCAACACACCATGAATGGCCTAACCATTACTGCCCCATATAGGATGCATTACTATAATCATGATCATCAGTACTTACTCTCCTTGGGCTACTAAGCTCAATCAATATATACAAGCATGACACCTTTCTATATTCAAATATCCACATGGTATGAGGTCTCTTACCTTTACCACTCCTTGGATTTTGTCATAATTAAAACATTACCTACATGGATCCTACTTACACCCTTGGCATGACCAATTTGGCTGGTATCTCACAGAGGATTGCAGACTTTGCTCACCAACCTTTATTTATGGACTGGTTGCCTTATCCCTTTCTTCGTAGGGTTGCTGGTCACATTCATCGGCATCAGCAACATACTCAACCATGTCCAGGTTGTGGTTGGTTTTTCCACTAATTCCAACACCAATGCAATAGTTATCATTAGTGGCTCATTATAAATATATAATTTTCAATATTCTCACCAACATGTAATATTCTATGCATGAAATACATATCCTCATACATTTCAAGTATAAAACTTAAGAATGTAGTTATAATCAGCAAGATAGGGTTTAGGTAAACTTCCCTTTTCAAGTCCCACAACCTCGCATGGAACTCCTATTCCACACAACAGTTGGTTAGCCTTCATAGTCCTTGCTACCTCTGGGCATGCAACTTTCCAGATTTGTCCATTTGACAGCAGCGATTGTCATTAGCACTTTGCTTCTCCATGCTCAGATTCTGGTGACTTTCCCTTGTTCCCTACTGGATAAGCTTTTCAACGCCTATCCACATGCTTCATTCCGACCTCGGGTGTGAAAACCACACTACTTCTAAAAATGAATATTTTCACCAAATCTCGGCATTTTACACACAACCTGCATTTTGGACTGGGTGCCAGCTTCATCCACTTGTAAACCCCACTGAAAAACTGCTGAAAAATCCCACTGAAAAACAGTCGAAATCTGCTGGAAAATCCCACTGGGAAACAATGGAAATCTGCTGGAAAATCCCACTTGAAAAACTCAAATTTTCCTCTGCAAAATTGACTCTCATTTCGGCTATCAATCCGACGTTTCGGAAGTCCAAACAGTTAACTTCTTCTACTGCTCATTGGCTATTGGATCCACTAAGTACTAGGCATCGGCGATCCGATCTTCTATTTTTTTCCGACGTGTCGGATCCGTAGTCATCTAGGCAGCCGCAATGGCGGATGTTCAATCCACTCACTTCATTCGACATAGCTCATCGACTGTCCAATCAACTAAATTTTTCTGATGTTTCGGGCCTATCCTCCTCTGGCTTCCGATGTATCGATGGACTGATCCTCTAATTTTCTCCGACGTGTCAGTGGTCCAATCTTCTAAATCTTTCCGACATTTTCTATACTTAGAAAAATTTTCTTCTTTTTCAGAAATCTTTCTTCTTCGGGAATTTTCTTCTTATTTCCGCCGCCACATCAGCTACTCAGTCAACTATCCTTCTCCGACGTTTTGGCAATCTTTCATAGATCTCTGCCGAAACTTTCTCTTCTCTTTTGCCGCTGCATCGGCAAACTCATCTTCTATTTTTCTCCGCTACTTGCCACGGCATCGGCTACTCATATAGCTAAATATTTCTGACGGCTTCCATACTTAGACGAATTTTCAACTTTTCAAAAAAATTTCTCTTTCTACTTTCTTCCCCTGACGGCATCGGAAGTCCTTTCCGCTAACTGAGACGACGTATCAGCTGCTCAAACAGCTAACTTTCGTCGCTTGATCTTCTTTTCATCGGCGAAATAGTTCCTTCCGCAGCCGCAACAGTGGAACATGATCCTTGATCTTCTTATGATCGGTGAACTGATTTTGACCGGCATCGGAAGTTTTTTCTCGTCGACAGGCTAGTTCTTTTGGCTTCCGCAACAGGGAAAATCAAACCACTATCTTCTTCCAATAGCCGACGATTTCTATACTTAGAGAAATTTTCAAACTTTCTTCATAGCGTCGGTAGTCGGAGAACTTACCCGTCGGATGCGTAGTCATTTAGCCATCCGCAACGGCGGACGCTCGAACAACTATTTTCTTCCGACGGATGCTAAAGACTTAGAAAATTTTCAAAATTTTCAAAATTTTCCCTCCAACTGTCCTCTGTCGGAGGTGCTTCCATCTAGCTCTTCCACTACATCGGAAGTCGATTCCACTAAGTGTTCCGACTGCTCAAACACTTAGACTATTTTTTCAAAAATTATTTTCCGCCTGCCCCTCATCGGATGGCCTTCCGACTACACCTTCCGGCGTATCGTAGGAGCTTCCGACTTAGTTCTCCGATGACACGATGAGCTCAGCACTTAGAGAAATTTTTGTGGAAGTTTGTTGTGATCCATTTCTAATCTCTGCTGGGTAGAAAGAAATCCTGCCTCTGTCACTGCACCCTGGTAGTCCATGCAGGCCCATGCTGCAACATGAGCTCTGATACCACACTGTCACATCCTCGACCCTCCGACCGGTGAAGAGGATGCGACCAAACACCAATACATCTGGGCAAATAGCCCCAACACCATGAACAGACATCAATGCTGAAATTAAAACTTATCATAATGCATACAAGGATACATAACCAGATGCATAATCCATCATACAAGGATGCATAATTCTTCAACATACAAATGCATACTCAGATGCATAGAACATACGAAGATACACAATTATTCAACATTCAGCAGAAGCAACACACATATACATTCCAGCATCTAACATGTTCATCATAATTCATGGAACAGTAGATTAAATTGCAGAGATGAAATATTCAGCAGTACTTATCTTCTAATGAAGAACTCTCCCACAACCAGCTACGTCGCTGCAACATTCCACCCAACCATAGGCTAGCGTGCTCATCAATATCTCAGCAACACTGCCACCCCCGAGCTGGGCATGATTCCTCAAGGAATAAGGGTCAATGCAGGCTTACACATAGCCAAGGTTTGCCAATCATCCAAACCCACACAGCAGGGTATTACCAGGTCATCCAGGAGCTAGGACAAGCTAAATTTCAAGCTGGTGGCCTCAACACTAGTCTTCTAATGCATACACAGCCTCTAATCCCACTCTCAACAGTCCGAAGACCAACCACTGCATACCGCAGCAAAACAATCCCTTCACAGCTCTGTGAAGACAACCGGATGACAATCCCAACAAGGGTGAAACACAACTCAAGCCATAAGACAACTCAGATTTTTTCTTGGCCCTAGCATGGCCAAAACAACTCAACAGCAACCCAAAACCAGGGTACATCAATAGCCACAACCTCACAATGAAAACAATGGCAACTTTACACAGTCTGCAACATAGAGGAGAAGCCAAACTCCTAGCATGGACAGGGAAAACTCAGCAGTCACCCAACATCCACGAATCCACAGTGCATAGCTCCTCAATGCAACGTTGAAGAAGGATACACAGACATAAAAAGGGAATGGAACAAACTCCCAGCCTATGCGCAAAGGAAAAGACACAGCCAGGAAAAACATGGAAGAAACCCACACACAGTCCGAAAATGGGAGAAGAAATTGGACTCCTTAGCATTGACAGAGGAAAACACAAACGCAGACCGCAATAGACAACATACATGGCCACAATTGGCAAGGAGACATATACATACCACCGAAACCAGTATGGAACACACAGCACATAGCCCTGAGCATGAATGGCTCCTGCACTCGAAAATCCTGAGTGATAGCCACAAATTCACCCGCTCCCTGCATGAGGAAATCCAACACAGAAATTCCTGTGTGTGAGAAGAAAGGACGTGGCCATCCCTGCGTGAAGATGAACAACCACGGCTCTGCGTGAGGATCCCAATTCCCCAAACCACAATCGTGAAGGTGAAGACCAGGCGTGAGGAAGAACAGACCACAACCGTGAAGGTGAAGACCAGGCATGAGGAAGAATAGACCACAACCATGAAGGTGAAGACTAGGAGTGAGGAAGAATAGACGGTGGCCAGAATGGCCTCACGGAGAGTGAGAAGTGAATGTTTCTTCTGCCCCACGCGAGAGAAGAGGAATAATCCATTGGTGGAGTGGGCACGTGGGAAAGGATGGACAGTCCTGCCACACCCACTACCACTCAGCAATAACTCCTCAACTACTCCACAAAACATTGAAGAGGGTGGATGAGACAAGGGAAGATGGAAAATCAAACAAGGCTTTCCCCCCCAAAGACCAAGGTTGGCATCCCCCCACACCCCCTTATCCTTTGGAATCATGCCATTTTCATTTTAACGTTGCACTGCCGTAGCTAGTTGTGGGTTTATTTTAATTGATGTGCGTGTTTACATGATGCCAACTATAATGTTCCAGATAGCACGATCTACCATCGACAACTATCCCCATTGCCGAAACATACACAACCAAATCGATGGTGGGGCTTTTGCCTTTAACTCCTCACCACGATTAATTACAATATATACATCATGGAAACGGGGTCAAAACCGGGGTGTGACATAGTGTAGGAGTAATAGTTTGGTAATATAACCAATGGAAGTGTCCCTTCCTTCATTAAGCAGAGAGCTTCCTCTCTTAGATACAATGGGGTAGTTAGATTGTGACCGGTAGGACTCGTTTTTTTTTCCTTTTCTCAGAGAAACTTCTCCCCTTTTATCTTTTATTTATTAAACGTAAAAGAAAACTACTCCCCAATCCTTCTCTTGCGAAAGGACCACCGCCTCTTTGGTTGCCCTAACAATATCTTTAAATTAACCTTTTACTTAAGCTTTAATTAATAACATTTAATTTTAATATTAATTCTCATATGTAAGAATTATCAAATTAACCCTTAGGTGTTCGTAGAACCAAAGTGATATTCAACACCTAAACTTAGATCTAGTACATTTACATTTACCTCATACTTTTTATTACTAAGGAATCATAGTAACAGAGAGGATGTTACAACACATCAACACTCTCATTTCCCATTATTTTTTTTTCATTATGTGTGGTTTATATCATCTGCCAAGAGAATCAACATGAAATTAAAATCATCCTTCTCAACTATAATGGTATCTCTATGATCATCATGCACCATATTCTAGTCATATTTCCATTGTCTTCCCAACAATAGATGATAAGCATCCACGAGTATTACATCGCATAACACACTATCACCAAGTTCGCCCAGTTTGAAGTTTATCAAACATTGTCTCATCATTGTGAGATGGTGTCCTTCCTACAACCACGACACTTGATAAGAATTCGTGTGGGTTCGAAACTTTAAACCTAATTTGTCAATGACTTCTGTCGAGACCAAATTCTCTATACTACCTCCATCGATGATTGTCATACAACACTTATCTCTATTTTTTTTTCTTCGTTCAGAAGAAAAAAATCCTCTGCATTGGTTCATTTTCCTCGTGTTGAGCAGGTTGCAACAGCATTTGTCGGATTGTTAAGTTTCGACCTCCTTTCGAGGTAGTCTATGTTATGTTCTCTCTTTTCATTAAGACAATGTTGTTTCCTCAATTTTTGGTCTCTTATCAACTTGAACTATGCAATTTTTCTAGGTATTCATATGCATTATGACCCAATTCTCGATAGACTATCTTGGGTTGGTTTGCACGTCTTCCTCTGAACACCCCTCTTCGACCAAATGTGCCATGATTTATGGGATGTTCAACAATGCGTCAGTGCTATTGTGCAGTCTTTCCCATGCTACCCTGAGTCTCTTCTTTCTTCACAACTCTCATCTTTCCTCAACCCATTAGTTTATCCTCTAGAAATAGAAAATCTTTAGCTTCCAGTAGTGGCATTCCCTCTACCCATAGAGGTGGTATTTCTATACAACTTCTCCTCTTCATTCAAGGCTAACTAGTAAGGCTCTCTAACTGTTATGAACCTTGATAGGCTCAATTTGTTCTGAATTACATACTTCATTCCATTCATGTATCTAACAATTGTTTCTTCCCCTTCATTTATCTTTCTTCACCTTTTGAACAGTTTGTAGAATTCCTCTGTGAATTCTTGAATGATTAGCTCCTTTTGTCTCGGGTTTTGCAATTTTCTGAACAAGGAAATCGTGTTGTCATTGGGAAGGAACTTATTGTTCAAGTTGGGAACTATTTTGTCCCAATTTTTCACATTCTCTTTCCCTTTCTTTACCCTGCCATCATGTACATTGTCCCACCACAATAAGACGTGACCTTTCAACTTCAAACAAACAACTTTTACCCTTTTGGGTTTTCTATTTGCTCCATGTCAAAATATTTTTCCATTTCTCTTATCCAGGATTTCAACTCTTCGGGATTTAGACTTTATAAGTGGGTAGATACCTCCATCTTCGTCCTCCCTTCATTTTAGACAGTATTTTCAATAAATTTTCTCATGGGTCTTCTTTCTCTTCAACCTTACAAGAATTCTTCATCCTCAACCTCAATACGTGCCTCAATACCACTATGGTTAAAGGTTTCAACTCCAAATCCCCTCTTATGGACTTCCTTTACTATAGCTAATCCATTATTCATACTCCTTATGATATGAACACATCCTTCGAACATTTCCCAATCAATAGTCACACATGTGCCTCTGCATGGCCTTCATCCTCTCCCATGAACATTGACGCCCCTCTAAGCCATTTCTCCTTACTCAACCAACTAAATCACCACTAATTCCAATTCCAACTAAAGTTTTCGTGCACGATATTCATGCTCTAATATCAACCAATGCAAGCACGATACACCTATTGACTTGCTGATGAAAAGCATACAGGAAAAGGACGATCACCCAATACAAGAACCCACACAAGAATTATGGATTTCTATTAATTTTGAAATCAATTACAAAGTTTTTTATACAACAATGAGGCAATGCCCTATTTCAGTCGTTTCTCAGTCGATTGTTCTTTTATTCTTTAGTCAAGTACTTTGCAACTTTACAATGAGAGGCGGTTTCAATCACTCAAGAACAACGTACTATCTATCGGTCGTGAAATAATATTTGTAGTTTATTTGCACCTATAATTCCGACTCGGGTGGGTTCTAAAATCCTCTATTTACTTTACTATCCCATCCTAGCTTCATTAAATCCTTAGCTACCATCCTCTTGGCATATCAATCCATTTTGCATTTCCAAACAACCACCATAACATTGTTATAACTGTTGCAACCACTTCTTTAACTGCTTAGCCTTATACTTCCTCGTTAGCCATGCTCTGGCTTCGTCGATTGATCTTTTGTCGACCTCCAACCAGCTTCCTATTTCCTTGTTTTGATTGTATCTTGTCGATTTTGTTCACACCTTAACCAATTCTCCGACAGACGTTTGCTCTCGACCATAACTGATCGACTGCTTCCACAACATCCCCTTTCAACTATCTTCGAGATGACTTCAGTCGTCTCATCATCAACATGTCATCTTAGGCCCCAATTCCCTTGCATCAAAATACATTTCTATAACCAATGGTCGATTTTAAAAATAAATGGCCTTATATTAATAACAGCCATGAGGTGGCAGTGTCCATGCATTAACAATAATATGTTATTTTGAAGTTAAAGGTGGGAGCTTAAGAACCTAAAAGAACATAAGGTTTTAAAGGCATAAAGTAAACCATTCCTCTTAAATGAGTGTTAGTGATCATCAGACTTATTAACGTGGAAGAAGGTTTCGATTCTAATGATGCAGAAAATTACTCAACCATGCTCAAATTTCTTAATTACTCTCAACTATTACATAATTTCTCATTAAACTCAAGTATCGTCTAACTATTTTCTCCCTCTACTTTAACATAAATAAGTGAATGAATAAAGTTATACATAGCAATCTAGTTATCGTCTGTACCACTAAAAGCTAGCAACTCAAATGTCTAACACTTCAAACATTGTAAACTCATTGAAACATGCATTTAAATTTGCAAAAATATTCATTTTCAATTCTAATTTTTTCAACAAAATCTTTTCAAAAATTTAATAATGAATTTGTTACAAAAATTCCATATAATACTATGTAGTTAACAATATTAAATCTTATTATATTAAGAAATTTTTTCATCTTATATCTTATAAGTATTAATATTATTTTATCCTTTGGGTAGGATGTGTTTCCAATCTTTTAAAATCTCTACACTAAGATTAAGTAAAAAATCTATACTAATATGACATGATATTATTTTATCCTTTGGGTAGGATGTGTTTCCAATCTTTTAAAAACTCTACACTAAGATTAAGTAAAAAATCTATACTAATATGATATGATATTATTATGAGGAAGGGATAAATTTGTATTTTAAAATATTATGTTTAATATTATAATTTATTGTTTAATTAAGAAATTATTAATATTAAATATAATAATATTATTATAAATTTTTGTTATTATTAATATTAGTATTTTTTGTTAAGTTTATATTTCAACACCAATTGTTATTTAAAATTTCTCATCTCATTTAATCATTACAAATTACTTTAATCTTTTAATTAATTAAACATATTATTTATACAAATAAAAATATATAAATACACATTTCATAATATACCATTAAATTGATTTGTTTTATTAATTGTTGTTCTTATATTCAAGTTAATATAAATACAAATGGATTACATTATTTTTATAATTGTCTTAACTAAAAATATTATTTTGAGACATTATATAAAATAAATATATTTCATTTTAGTGAAATAAAAATTAACATTACATAAACTAAAATAATATTATTTATTGTTTTATTTGTTATTATTAACCATATTCTATATAAGTCAATATAAATAATGACATTATCAATAAAAACAATTTATAAAATAAGTGAAATTTTTAACAAACAATTTTTTTAATAATTATACAATTGTAAATAACAGGATAAACACAATACAAAATGATTACATAAATTTTACATTTTTATATTATATAAATTTTAAAATTATAATTTTTATTATATATATATTGGAAATGTAATGTTTTTAATAAATTTGTTTTTATTTCATTATTTAAATGATTTACACATTATGATGATGATGGTGATGATTGAGACCAACTTTGATCGAATGAATTTTAAGAAGGATAAAACTTGGTTTACTTTAACATCTTGTCCCTATGCTCAAAAATCTTGTCAAGAAGCTTTCCAAGCTCACTATAGTTTTGGAAAGTTACGAGGTTATAAAGGTTTGTATTCTAGCAAATACTATGAAACTCAAATCTAATGTGGGTGTAAGCAAGACACTCTAAGCGAAAGTGATTTTCATCATCAACGCCCATAGACTCACACAAATGGAAAACCCTTTTCACCCATGGAGTTTTAGGAATAGACCAACGCCATGTTTCGCTATGAAGTTCATGAGAATTCGTTCTAATATTGGCTATATTAATTTTTTTTCAGTGAGCTAGTTACTACCAAGAGATACTTTTGATCTTTCAAGTTAGGATTAATGACCTCCTTATAGTATCCTAATTTTCTCTCAACCGCTAAATTTTCCTCACACCATAATTTTTCTTTAAACTTAGAAGTAATAATATTTTTGACATTATCAATGTTTTGTAAAATTTCATTTTCATCAATGCCTCAATGGTTTAACCAAGCCATGATATCTTTATACCAACACCGCTTGAGGCGTAGTTGATTTTGACTTGAGTTTAAAGCAATTTTAGGAAGTCTCTCGTTTCACATGTTATTTATCTTATGCTTGTAAATCAGGTACCTAGTCATAGCCATGCTCTCGATGGGGGGAAGACCCACTTCTATGAGGACAACAAGACAAGAAATATTGCTTTTAATTTTGAGGTTATAAGTTATAAACTGCTTATGGATTTGTTCATTCTTCCTCTAATATTCTCTAGAAACACAACAGGATATGAACCCAAAATCCGACATCATCTGACATTTCGTACGAATGTGTGGGACAGCAATCATTGAAAAGAAAAGCGATCAAGAAAGTTTTATAATGTCATCGAATATCTGACACAATAGGCATTGAATATCCAACCCCCGAGAGTGTTGAATATCTGACCCTGAAGTGTCGAATATACGATGATCTGTCAACCCAAAAGTGTCGCATATCTGACCCAAGTGTGTTGGTTTTTCGACCCCTTAGGGTCAGATATCTGACGGTATGTGTAGGTTTTTTTTTTTAAATAATGTAAGGTTTGCATAATTTGAAATTTTTGGTCCCATATTTTCAATGGTAACTATGTTCAAGGTGTCGAATATCCGACGCCGGGCCATTATAAATATAAATTTGTTTAAACATTTTGACATGTTTGTTGTAGAAGCGACGAACGATTTGAAAAAATTATTTGTTCCTCAATGGACGTTTTCAAGAATTGTTTTATTCTTCAACTGGCGGTTGTGGAAAAAAAAATTTCATCGAGAGACAGTTTGCCGGGAATTTTTTATTCTTCGACTTCTCTCCATTTGACAAAATGTTGATGCGTGGAACTTGATTTTTTAACACAACCGGTTATATTCATTCACGAAGTTTGTGACAAAATGTCAAATAGAAATATTCCATATCCAAACGAAGACAATCGACAATTGCTTGCTAGACTATGGGATGCAGCAAAATGAAGGGGTGATGGAAAATGTTATTGTCCATGTACTCAATGTAGAGGATTTAAGAGGAGAAGAATATTGATCTCAACAGGCCACAAAACATTGCAGGGAACATGGACACACTGAGGGGGTGAACGAATATCGTCAATTTGTACGTTTATTATTATAAAGTTTATTATATTCTTTTTTTTTGTAATTGTATGTATTATTTTTATTTTTCATATATTAATGTATACATATTGACGTTTCCATGTATTTATATTAAAGGAAAGACACCCTACAGCATATTGTCCAGAGGAAGTGCTTTCAGAACAAGTTCAGGATCAGGATCATGGAGCATGTATGTTTAATGGAGAACAAGTGAATGATCATATTGAACAAGATGATCATACCGATAATGTAATTGAAGATGATGATACAAATACATTGATCCATGATTCATTTAATGTTAGAATGGATGATGACGATGACGTTGATAATGAAAATGATGATGAATTTGATGATGTTCATGATATACCTCTTCTCGATAAGGCATATGAACCCATTTATGAAGGCTCCAAAACAAATCTTCTCTCTGTTGTATTGTAGATAATGAACTTGAAGGTTATGAATGGTCTTTCAAACATTGCAATCACACCGATGCTGAGGCATGTAAAATAATCCATCACATATATAGGATCATGGTAAAGTTTATCTGTATTCCTCTAATAATTGTATTGTTAACTCATTATTGATCATCATACAGATGAAGCTTGTTTCTTTGATATTATTTATTTATTACATTAATTATTTTTTTATTTTTTTGTAGCTTCGGATAGCTAAAATTTTGTTACCACCATCAAATATTTTACTTCATACATATCAAGATTTATCTTCCATCATGAAAGAGATTGGAATGCATTATGAAGCAATGCATGCATGCCCTAATGACCATGTTATATATTATAATCAGCATGAATTTGCAACAAAATGTACAGAATGTCATGTAAGTAGATATCGTACAGATAAAGTAACAAAAAAGGTGCCTCACAAGGTTCTTCGTTATATTCCCATCATTCCACGTTTGCAACGACTGTTCAAGTGCAAAAACATTGTGCAATTTATGGATTGCCATGCCAAGAATAGAAGTCAAGATGACATTATCCGAATTCCTGTAAATGGTTCTACTTTTAGAGATATGGAGGAAAAGTGGCCTCACTTTAAAGAAGAACCACGTAATCTTAGGATTTCTTTGGCAGCAGATGGTGTTAATCCATTTGCATAGATGAAATCCATTTACACAGTGTGGCCTATTTTTGTTATCAACAATAACATTCCTCCATGGTTGTCAATAAAGAGGGAGCACATAATGCTATCGATGATTATTTCAGGATTTTTTGTCGAAAACGCTTTTATTTATAATGTAGTTGTGGCATCTCATTTGTCGTATTATGTTTCTTAATTTCATATATATATATCTATTATTTTACTCTTGTGCATGGTTTATATATCTTAATGGTTCTCATAATGATATATTTTATATGTACTTCAAATCAATCAGGTAAGTTCCAAATCAAAGATATGAATGTATACATCGAACCTCTTATAGATGAGCTACTGAAGTTATGGAATGTCATAACTATTTATGACATATCTAGACCAATACGACAAAGGAAATTTCAATTCCATGCAATGGTTGTATGGAAAATACACGATGCCCCTGGGTTAACTTCATTTTGTGGTTTGTAATTTTAAGTTCCACTTTAATTGCATTTAATGATATGGAGTAGTTAGAATAGTTTATATATGAATATATTTGACATAGATATTCCATATCTAAATATTGTAGGTCTTTAGACAAATGGTAAATTTGCATGTCCAATTTGTGGTCCTAAGATAAAATCTCGTCATTCAAAAAGCTTAAGAAAGGAGGTGTTTGATGAGTATAGGAATTTCCTCTCTAAGAATCATAGGTATAGAACAACTAAAAAAAATATTTTCAATGGGAAGTAGGAGACTTCATTAAAACCATGGAGAATGACACCTCACCTTTGGAAAATGAAATACAATAGAAATCATCATCATGGTACGTATGGATCATCCTATATGAATTGTTATGTATTTCAATTTTTATTGTGAGTTGTTTACTGTAGTGGCCATATTTTATTTATGATGTAATCTATTTATAAACTAATATTCATTATTTCCATCGTGATCATGAACGCATTAATGGGCTTCCATGAGGAATGAAAAGTTATCCTATTCAATTCAGTAGGTTTCCCTACTATGAGCACCTACAAATTGCTCATTTGTTTGATACAATGCATATTGGAAAGAATGTTACTCAAACCTTATGGTGACTACTAGAGCTAAGGAGGGAGAAAGATAAAGTTCTGAAAGCTTGCAAAGACATTCAAGAAAGAAACAATGCAATGAAATACATCATCCAATTTCATACCAATGGAGAACAAGTTAATATAAACTCAATTCCATGGATGTTTACAAAGCAACAAAGCAATGTTGTCAAAGAAGTAATGCGGAAAATTAAATTTCCCACTGGATTTTGTGTGAACTTGAAGAATATCATAACAAAAAACGGTGATTTTGTGAGGTTCAAAACACATGATTGGCATGTCTTCATCAAGGTAGTTATTATTGTTATGTCCATATAATTTTTATTTTTTTCATTTTATTGCGTATATTTTTTTTTCTTCTTTGTATACTCTTTGTTTAATAAATGGCGTGGTTTGTATATTGATACAGTATGTTCTACCTCTCTCTCTCCCAGACAAATTTGACAATAATGTCAAAAAATTTATATATAATCTTGGTAAATACATGAGGTAACTAGTGATTACTTGCATATGCTTAGTGTTTCTTTAATTATCCGTATAATTTATATTTTTTTTGGTGCACTATTTCAGCATATATTGTAATTTAATGTTTATTTTTGTTAAATATCATTATTGGTTTGCGTCACTTGTAGATGGTTGACATCTAAAGAAATCCATAAAGAAGATATAAAGTATTGGAGGAGAGAAATTCCTTGTCTCATGTGTGAAATTCAGAAGCATATACCATCGGCATTTTTCAATGCACAGGAACACTACCTCATACACCAAGTTGAGGAGATTGAGTTGTGTGGACCTGTGCACTGAAGGTCCATGTTGATGGTTGAGAGGCACTTGAAATTTATGAATGGTTTGGTGAGACAACAAGAACATGCTGAGGGTTCTATGATGGAATGGTATATGGTATACCAAAACATGTTGTATGTTAGTGAATATCTTCCTATTCCAGCGTCAAAGCTCAATTTACGACGCATTTGTGATCCAAACTCCAATAAAAAATTTGAAGGGGACCAACTGAAGGGGAAAGGTAGATTGAGGAAGCTGAAAGGTAATTATTAGCTAGTGGATGTTTATTATATCATGTATATTCTAAATGTATTTTCTAGTCATAATTGCTTAAATTAAGAGCATATACTTTGTTCAGGAGATTTACACCTTTCTTTCATTTTAATGGTTATTGTCATTAAACAGTTGGTCGAGAATGGGATGTAATTCACTTATACATCACAAACAATCTTGATTGGATGAAGGTATGGATTGAACGATGCGAACAATCGAGTCATGGAATATCATGGGAAGGTGTGGCTTAATTGGTAAAAGCATCACAATGCAATGGAGATAGAAATCTAACAGAAAGGGAAATCGATTTGGAATATGGTGTAAGAGATAAAATGGCAAGCAAATAATTAATCAATCCCTCTAAATATTTTATTTTGCAAATTACATTTTGACATACATGTTCTTCTTTTCCATGTATTGATGCATAAGTACTGAATGGCTATGTAATCTTTACATGTATTGCTTATTGTAGGTAAAATGCCATAAGGCTATGGTCTGTAATGGAGGTAGATATCGGATAAAAAAATTGGATGAAACAAAGAAAACAACATATTCTGGGATATCTATTGTCTTTGAGGTTACCAATGTTTCATCTAGAATTGACAGACATCCAGAAGTCTCATAAAATCGACACTATGGGTATTTGGAAGATATTATACAGTGTGACTTTAAATCCTTTAAGGTAGTTCTATTCGTTTTCAAATGGTACAGGTTACGATTGAATCAACATGATCTCGATAGAACTATTATTGAACATGATAATGGATTTACCATGGTAAACACAAGGTTGATTAAGCCAGGAACAGAGCCCTATGTTCTTCCAAGCCAATGTGAGCAAGTATTTTACTTAGAGGTTCTAGGTAAAGTGGGCTAGTCATTTGCTGTGAGACACGATCCAAGGGGAAGGGTGATAAATTATGACCTAGATGATGCTAATGAAGAGGCTTCTCCAGAATAAGGATATGATGACGTAGAGCATGATCAACATGAGTTAGACAATGATGATGATCCAGCAGAATATATACTCCAAGAAATAGTTGAATCTTACGATGTAGCAAATAGTGCCGATGAAATTTATACCGACGATGACATGATGATCATAACTGATGATGACGATGATGATGATATGGCCAACCCTTACAATGTTGACTCTAGATCTTATGATAGATATGATGACTTGGATGAAGAAGACGATTACATGGATGAAGAAGATGATGAAATATAATTAATGAAAGGTAAATATGAAAGTTAAATATCCTCATGATCATTTTCATCATCATTATCATTGTCATCATTGTCATCAAAATCATAATTATCATCATCGTCATCGTCGTCATCGTCATCAAAATCATAATTATCATCATCATCTTCATCATCATCATCATCATCATAATCTTCATTGCCATCATCATCATTAAAATTAAACCTAGATCAAATTAATTAATTCATATCTGTTAACTTTTCATATGCTTAGCTGATACATCAGTATTTCATTTCATTTTCATAACAAAAGCATATAAACAAGATCACTGAAAGAAACAGTATCACAAGAAGAACACAGATTTATCCTGGGAAAACCCTAAAGAGAAAAACCCAGCAAAATCTTCCTCAATATAGATGCCCCAAAAAGATAAAAGGTAAAACCAACAAGGAGATCAAAGCCTGATCCTCCTCCTTCTCCAGCTACTTCTCTCTCTCCACTAATACGCCACACAAGTGAAAGTTTTTGCTCCAAATGAGGAGCGCTACACCTCTATTTATATTCATCCGTTCACTTTAATTAACTCATTCGACATGTAGGCTCGAGTTAATCATGTAGGCTCGATTTACACATGTAGGCTCAAGTAACCACACTGGGGTGCTAATGACCCACCTTTACAATTAGAGGGGACTACCTCATGACTCTTATTAGTTCTTCTGATTAGAAGCATCAGAGTACAAATTAATACAAGTGGTTCTCTCAGTAGGACCATCGGGGCCATAAAAAGATACATATAGAATATTCTTCGAAGTTACAATATTTCAACACTCCCCCTTAACAAGAAGGGTATTCTACAACAAAATCAACAACAACAATAATAGGAGAGAGAGAGAGAGAGAGAGAACATCATCAACATCATCAGGGTAACACATATATAAATCATTGGAAGATTTTCAACCTCATGTATTCTTCATCTTCAGTCTTCAGTATTCAACAACATCAACACTTCGACCGCTTCGATCAGCAACAACTTTGACCACTTCGATCAGCAACATCTTTAGTACTTTGACCTTTTGATCAGCAACATCATCTTCAGTATTTTGACCTTTCTATCAGCAACATCATCTTCAACACTTTGACCTTTCGATCAGCAACATCATCTTTAGCACTTTGACCTTTCTATCAGCAACATCATCATCATACTCTGATCTTTCGAACAGCAACATCATCATCATACTCTGATATTTTGAACAACAACATCATCATCATCATACTCTGATCTTTCGATTGGTACATCATCATCATCATACTCTAATCTTTTGATCAGTACATCATCATCATCATACTCTGATGTTTTCGACTAGTACATCATCATCAGCAACAACCTGCAATCCACAACACAAAGACAAAAGTATTTGGATCACTTTTGGACCTAAGTCCAGGGATGATACAATCCTACCACATTCTCGACAACCAAAGTCACTGGATTGATTACAGGATAATCAGTCTCTATCACTTTAGGACTAGGTCCAAGGATGATGCAATCCTATCGCATTCTCCACAACCGAAGTCACCGGATTGATTACAGGATAATCAGTCCCTAACACTTTAGGACTAGGTCCAAGGATGATGCAATCCTACCACATTCTTAGGGACCGAAGCCTTCGGATACCTTTCTGAACCAAAGTTCAAGGATGATGCAATCCTGCCACATTCTCGAGGACTGAAGCCTCTGGATACCTTTCTGAACTGAAGTTCAAGGATGATGCAATCCTGCCACATTCTCAGGGACCAAAGCCTCTGGTTACCTTTCTGAACAGAAGTTCAAGGATGATGCAATCCTACCACATTCTCGGGGACCAAATCCTCTAGATACCTTTCTGAACTAAAGTTCAAGGATGATGCAATCCTGCTACATTCTCGAGCACTAAAGTCACTGGATATATTATGGACAGATGTCCCAGGATGATACAATCCCTCTTCATTCTCGAGGACCGAGGTCACCAGATCACTTTAGGGAAAGTGCCTAGGGACGATACAATCCCACTTCATTCTCGAGGACCAAAGTCACCGGATCACTTTAGGGCAAGTGCCCAGGGATGATACAATCCCACTGCAACATCACTACTCCCCCTTTTCATGGAAGGTCTTTCCGAACAAAACCAAGCTTGTCCTGAAAGTGTTCGAACTTTACTCGAAACAGGGGCTTCGTCAGCACATCAGAAACTTGTTCATCAGTACTCACATATTGGAGCTTTATGGCTCCCTTCTACATCATATCTTGAATATAGAAATACCTGATTTCTATGTGCTTCAATCTATCATGGAATACTGGGTTCTCTGTCATCTTTATACAACTTTGATTATCACATAGAATCACGGTAGTGTCCAACTCTAGGTTTAAAAATCCTGACATGATATTTTGAATCCATATGGCTTCATAACTAGTAGATCAAGATGCTATATATTCTACTTCAGCTGTGCTTAGATCAACACTAGATTGCTTTCTGCTAAACCATGAAATCATAGCAGATCCTAGACTATAACATCCACCTGAAGTGCTTTTTCTGTCTGAGATACTTCCATCCCAATCTATATCTATGTAGCCATACAATCTATACTCATGGATACCATCATAGTATAGACCAAAGTCTATAGTCCCTTTCACATATCTCATCACATGTTTTCCAGCTACTAAGTGAACCCGTCTTGGTTGAACAAGAAATTGACTCAAGGTGTTCACAGGAAAACAAATGTCTAGTCTGGTATTTCTTAAATACATCAATGACCCAATGATCTGTCTGTAGTGAGTCACATCCACTAATTCTGATGGGTCATCAGCTAACAAATTCAGTTTGGAGTCCATGGGTGTGGCCATGGCTTTGCATTCCAACATATTGAATCTCTTTAATATCTCTACAGTATACTTTCCCTGGTTGAGAAATATTCCTTCTGAACTTT
Organism: Pseudotsuga menziesii; assembly: GCA_001517045.1. Taxonomy (NCBI): domain Eukaryota; kingdom Viridiplantae; phylum Streptophyta; class Pinopsida; order Pinales; family Pinaceae; genus Pseudotsuga; species Pseudotsuga menziesii. The sequence goes on from LPNX010035566.1 coordinate 243,434, forward strand.
GCCATACTTCTAGACCTAGGAAATAATGCATTAACCCAAGGTCTTTCATTTCAAATTCTTCTGCTAGTTTCTTCTTGCTTTCCATAATCTATTTCTCATTCACTTTCAAGAATAAGTCATCCACAGATAACAGCAGGATGACAGGTTCATCTTTTACAACCTTAAGATAAAGGTTAGGATCAGCTTTACTCTTGGTGAAGCCCATGCTTGACAGGAAATTTTCTATCCTTTCATACAAAGCTCGAAGAGCTTGTTTCAGGCCATACAAGGCCTTCTTCAACTTGCATACATGAGTATGTCTATCTTGAACTTCAAATCCTTGTGGTTTTTCTATGTATACTTCTTCTTCGATCACACCATTAAGAAAAGATGTTTTCACATCCATCTGATGTAAGTCCCACTTCATCATAGATACAAATTCCATGATAGCTCTAATCAAAGTATACCATGCTACTAGGTAAAATGTTTCTTCATAATCAATTCCCTCTTTCTGATAGAATCCTCTGGCCACAAATCTTGCTTTATACTTCTCAATACTTCAGTCAGCTACATGCTTTATTTTGAATATCCATTTGGAGGATACTATACTCTTTCCTTTTGGTTTGGGAACTATATCCCATACATCATTCTTCATTATTGAGTGGTATTCTTTAGTCATTGCTTCTACCCATTCTTTCTTCTATACAGCTTATTCATGGCTTGTAGGTTCTTGATCTACAAGATCACACATCAAGGCTACATAATTGGAAAAATTCTTAGGCTTCTTTCTTTCCCCTGTGGAGCCTTTAGGAGCTTCATATCTTTCTACTTCTCATATAATTTCTCTTGTCTAAGCAGTATTTCTCTTTCTTGACATCTCCATCATCAGAGGTTCTTGTGGTTCTACTAAGTCATGTTCTGCAGGACCTTCACCTTCGGGGAGACATGTAGTTTCTTTATTTCTGGGAGATGTCTCTTCTTCATACACTTCTTCATGTTGGCACTTCCTGGATCTATTGAGGGCTGTCTCTTCATCAAATGTCACATCTCAACTGATTTCCATGTGATGGAATCTAGGAATATAGATTCTAAATGCTTTAGATACTTCACAATATCCAACAAATATCCCCTTCTTTCTGAAAGGTTCTAACTTGGTTCTTTTCTCTTTTGGTATATGAATATATACTGGACAACCAAATATATTGAGGTGACTTACCTCAGGCTTCTTTCCTATGAAAATCTCTTCTGGAGTCTTGAACCCAAGAGCACTATGAGATATTCTATTATGCACATACACATTAGTTCTTGTTGCTTCTTCACATAGATGCATTGGAAGATCTTGATCATATATCATTGTCTTCACTGCCTCCATGATGGTTATGTTCTTTCTTTCCACAACCCCATTCTATTGAGGATTGTAGGGAGTAGTTAGTTCCCTCTTTATTTCAGCATCTTTACAAAAATCCTCAAAATATTTTGAGGTATATTCTCCTCCATTGTCTGATCAGAGTGTCTTTATTTTCTTTTCTGAAAGATTCTCTATCAAGGATTTTAACTCCTTGAATTTCTCAAACACTTCAGTCTTTGCTTTCAAGAAGTATATCCAAGTATTTCTTGAAAAGTCATCAATGAATGTGATATAATATTCAAAGCCACTTAAGGATGTAGAAGACATTGGACCACATACATCTGAATGAATCAATTCCAACGTACCTTTTGTTTTAGTTTCACTCTTTGGAAATGGATTCTTGACTGTATTTCCCTTTGCACATCCTTTGAAAATGCCTTCATGCTTGATCTTCATGTCTGGTAATCCCGTCACTACTTTGTTCACATGAGGTAGAGCCTTGTAGTTAATGTGGGCAAGCCTTCTATGCCATAGTTCACTAGGGTCAATGGACTCATGAACAAAGGATGCTTCTGAGTGCCCTTTGAGTTTATACAATCCTCCTTCTTCTTCACTAATGATGATTTCATCTTCAATATTCTTTCCTTTGGGCCACATGAGTACTTGGCCATCTATGAAAGAAACTCTGAATCCTTTCTTATCTAAAGCTAAGATAGAAAGTAAGTTCTTCTTTAAACCAGGTACATATAATAAATCTTTCATCTTTAGAGGATTACCTGAATAAAGTTTGTAGCTTGCTTCACCAACTCCTTTGATCGGATATTGATAGTCATCTCCTAGGGATACTTTCTGAGGAGAGATTCTTTCTTCAAGTTTGGACAGAGTTTTATTTTGTCCCGTCATGTGCTTTGAGGCACCACTATCAATAAGCCAAGTTTCTTCTCTAGGTGTTATAGACCTAGAGAGTGCAGAAAATAGTACATACTCTTCTGCATCTTCTTCTCTTGCTTGATTTCTTGGAGGTCCTTCTTCTTCATATTCATCTTCCGCTAGATGAGCATGATATCTTTTGTTTTTTTTTATCCTATTCTTATATTCTTGCTTCTTTATAGGACAATTTCGGGCAATGTGTCCTATCTTATAACAATGAAAACATTGAAAGCTAGAGTAGTCTTTCTCTGGATGATTTTCCCTTGTTCTTTGGATTCTTCTAGGAGGTTGAGACTCCTTGAAGTTTCTTCTCTTGAAGTTATATTGACTTCTTATTCTCTTGGTGTGAGTGGCTAGGGATTCATTATCTTCCTTTATTAAGGCTTCTCTGTTCGCCACGCTAGTCTCTTCTTGAATGCAGTATTCCCATACTACTACAAACATCATGCTTTCTTTTCTGGCACACATCATCTGGATGAAGGATTCCCAGGGTCTAGTGAGACCATTGAGAGTAGTCATAACCAATTCATCTTCATCAAGCTTATCTCCAATAGATTCTAGTTTCTCTTTGATCTGAGAAACCCTTGTAAAGTAGTCTTGGATGGATTCTCCATGACTCATCTTGGTGCTCTTGAGTTGAGATTTTAGATTCATCTTCTTGTTTATGTTTCTTCCCTCATACATTCTAGAAAGGGAATCATACATTTATTTTGGAGTCTTCTTGGATGACACTTGAGGGATTAAGTGATCCTTGATGGAGTCAGCAATAATCCTTTCTACTCTAATCATATCCTTTATATGCTTCTCCTTGGCTTGAGCTTCTTCAGGTTCTGAAACTTCTTCTTTGACATACTTATCAATATCATTCTCTTGGAGAATGAGACCAATCCTGTATTTCCATGCTCAAAAATTCTCTATGCCTTCTTTCTTGTCCGCAAGCTTAGTGCTTGGCGCAATCTTGTCAGAAAATCACAAAATTTTGAAATTTTGCAGAATGAGAAACTGGCCTTACCAGGAGATGCGCTTGAATGAGGTGATTTGACTGGTGTGCTTGGATTCTAGAGATTTCAATTCTTCACCTTCCAAATCATACTTGCAAGATTCAGCTCCTACAGTTTTTTGGTTCAGCAGTTTTCTGGTATAGCTGTCAAACTAGGGTTTGAATCTTCTGGAGACTCACACATCCAAAAAATATGATTCCAGGCTCAAAATATGTGCTCTAGGAGGGTGCAACTTTCCATGCAATTAGTTTTTTGAAACTCAAAAAAAATTCCCAAAACCCTAATTTCTTCCAAGGAGAGAGAGAGGGCTATTTTTCCTTGTGAAAGCTGTCCTATTCAGGTTGGATCTGATACCATGTTAAGTTTTCATATGCTTAGCTAATACATCCATATTTCATTTCATTTTCATAACAAAAGCATATAAACAGGATCACTGAAAGAAACAATATCACAAGAACAACACAGATTTATCCTGGGAAAACCCTAAAGGGAAAAACCCAACAAAAGCTTCCTCAATATAGATGCTCCAAAAAGATAAAAGGTAAAACCAAAAAGGAGATCAAATCCTGATCCTCCTCCTTCTCCAGCTACTTCTCTCTCTCCACTAATGCACTACACAAGTGAGAGTGTGTGCTCCAAATGAGGAGCGCTACACCTCTATTTATATTCATCTATTCACTTTAATTAACTCATCTGACATGTAGGCTCGAGTTAATCATGTAGGCTCGAGTTACACATGTAGTCTCAAGTAACCACACTAGGGTGCTAATGACCCACCTTTACAATTAGGGGGGACTACCTCATGACTCTTATTAGTTCTTCCAATTAGAAGCATTGGAGTACAAAGTAATACAAGTGGTTCTCCCGGTAGGACCATCGGGGACCACAAAAAGATACATATAGAATATTCTTCGAATTTACAATATTTCAATAATATCATCGTCCTCATCATCTATAGCATCATCTTCTTCTTCATCGTCATCATTGTCATATTGTCTTGATCATCGTCATCGTTAGCATCATATCGTCTTCATCCTCGTCATCCTCATCAACATAATCATCACCAACATTATCATCTTCATCATAATCGATGAAGATGACATCACTATCCTCATGATCATTGTCATCATCATTATCATTGTCATCGTCATCATCAAAATCATAATTATCATCAGCATCATCATCGTCGTCATCATCAAAATCATAATTATCATCATCATCTTCATCATCATCATCATCATCATCATCATCTTCATCATCATTGTCATCATCATCATCATCATCATCATCTTCATCACCATCATCATCATTAAAATTAAACCTAGATCAAATTAATTACTTCATATCATCATCATCATCATCTGTAGCATCATCATCGTCTTCATCATCGTCACTGTCATATCGTCTTCATATCGTCTTCATCATCATCATCGCCATCGTCATATCGTCTTCATCATCGTCATCCTCATCAACATAATCATCACCAACATCATCATCTTCATCATAATCGATGAATATGACATCGTTATCCTCATGATCATTGTCATCATCATTATCATTTTCATCGTCATCATCAAAATCATAATTATCATCATCATCATTTTCGTCGTCATCATCAAAATCATAATTATCATCATCATCTTCATCATCATCATCATCTTCATCATCATCATCATCGTCGTCATCCTCATCATCATCTTCATTGCCATCATCATCATTAAAATTAAACCTAGATCAAATTAATTACTTCATATCATCGTCATCGTCATCGTCATTGTCAACGATGAAATATAATGAAAGGTAAATATTTAATTAGACCTATTCTTTTATCTTATTCCTTTTTAAAAAAAGTTACAGACATCATCATCATCATCATCATGTGGATCATCATCATCATCATCCTCACTATCCTCATGATCACCATCCTCAACATCATCATCATCATCATCATCTTCATCATATATAATCATCATCATCATCATCATCATCATCATAATCATCATAATCGTCATCATCATAATCGCCCTCATCATCATCTTCATCAACATCATTGACGTTGTCATCGTCGTCTTCATCATCATGACCATCATCATTGTCATCACCATTATCATTATCATCATCGTCGTTGTCATCATTATCATCATCTTCATCATCATCATAGTGTGAAGATTAGTGTTTTAAAACACTAATATCTTGATAGTGTGAGTTAATTATATTACCAAATACTATAAATAAATATTAATTTAAAGTGATTTATGCCTAAACATTTATCATTTGATAATGTACATAAGCTACATTGTAGTTAGTAATACACATGGTTTTCTTTTGACGTGATATTTGCTAATAAAAATAAAGTGAATATAGCTATAAATATTTAATTTTATTTATATTTGAAATATTTTTCCATAAAATATTTTATATGAAATTTTAGAATTTATCATTTTATTTTTGTTTTGAATGTTTTAAGTTTATTTTAAAAAAGTATTTAATTTAAATAATATATTTATATAGAAGAATGTAGTTATCAAAATTGATGTCCAAAATTTTTACTTAGTTTATTGCTATAATAAAAAGATTAGATGTTAAGAATGTAGAACATAACATTAATGTTTTTTTTAATCTTTTACATACCTTATGGCTCACAAAAAGATATTAGATTCCAAATTTTTCATATATCTTTGATCGTACCTCAACTTTATAGTTTGGTGACAAACATCAAAATCATTTTAGATATTTAGACTTTGTTAAATTGCCACAACAAGGGCTTCTGAAGTCGTTTAAATGTTGTCATTCCACCCACCAAAGTTTGACTCTCCTAATTGTTGTCATTCCACCCACCAAAGCTTGAGTCTCCTCAATAGCATATTTGTGCCTTAGAGCTACTAAATAAGATATATGTCAAGGTTCTTAGTAAAAGTGTATGTGATAATAAATCATTGTTCTCTTCTTTATTTTATTAGGAATTTTTGACTTTTTTATGATGGTGATGACAATGATGACAACAATGTTACCATATTGTTCTATCATATTTTGTTATATTGAATCCAAGCTCAAAAAGGGCACAAATAAGATTATAATGATTATAAAAGAATTGGGCCCTTTTTAATTTTGAAATTGATTTAAAAAGAAATTTTCCAAGCAATGCATGCTTTCAAAATCATCATCCTCGTGATCATTGTCATCATCAGCATCATTTTCATCGTCATCATCAAAATCATAATTATCATCATCGTCGTCGTCGTCATCGTCATCCTCACCATCCTCATATCATCATCAACAACATCATAATCTTCATCATCATTGTCTTCATCATCGTCGTCTTCATCATCATCGTCTTCATCATTAGACATCATCATCTTTGTCATCATCATCATCATGCATCATCATCTTCATCACACATCATCATCGTCATCATCATCATCATGTGGTTCATCATCGTCATCATCCTCACCATCCTCATCATCATCATGAACATCATCATCATGAACATCATCATCATCATCATCATCATCATCTTCATCATCATCAACATCATATTCATCATCATCATCATCATCATCATCATCATTATCATCATCATCATCATCATCATCTTCATGAACATCATCGTCATCATCCTCACCATCCTCATCATCATCATCGTCGTCTTCATCATCATCAACATCATCTTCATCATCGTCGTCATCATCTTCATCACACATAATAATCACCATCATACATCATCATATTCAGCACACATCGTCGTCATCATCATCACCATCATGTGGTTCATCATCGTCATCATCCTCACCATCATCATCATCATCATCATGAACATCGTCATCATCTTCTTCTTCATCATCATCAACATCATCTTCATCATCATCATCATCATCTTCATCATCATCTTCTTCATCATCATCATAATCATCTTCATTAACATCATCATCATGTGGTTCATCATCGTCATCATCCTCACCATCCTCATCATCATCATGAACATCATCATCATCATCATCATCATCATCTTTATCATCATCAACATCATCTTCATCATCATCATCATCATATTCATCCCCATCTTCATCATCATCATCATCATCATCATCATCATCTTCATCAGCATCAACATCATCATCATCATCAACATCATCATCATCATCCATCAAAATCATGATCATCCATCATCATCATCGTTGTTGTCATCGTTGTCGTCATCGTCGTCGTCATCATCACCAACATCATTGTCGCCATCGACAACATCATCAGCGTCATCATCAACATCATTAGCATTTGCATCATTTCATATGATATCAAGACGGTCATCACCATCATCATCATCATCTTCATCATCGTCAACATCATCATCTTCATCATCATCATTGTCGTCATCTTCATCATCATCATCTTCGTCGTCATCATCATCATCATCTTCATCCTCATAATCAGCATCCTCATCTTCATCATCATCATCATCATAATTATCGGCATCATGGATAACATCATGATCATCATCAACGTCATCATCATCAACGACATCCTCATCCTCATAATCATAGATTCACTACACACATAAAGACTCAAATAGATACACCCTCCTCTTTGTATATATAAAAAAATAAAACATAGTATAAATAAATAAATAAAATAAAACATAGTATATATATATATATATA
>LPNX010035566.1:260881-278861 GCA_001517045.1 Pseudotsuga menziesii
AAGTCATCATTTGAAGCATTCTTACACTCTATTATACACCATTTCATGAGAGATATTACATGCTTGGAGGTTACTCATTGAGCTGGTCCACTTGGAAGGTTGTTCACATGGTTCATACGCTATTTGTGAAGAACGTTTTTGTATTTGGGGATTGCTTCATAGATTGACGATTTTGCACATGGGTGGCATTTAGGGCCTGCAAAGCAAGTTGTGTTTTACTACAAATAGTGTTATGATGTATAGGAATCCTACAAAGCTAATTGACTCGACAATGAAGTAGGTTTAGAGTCTCGATGTTTATATTTCTAGGTTTTTTTTTTTGAATTTAAGTGTCATGTGTGTGACCTGTGCAGTCCCACATTCACTTGGTCGATTTAGTACAGATTGCGATGAATTGACCATTTTGTTACCGATCCAGTCAGTCATACCCTGACTTGCTTGGTTCGGTACCAAACTTGTCACTCGAATCGTTTCAAAGGCCGAGTCAGCTCGATTGGGGGTCAACTCAGTTAACTCGACCGAGTTTGAGTCTAATTCACGAGGCTCATTGTAATATTTTTATCGATCAAGGATTATTCTATATGTTTTATATGTGTTTCTATATTGTATATAGAAACACACTTGATTAAATATAAAAAAATATTATTGTTGAAAAGGGGGTAGGCCAGTAATAAGAACACCTACATATCCAAATACACAACCACCATAATCGCTCCAACATTCTACATGTCATCATACTTGTTATATGTGATGTATGTTTCAAACATATTTCCAGAGATGTGAAAGCATTGGTGACCAAGCATTGTTCCCATCCATGTATATTTCCAAATCCTTTAGGAACACACATTTATAATACATTATATAAATATTTGTGAGCATATCATAGTGCCCATGTATAACATGATATTTTGTGAGCCTACCCAATACATGTTAGGAAAAGGCAATGCAAGCAATAAGTGAGAATGGAGACTTGTATGTAACTAAAAGAGGGGCATACATAAGAATTTTTAGGGCATACATTAGAATTTTTTAGAATTTCTAGTGTATTGTTGTAGGATTTCCACTGTGCAAATAAGGCATTGACTTGATAGTCACAATCCCATTAGTATGATAAATTATGGGAGAGATCAGAAAAACATCCCTACACAAATATTAACCGATAACTATGGTTTTGGTGTATCATTTGGAGAATAACATCCTATAACAATAGTTTTTATTATGACTCTTAGAGGGTCCTAGATGAGATTGGGCACTTTTAGGCCCTTGAGCTTTCAAGAAAAAGAAGCCATAAACAACAAGTATGTGCACCCTAGAAAAGATGGAAAAGATCATAAAACATATTAGGTAAAATGGATAATCATCTACAACATCACAACATCATTCATGGGAAAACTAAAAACCACTTACAACCATCAAAAGTAAGGGTTACAACAACAACGAGTGTAGAGTAAGGAGAGAAGAGTGGCCAGGAAAATGAATAATAAGGCCAATGTAGAGTGGAAAAGTGACGAGCTAGAATTTTGGAAGAGGAGATTAATCAAGATTCCTTGAAAAAGGAACTCATGTCAAAGATGATTTTTGATGGAAGTGACCAACATACCAACTCCGTATCACTTCTATCCAAAGTAAATGTAGATGAATGCGAAGATATGTTCTTTGAAGGAGATATTCCATTAAAGGAGAACCTCCAGGCCCTATACAGACATATATTGGCATAAATTGTAGTATTATATTTGATGCATATGTAGTGACAGATCATCTCAAGATTGACAATGTTGAAAGGCCAAAGTACAATGGCCACAAGCATACATATGAAGCTTATGAATCCTACCCAATTCATGTTAGGAAAAGGCAATGCAAGCAATAAGTGAGAATGGAGACTTGTATGTAACTAAAAGAGGGGCATACATTAGAATTTTTAGGGCTACCAAATTCCCACACCTATTAACCAAACTCATTCTTAACAAGCTTTTTCTTTAACAAGTTTTTTGCTTATAAGTCTTTCCAAGTTTTTTTGTTGGTATTTTGCTATGCTTATGCCAATTTTTTTTTTGGCCATGGTGCAGGTAGAACCAAATAGGTATTTGTCAGACCTGTCTTCCTCCAGTGAAGGGAGTTTGGGAAGGCTAGAGGAAATTGAGACATCCAGTAGGTATACAAGGGCTATATCAACTAGATGTCAGAAGATCAAAAGAAAATTCAACAAACGCATGAAAGTTTTTCTCGAAGGATGGGGGTCATGTTCATATGATGATGAGATAGTGGGAGACATTGACATGCCCTTAAGGTACCAACACCTAGTGAAACAATGGGTTCGTAGTTATCTTCCTCAAGTAAACACTGATTTTTGTGTGAATGAGAGGATATATAGAATTGCACCGTCGTCATTGCATGGATTGGGGTTCTTTTGCATGGACGACATAAAGGTTGGATAAGGCATATGTACAGAATTGATGGAGTATGTTGGACCCTGTTACAACTATAGTGATTGGATGCGCCTGGCCCAATATACACGAAGTATGCATATATATCAGTTGTCAGTGAATTATATACAACTAAAATACAAAGCTCAAAATAAAGGAGCAACGTTGTACATGGACGGAATGCCAAAAACAACTAGTAATATTGCGAGGTTTATAAACAGTACACAACCAGGGTCTACACTAAAGCAACCCAACTACATATTTGAGTCGCGTGAAGGAAACTATGACTTTGTATGTATAATTAAATCAATAGCTGCTGGCGAAGAACTGCTTATTGATTACAATTTGAATCGTGTAGATACAAACATGGTTAGTGTGGTTGTGGTACAACAAACAATTTAACCAACCTTTTATTAATTATTTTAACATCTATGTTACGGAGAGAAATTCCTATGGCTTGGGGTACCACAACAGAGAGCTTGAATCCAGAAATCAATCTTTCCCAATATGCAATAGAAATAAAATGTCTAACACTAAAGGATTAGACCTCATACCTTATTCTAAACGGTTGAAGTAGATCCCCATTGAGCTTTCCAATCTCCAGCTTGAATTGCTATATTACTTCCTCAACAACAAGTAAACAATACAAGCATTCTATATATCATGGTGTTAGATCTATTCTAGCATATATAATCAATAATGTAAAAGCATTTGACATAATCCCATGGATAAAATATTCATTCTAATACACATCATTGGACAGGAAAAAATATTTCTATTAATATAAATCAGAGATTAAAATATACAACCTCTAACGGCATGTCTCCAAACCGGAGAAACTGAATCCCCCACTTGGGCCTCCACCACTTCAATCCTCCATCTCTCGATAGCAAGCTCACAAGAAAAAGGCAAGCTTGGGAAGAACACAAAATTGCTCCAAGGGACAAAGGGATGCAGACTCAAGCATAACTTCCAGCAACAATGGACTATAGTTTTGTTTCTCTCAATTCTCTCTTATGCCTTCAATGTATCAAGGGGTTCCTTATATAGCTTTTCAAAGGGGTACTGAAAGGTCGAATCCGAGCGATCTCAAGGCATATGGAAGGCCAGGAGTCAAATGAGTCGGATCCATGTCAAGGAAAACTCCAAAAGGATTTGGATTATTTACACATCCTGATGTACGCTGTTATATGGCTTAAACCAGCATATGTACACGCTTATAAGGTTAAAAGTCATGTATAGCATTTTTCATCTGTTTTTAGGGATGATCAAGGAAACATCAAAGGACAAAAAGTGGTCCATCAGGGCTAAGGAGTCTGCAGTGGGACAGGGGAAGGCCATACAAAGTGTGATTCACCTAGAGTGGTGAAATCCGCTATAACAGATGCCCCCTAATGTATGATATCAGACGGGTTATACGATGGCCGAAATACATTATAAGTCCATCCCAGAAGTGGAGTGATGAAGGATCCCAAATGGAAGACCAGCCACCCAATCAGCATAGTACCATAATACAACTCTGCATATAGTAGTCCTGGATACATAAGAGTACAATGGCCATGAATAGGCATGATACATGATATCACATATGTGGTCATCGCCATGTACAATATACATAGATCAGAATCTCCATGATGAAGATATACAAAGGACCATGATCTCCAAAATGGCTGAAGATATATAATAGATCAAGATCTCCATGGTTGCTGGAAATGTCTGAAATACACTAGAATCAAGTCACGAGAGCTGAAATCTCATGAACATTGGCACAATCAAGGAGGTAGCATATAAGAGATGCCACCAATCTGGAAAGTCTTCTACACAAACCGCTACGAGTACATGTCCTACTATGCGAATAGAGGTGTCAAGGTTGAACATAGTAGTCCATCGTCTGATTACCGGTCATTAATGTATACCGTTGACAGATGTGAGATCACCCACCAATGATGAAAATGGGAATCATGGTACTAGAGTGCAAACTAACAAGTGTGAATAGATGTGTTGAGGTCAAACACTTGAAAGGATCCATCGATCAGGGGACATTGATGTATTCCTAAGAAACTATCGATGGTGACAGAACCTGCCACTGATGACTGCAAGTCTCAAGGCACTCAAAAATGACTCTAGACTCCAATCCCATAATAAATGATCTGAAGTCGATGGGATGAAATCCTCTGGAAGGAGGGAATTAAGGCATCCCCCATCATCCAACACGAAATACTCAGCAAGGCTGTATAATGTGGAAGGACTCGATCATAGGTGCATGAACCAGTAACCGTCCCGGGAATGGCAGACATGCAAAGTCAATATAACTGAGGAATGGCCGACTCATGTTTCAACTTCCTTCGAACAAGAGCATAATGGCGTATGGTGACTGAATGAAGGCCGCATAGACTTGATATACAAACTGGGACATCTATGTGACACAGGAGGCATCAATAAAGGCTCCATAGGGACTGGAAGCTTAACCAGTCGGTGGAGATAAACTCAGATAAACGAGTACAGCTCCTAAAGTCAAACTATAACCCAACCAATGGATGTGATATATAGTGCTCTGTTCGAAGGCGATAGGACTCGACAGCTGCCAAAGATAACATCTTTCCTTGTCCGGCTTTTTGATTTTTTGATTTTTTTAGACTTTTTCAGTTATTTGAAAATCTTGAAAAAAGAATAAACTAGCTTTATAGTTACAAACTAGGAGGAGACGAGTGTCATAAGGGCAAAAAAACTAGTTCCAATCAGTGGAACATACCTATGCTCAATGCAAGGATACATGTGTAGGATATCAACACTCAGGGGAAAAATCCCCTCCCGGTAAAAAGGGAATCAAGCTATGAAGGATATAAAAAATGGCTCTGCATGGCTAGACATGAGACAAGCTCAGGCTATATGGCTGAAACGCAATGTCAAGAGAGCCAGTATAAAACTCAATAAGGCAGGAAAAGATCATGATAATGCATTCACAACTTGACATGAGGGAGTCCTGAGGGAAATAGGCCATCATAAGATCAAGAGGAGTATGAGGCTCTTGCAAAATGTCATGGCAGTACTATACAATGGAATCCTACACCGTAAAGGAGAAAACATCGGCATGGGAACCAAATGCAAATAAGGTGCTAACTAGGGTACCCATGTAAGGTGAAGCTCTACCACTCACATCATGCCACTTCTAAAGCAGCAAGAAGGTTCTGTGACATAATAGAGTGGGTTCGTACCTAAGTTCATGGTGATATGGTCACAAGGTCATGCAAAATGCAAGCGGTGGTGAAACCTAACCTATATGCCAGTTTAGACATGATACCTGAGATCGGCATGAACGGGTCAATCCAATGGCTGAAACAGCACTGAAAAAGGTCTTCTACATCACCAATTATGTCAAAAACGGTCCAAAATGGTTAGAAACTATCAAAACTATAGGAAAGGGGGCAAAAAATTTCAAATATTTGAAATTTTTTCTATAAATAGTAAAAAATATAAATCATTTGAAACTTTTACCCATTTGAGCTCTGACTTTCAACTGCAAATTCCAGGAGATCCAGCCGGCAGAATTCACAACCACTTCTTCCAGGTATTTACTCATGCTCTCCTCTTGCATTTTGATATAATTTTTAAATATTTTCATGGTTAAATGAAGTGTTTAAGCCTTCCCAAAGTGTACAGTGTGACCCACATGGATATCGATGTTTTTTCCACGTATAAGGCTGGATATACAGGGAAAATGGCCTAAAATCCGTGTACATACGCGGTTGTTTTCAAAATAGTCGCGTATGAGGCCACGCATAAGGTTTTCAAGTAAACTAATGGGTAATTTTGCAATTTCTTTTGCAGGATGGTGCTACAATGGAGAGAGCGTGAGCATGGTGAAGTAGAGAAAGCAGTAAGGGCCAACCTAATGGCTCAACAAGCTCTTCATGCATGTGGGATTTACAAGTTTTGGTGTCTTGGTGGTTTGAGGGCCAAACCAAGACTACTACATATGCTGGTAGACTACTGGGATCCAGACTCAGAGTCCTTCCAGATTGATGGGATGTCCCTCACTATAGAGGTGGAGGACATATAATTTATGACTAATCTTTCTAGACGAGGGGAGGTGGTGAACCTTTGTTCCCGAGGTGGGCCAGGGGGTGGCTTGACTATCGATGAGTACATAGCCATGTACTATTTTCAAGACACTGAGAAGGTGGGGAGTCAAGTCCCTACCAATTCTATACAGGTGCTAGGCCTAAAGGCTATATTACTAATGCTAGGCAGGATAGCAGGCGTAGCAGGCGTAGCATCACTCCACCAGACCTCGCGGCCTATGATGTTCTATGCAGTGAAGTGAATGAGACCCACAGTCTATGACTAGAGTACGACACTACTGAGCAACATGAAGCACCAGCTCAGTGAGTGTAAGGCTGGCAGGGTACGAAACTTCAAGTTCAGCAGTATTCTGAGCACATTTTTCTTCGAGCGTGTTCCACGATTGAGCCCTAGAGTGGATGTTCCTCTCCACGGGGTTTGAGATCCAGCCCAATGGCATTGGGCAGATGCGATGCGCAGACTGGGGGGTGGTAGGGTGGCCAACCCATATCTAGCTGACTTCTTTCCATGGTGGCGACGACAGATTGTTGCCATTGATGACTACCCTTATGGAGGGATAGATTTCTGGGAGGATACGGACATGCCATTGCCACCAGGATCGGCATATGGCAATATAGGTAACGAATCTTGACCCTCACTCTTTTTTAAAAAAAATTTGAGTTATTTAATTTTTTTGTATTTTCTTGATTATATGGAAGCAAAAAACATGTTTTTTCATGACAATACATAGTGACATCTACCATTTGTTTGCAGATGTGGGACCACGGCGGCCAGAGGGCTTCCCACATCATAGATGGAGGGGAAGAGGAGATGACATCATGGGTGTGGATGCAGAGAGAACGCTCCAGAGCTTTCATACCAACTTTTTGAGACTGACACATAGAGTTCCCATGGCGCAAGTCGAGGACTTGCCTGAGGCTATGCAGCGGCAGGTGGTGGGTGTGCCACACGCATGGGTGCATTTATTTTGACGGCTAGCTAGATCCGTAGTGACATTCCATGATCACAACCCTCTTCCTCCTCCACAGGATTAGACACCTGGGAGTGTATTCATTTTGTACTACCGTGTATTATATGATGGTGGCTTAAAAAGCCCCAATTTTGTATCATGACACTATGTATTACCACATTTTTTATATATAAAAAGTTTTATGGTGATCGGTTTATTTATTTACATGTGTAACAATTGTGTTTGTGATTAATTAATTATGAATGAAACAAATTCCAATCTAACACATAGTTAGCATATGAGTTAGCAACTTGATTATTATTTCTTGGAATGTGTATATATGTTATACTGTCAAATTGCCATTCTAACAATCTCACACGTAAGAACCTTCTCAATAACGTCGGATCTCTAACATGGTACAAACCATTGAGCTATGACACTACTAAATTCGAATCAAGATGTACCTCAAGAGATAGAACGCCATGTAGAATGGCATCCCGTAGAAGCTCAATAACGACGCTATATTCAGCAACATTGTTGGAAGATGGCCGTAGACATACACCTCCTGAAGACAGTACCTGACCCATGGGAGTATAAATCACCCAAGCAGCAGAGGCTGAGTGTTGAGTGTGATGGCTTGCACCATCCATGAATCCTATGTAGGTGGAAGATTCCATTGACATCTGCCAAAAGAAATGGAAACTAATCACAAACCCGATCACGATAAGGAAAAGACCTAACTATGCAAAGCTGTACAATAATATACAACAAGCAGCCTTGTCTAAAGATCATGCATAGTATTTTTTAAGATAGAGCCCATTTCCAGGCTCTACCAAAGCTATTCCTTCATAATCAACTAACTCATAGGCATCCTTCTCTAACACACGCTTAACCATGTAAGGACCACGCCACATAGGATTAAACTTCCCTGCCCCCAAGGGTTCTTTCGGTTGATCCCACAAAAGGACCAAGTCACCTTCACTAAACACTCTTGGATAGACAGATCTATCGTACTGGACCTTAACGTGATGCTTATTAACCTCTAGAACCACCAAGGCATCTTGACGCTACTCATCAAGTTGCTCAAGGTGAACCAAACGCTCCTCCAAAGGTGAAGTGTCTGGTAAGAGTTCCACAGCTAGCTTCAATGAAGGAATTTCACATTCAACCGGCAATATCAACTCCACTCCATGCACAAGCTGATATGGAGAAAAACCAATGGCAGTCTTAACCGCAGTTCGATATGCCCACAAAGCAGGATATAACATAATGTGCCAATTATTCTTGCTTTGTGCAATGGTTCATTGGAGAATGGATTTGAGTGATTTATTCACTGCCTCTACCTATCCATTCGCTTGGGGGTAGTAAGAATAGGAGTGGTCTTGCTTATACCCTAACTTGGATGCCAACTCTTCCATCATACAGTTTTGAAAGTGCGATCCATGGTCAGTGACAAGCTCTTTCGGAATCCTGAACCGAGTAATGATTTGGTTGAATACAAAGTGAGCGGTTGTCTCACCGTCGGATTTTACTGTAGGCATATCCTCAACCCATATCGTGAAGTAATCAACAGCCACTATAATGTGATGGTGCCCCCCAGCCAAAGCTGGTTTGCAATCCATAAAATCGAGCCCCCACTTGGTGAAGGGACCGACGGTGATAATGGGATGTAACGGGGCAGGTTTTGAGCACATATTACGTGCAAACACCTGGCAAGGGTGGGAAATAACCCGCTCTCAAAATATTTTGAGCTGTAAAAATCCCAGATAAATGACCACCACACGCCCCTCCATGGCAATCATTCAGCACAACCTCAGCCTCGTCATGAGTTAAACAACGTCATAAAATGGAATCTACCCCATGGAGGTACAAAGTATTGTCCACTATAAGGTAGTTCTTAGAGACATGACGTAATCGTCGTCGTTCATCTCGTGAGAGGTGAGTAGGGGTCCTCTGTCTTTGCAGATATACTATGATATCCCCGTACCATGGGTCTAACGTAGAGATTAAGAAGATGTGTTCATCAACAAACATATCTTCACATCCCAACTCCTTGGTCTCACTCGAAAAGTCTGATATGAGCTCTGGAAAGACTAAATACTTCTTTGATTTTGCTGAAACAAACTCGAGATCAAATTCTTGCAGAATGAAAATCCATTTATTATATTTTCCCCCAATCATCCTTCGTGTGAGGACGAACTAAAATGGATTGACATGGACCACAACCAAGGTCTGGCGAAGGAGAATATAATGTCTCAAACGCTGAACCGCATGTACGGTAGCTAAAGCAAGCTTATCGACATGAGAATAATGAATCTCTACGTCAATAAGGTTTCGACTCAGATAATATATGACATGCTCTTGGAGCTCCTCATCCTCCTGAACCAAGACCATACCAATCCTCTCTAAAGACGCTGCCACATATAATAAGAAATCACGGCTATAATCCGGAGGACTAATCACCGGGGCTGATGCTAGGGCTCGCTTGAGTGCATCGAAGGACTCCTGGGCTCGCTCTTCCCAATAAAAGGGGGTGTCCTTCTTCAACAGACGCATAAATCCTCTAGTCAAATTGGAAAATTTGACAACAAATATTCATAAGAAGTTTTCCATGCCTTACAAACACTGAATATGACGAATATTCTTTGGGGGAGACAACTGAAGTATTGCCTCAACCTTCAAAGGGTCGACTCTTATACCCTCCTTTGAAATGATGAATCCTAACAAACGACCTGACTTCACGCAAAATATGCACTTATGACGATTTAATCTAACTGAATAATGGCGGCATCTTTC
Source organism: Pseudotsuga menziesii (assembly GCA_001517045.1). Taxonomy (NCBI): domain Eukaryota; kingdom Viridiplantae; phylum Streptophyta; class Pinopsida; order Pinales; family Pinaceae; genus Pseudotsuga; species Pseudotsuga menziesii. The sequence goes on from LPNX010035566.1 coordinate 271,133, forward strand.
GAATACCAATCTCAAGTGATAGGGATGATGCATTCTCATACGAGAATGAGCAGCGAGGTCATCCAGAAATACTTCAATAATAGACTTGAGATCATGGAAGATCAAGGTCATTTCCAACTGAAATGTAGCTCCGGTGTTTTTAAGGCCGAAAGGGATTTTTCGATATGCAAACGTTCCCCACGGACAAATAAATGCAGTCTTGTGTTGGTCCTCAGGTTTAATCTGTATCTGATTATACCCAGAAAATCCGTCCATGAAGGAGAACACCTCGCTACCCGCACACTCATCCAAAATCTGATCCATAAATGGTGTGGGGAAGTTATCCTTAGGACAGGCACGATTCAAATTGCAGAAATCAGTGCATATGTAGATCGCTCCCTGTTTCTTATCCACCGGAACGGAGTTTGAAACCCACTCCATCAAGGGAATGGGATAGATGAAATTGACTTTCAACATCTTCTCTATCTCTGCCTTAATGGCGGGTGCTTTCCTAGGATTCACGGTGCGTAAACGCTGTCGAATAGGCTTAGCGTTGGGGTAAGTCTTAATCTCATGTTCGACAATTCAAGGGTCAATACCTGGCATCTCGTCGTAAGACCAAGAAAAAATATCACGAAATTCCTTGAATAGCTTGGTATATTCCAGAATCTGAGCATGGGAACAATCCGCCCCAATATAGACATTCTCAATTGTGCCAGGATTACGAGAAATGTTGATAGGAATCGTTGACGATATGTTCGCCATGTTTCCATCATCCATCGGACCGGGAGAGCTTAATGGAATCATAGGACTACCAACTTGCTGACTAAGAATCTCCCTATAATCCTCATGCTCCAAACGGTCAAGCTCTGGAAGAAAGTACGATCTATGATGAAGTTCCTCCCATGGTAGCTCAACTCCCGACATAGCCTTGATAATCACTTCATCTGAAGGGAAAACTATATCAAGGTAGTCATGGGCATGAGAAGACTGTACTGCCCATGTCGGCAGCTCATAGGGGTCTTCCTCCTCCATCTGCGAAGAGGAAGAATGAGGCTCTACAACACACTTGAGATTAGTTTGATAAGCTATCATGGCTGCAGGAAATGGCATGCTCGTCTTGACAGGCTCACTCGAAGTACTCGGTGATGGAAGGATCCAAGGATCTTCCTTATGGGTTGTGCGAAAAGACATCGAGGTCGTAGATGTCGAAGCCTCATCGGAACAAGATCCTATCATGAGGATCAGTGTAGGACAACAAAAGCTTCCCATGAGGGATGGATACATGCCTACACCCACACTCCCAGTTGCCAGCTAAGTGTGCTCAATGATCGGGATTGAAGCTCCCGAAGATGCAGTAACAGACAGATTCTTGAATGTCATTTGATCAATCGTTACAATCTTCCCATTATGTGGAAAGCATACAACGTGAAACAGGGAATATGCAACAGCTTGCATACTATACATCTAGTTCCTACCCAGTAGGAGATTATAGTCAAGGGGCGCATCAACCACCTCAACCTCTATCGCAATGGTCTTCCTCCCCAAACAGACTTTAAGGGAAGGAAGGATGCCGTGCGGCCTAAAATATCTCCCATCAAAAGCAGTTAACATAGTCTCTAATTTAGACAGCTCAGGAGAACCGAGACCCTTCCAACAGGCCAAATACATCAGAGAAGCAGTAGCGCCCTCGTCAATAATAGTACGTTTGATGGTCATACCAAGACATTCTACGTGCACCAAAAGAGACACGTAGTAGGGAAAGCAAGGTTGATGTCCTGCGGTTTCAAATTTGATCATAGAGGAAGAATCATCATCATTCACACCAAGGGTAGTAAGCAACGCCTTCCTTTGCGAAGGACAACTTTGAAGCACTTCCAATCCAGACATCACACAAGGATTATGGCCCAAATCCTCGACAACTGAATAATTCTGGGTGTCTCAGGCATTTGTATTATGCCCCGAATGCTTAAGGACTCCCTTACGAATGCGAGGTGTAGCCTCAGGTTTATCCACAGGTTTCTCAATGTGCAAAGGATTTCCTGGTGGATCAGGTTCTTTGCCTGGGCTGGGTTGTGACGAACTATAGTATTTCACACAAGTCATAACCTTGGTAGTACGGACCATGTTAATGCACCCATGACCACTACCCTTTGGTGGATCATCATCACTAGACTGGTCATGGGACTTCGATTTCATATTCTGGTTATGCGGTAAAGGGTTCAATAGCACAGCTGGGCCTTGTGCTAAGAATCTTGAAGCTTCATCAATTCGAGGGCACAAGTAAGTGAGGTGATCTTCCTTACAAATCTTGCAAGGGAATTTAACCTTACGTTTTGCTTGATTGTCCCCCCCAGCATTTCTACCGTTCTTGTCATTATTGTTAGCATTCTCATTCTTATTCCCACCCTTTCGATTATTATTTTTACCCTTCTTTCTATTCCATCCGGGCTGCTGGTTACCCTTCTGGTCCGATGATTGCACAAAAAGTACATTCGTCGTTTGGGCGGGTTGAGACGAAGCCGTAGCTTGTCCCAAAGCAGATTGGTTGATTGACAATTTACTAGCTTGTTTTGCAACCGAATCCACAGGTTTCGCACTTGCACAACCCACAATGCCATCGGCATGTGGTCCAGGTTTGACTTTGGGATCGAAACTGGAACGAGGAGCGTTGGGAATAATCTCATACAACAAACCAAACTGAGCATAGATCAAGTCCAGTTCCTAGGCCCTAAAGATTGCTTGTTCCTCGTTCTGCACTCCGAATGTGGAAACATCCTTCACTATATACGGCAATAATGACTTGAGGAACCACTCGAGAAGGAATTTCGGCGGTATAAAAGCTTTAATTAATCTCTTCCATCTACTCCACTCTTGAATATGACCAGAAATATGGGTGGCTTTATCTTGCCGAAATGTCGACAAGAGTTCAATACTGACGTCATAGCGAACTGGTAGCTGGAAGTGATTAAGAAAAGTCATCGCAAGGTCATCGAACAAAGTAAAAGAGCCCCTAGGTAACTCTATATACCATTTCATAGCAGGCCCTATGAGGGTGTGTTGAAATAGTCACAAACAGACTGAGTCCTGATGTAGCGAATTCGAAGAGCACCATAGGTGAAACATAGTAACGTGTTCACTCAGATCCTCTCCCAGTTTTCCTTTGAACTTAGGTATGTCCGAAGGAAGCTTGGTAGGGACAGCCGGCCAAGCTGGGTCATGAGCCACAGGATCGTTCATAAGTCTCGATAAGTTAGGAAGATTAAGCATCACAAGGAAAGGGATCCTAGGATGATGAGGTCGATGGACCGCTCCCTGGTTCATATAGGGTTGCTGACCACCATGGCCTTTGCCATAGTGTCCTCCTCCTATTTGACCCGTATAGGGTGGTGTGGAAGTACCATAGTATGGTGGACCTTGGCTAGTAGGAGCTACAAAGCCATAATTAGGAGATTAAGCAGGTTGTTGATACCCACCTCCATAAGGTGAAGAAACCTGTTCATACTGCGTCCCATGATAAGGTCCATAGGTCATCGCATGCGATGCCCCATGAGACACTCCGTAGGTAGGAAGATACGCTCTGGAAGTAAGGATATAAGCCCCAGAAGTAGCAAGATGACCTCTAGAAGCATGAACATAACCTCCCAACATAGCGGGCAGCATGTGGACTTGAGACACAACTGGTCTAGTAACCGTAGTACGGACCAGACTCGTAGTCATATATCGACTCAAAGGACCACGTGAATAAGGTGGAGGATCTACATTTGAAGAACTAGGGGTCTAGGATGAAGGAATCTGAGTAATAATATATGTATTACCACCTATCGTCACTCGTCTCGAATTTGGTATCCTAATCGGATCGCTAACTCTAGACCTAGGAGGGAGATATGATGTAGCTTCCACCACTAGGATGGAAGGTGCAATGTGACTAGTGCTCCCAAACCTCTCCGTATGGTAAGGAATGAGAGTGACCCTAGGCATAGTGCTAGGCTCAAAATAGGATTCGACATGAAATGTCAAATCATGTATAAGGAAACCAGATGTAGCATAACTACCGTAGCTAGTAGTAGTGGGTTCAAAATGAGTCTCGGCATCCTTCGGCATGCCATACCAGTAACGCGTCAATGAGGAATTATCCCTAGAGCGAGTAAGCCTATCATGTATGGCTCCTATTTCACAAATCACAGGGCCTAACTCAGCTAAGTCAAGTGAAGGATCATAAGTCGGTGTAAATTCCCCATCATCTACACGAATGGGAGGAGGTGGTTCAAGAAGACCTTCTGAAGAATCCCCCATGGTGTGTGAATCAATGTGTGACATAGTCCACTGGGACTGTCTAGGTCTCTCTCCCAAAGGAGGAGGAGAAGTATAAGGCAAAATCCCTGCTAAACGACGAGAATGGTGTGGAACTGCACTTGAATCCACAATGACTCAAAAAATAGAAAAGAATCTCTATTTACATAAACCCTAGGCCAACTAGTGTGCACAAAGCAATCACTAATAAAATCTAAAGCCAAATGCAAGCAAACAAGGGCTGGATAAGTGAACACCTGAATGAAGCAAGTATGTCTCTCCTAGGAGAGGCTTGAGACTCCCATACACAACAAGCAGAGGTACGTAACCAATTATTGTGGCCCTCACCTTCAATGCATAAAGTGACTGTGCTGTCCGACCCCAACCTGGCCGGGACACATGCAGAATAACCTCTACAAGTACCCCCTCGATATCCTAGGTAAGGCCACTAAGGTCACCTCAATATACTCAATGCTTAGGCGGACAGTCGCAGGCGGGATTGACCGTATGGGTAGGGTAGCAAATCCTGAAACTCTCGAAAGAGCCCCCAGATACGAATACAATCTTGGAAATATCTTTGATGCTACTCAGTTATGACTAGGGGTCATCCCAATCAATAACCGCTCACACTGCCTCATGCTTAACTCCCTTTTGAGAGGAGGATCCTGAGAACACTGGTTATACCAAGGATTTCACACACTCACCTGGATAGACACCTAGATGTTGTTGTTTAGTGATCTTGGAGAATTTACTTACAATGAACTATTCCAAGACCCTAAAACCTAAGCTTGTTGGTGCACCCTAGAAAATAAAAGAGTGTAATTCATTTTATTTAGCGTTGATTTTAGTTGGCTTTTTTACTCAAAAATAGGATATGGTCGTGCAACTAATGGTATTATGAAGCAACAAGAAGTAAAAAGCACACCTAACAATCAATGCAAATGCATTGTGTCCATGAAAATAGGGTATGCTACTACGTGAAATGCACAATTCTTCTTCAAATGATGAATGCAAATTTTCCTATATGAAGTCCTAACTAGTACTCCAAAGCAAATTTATCTAGTGCAAGTACAATGCAAAGTGAAAAATGCAATGCATGATGATAAGCAAATGTTTTTGGATTTTTTGAAAATAAAAGAGATACAAAAAGTAAAAGGATGATTCTATGACCCCTAGACTCTGCAAGCACACACAAACAGCATTCCAGCCAAGCACTAAGGTAAAAGAACTCTAATGCACTAATCTCAAACAAAAAATCGAAAATGCCATGACAGGAACTTTCCTAAAAAAAAAATGTAGGCTAAAAAAAAGCATTTCTGGTCAGAAACAGAGGTCACAACAGACTCAGCCTGTGTCAAAGGAGACTCAGCAACTAACAGCATTCACCCAGCAACCAATTATCTTTCATAAAAATCCAAAACCAAATGTATACGCGACTGTTCACAGCAAACCCGCATGTATACGCAGAAATCGCAGAGGAAACCGCGTGTATACGCGACCGTAAATCAAAAACCTACGTACAGGAAGAAAAGGTGCATAAACTCAAGGCAAACAGACAGGATGAGACAAAATTCACACCAATCAGACTCTACCAGGAATACATGCCCCCAGACCCGACACAGAAATAAGAGAGAAAGAGCAATTCAAATACATTGAATGCCGAGAAAACAACCCCCAAAGGACAACTACTAGGAACTCACCAGCGGAGTTGTCAATTCTATTATGGAGAGAAATTCCTATGGCTTGGGGTACCACAATAGATAGCTTGACTCCAGAAATCAATATTTCCCAATATGCAATAGAAATAAAATGTCTAACACTAAAGGGATCAGACCTCGTACCTTATTCCGGACGGTTGAAGTAGATCCCCGTTGAGCTTTCCAATCTCCATCTTGAATTGCTATATTACTTCCTCAACAACAAGTAAACAATACAAGCATTCTATATATCATGGTGTTAGATCTATTCTAGCATATATAATCAATAATGTAAAAACATTTGACATAATCCCATGGATAAAATATTCATTCAAATACACATCATTGTACAAGAAAAGATATTTCTATTAATATAAATCAGAGATTACAAGATACAACCTCTAACGGCACGTCTGCGAACCAGATAAACTGAATCCCCCACTTGGGCCTCCACCACTTCAATCCTCCATCTCTCGATAGCAAGCTCACAAGCAAAAGGCAAGCTTGGGAAGAACACAAAAGTGCTCCAAGGGACAAAGGGATGCAGACTCAAGCATAAGTTCCAGCAACAATGGACTATAGTTTCGTTGCTCTCAATTCTCTCTTATGCCTTCAATGTATCAAGGGGTTCCTTATATAGCTTTTCAAATGGGTACTGAAAGGTCGAATCCGAGTGATCTCAAGGCATATGGAAGGCCAAGAGTCAAATGAGTCAGATCCATGTCAAGGAAAACTCCAAAAGGATTTGGATTATTTACACATCTCGATGTACGCGGTTATATGGCTCAAACCTGTGTATGTACGCGCTTATAAGGTTAAAAGTCGCGTATAGAATTTTTCATGTGTTTTTAGGGATGATCAAGGAAACATCAAAGGACAAAAAGTGGTCCATCAGGGCTAAGGAGTCTGCAGCGGGATAGGGGAAGGCCATACAAAGTGTGATTCACCTAGAGTGGTGAAATCCGCTATAACAGATGGAGTTTGGGAAGGATAGAGGAAACTAAGACATCCAGCAGGTATACAAGGGCTATATCAACTAGATGTCAGAAGATCAAAATAAAATTCAACAAACGCATGAAATTTTTTCTCGAAGGATGGGGGTCATGTTCCTATGATGATGAGATAGTGGGAGACATCGACGTGCCCTTAAGGTACCAACACCTAGTGAAACAATGGGTGCCTAGTGATCTTCCTCAAGTAAACACTAATTTTTGTGTGAATGAGAGGATATATAGAATTGCACCATCGTCATTGCATGGATTGGGGTTGTTTTACATGGATGACATAAAGGTTGGATAAGGTAGATGTACAGAATTGATGGAGTATGTTGGACCCTGTTACAACTATAGTGATTGGATGCGCCTGGCCCAATATACACAAACTATGCGTAGATATGGGTTGTCAGTGAATTATATACAACTGAGATACAAAGCTCAAAATAAAGGAGCAACGTTGTACATGGACAGAATGCCAAAAACATCTAGTAATATTGCAAGGTTTATAAACAGTACACAACCAGGATCTACACTAAAGCAACCCAACTACATATTTGAGTCGCGTGAAGGAAACTGTGACTTTGTATGTGTAATTAAATCAATATCTGCTAGCGAAGAAGTGCTTATTGATTACAATTTGAATCATGTATATACAAACATGGTTAGTGTTGCTAGGGTTTTCACCCTAGCTTGTGCGAATGAGCACCTACTAAGGAATATGGATTCCTTAGTAGCAGTTCAATGATATATGAATTAAATAACGAT
>LPNX010035566.1:284894-325477 GCA_001517045.1 Pseudotsuga menziesii
CGTGTGAGGTTATGAATCCAAAATAGAAGTGCCAGGGTAACTTTCTCAATAACAATAATAATGTATGAAAAAACTGTAATAAAGAATGCGAATTTTTCTGAAATAAACAATGCTAAAAAATTTTAAACAAATCTGTGAACAAGGGACAGAAATGGCTGTAGGGATGCAAGTGGAACAGGTGGCTGTGCAAGTGCAGGAAAATTGGAGGCAAAGTGGCTGGGTTTCGGCGCGGAAACAAAGGCAAAAAATAGTTCACGGACCGCGGGTATGGGGCGGACTCGCACGGTCGGACCGCGGGTTTGAAGGCAACAGTCGCGCGCAGATCGCGGGTTTAAAGGAAACAGGCGCGGTCTAGGTTGCGGGTTTTTTTGCTACAGTGGCGGTTGGACCGCGGGTTTGGAGTGAACAGGCGCGGTCTAGGTCGCGGGTTTCTGGCTGACAGATGCGGTCGGATCGCGGCTGTGGGCTGAAAAAACGTGGTCGGGGCGCGACTGGGAAATATCAAAGACGCGTCCAGGACGCAGGAAAAAAGCCGACAGCGGCGGGTCGCGGGTTAGGGCCGGAAATGCGCGGTCGGGCCGCGACTGCGAAAGAAAAAAGTGCGGTTTTCGGCGGCCGAAAACGACAGCCGAAAGTACAGTACGGAAAAATAAACTAAAAAAGACAGCGGAGTCGCCAAAACTGTTGCTAGGGTTTTCACCCTAGCTTGTGCGAATGAGCACCTACTAAGGAATATGGATTCCTTAGTAGCAGTTCAATGATATATGAATTAAATAACGATAAACTGAAACGAAAACTAATCTAAATACGTTCTTGAAGCTAGAACAGTAAAAAGCAAATAACATGAAACAATACGGTGAAAAGTGAATAACATGAAGCAAAAACAGTAAATAATAAATAATGATTTGTATTGATGTTACCTCCGGTGTGGAGGTTGGTGAAGTCCGTTGCGCTGGTCCGATGTCGGTGGCTTCGAGCTCCAAGCTGCCTCTTCCCTTTCTCCGGTGGTGGAAATGGGCCAAAAAGAGTTCTCAATGGAGAAAATAGCTTAATGGTAAGCTAGGGTTTCAAGGATAATTTCGGCAGAGGGAGGATGCTTATGATAATGGATATGGAATAATGGGTCTCCATCACTTATTTATAAAACCATGTGGTTTAGGTCAGCTTTTTAGGGTTTTAGCTGTTTAGGGTTTCCTCTTTTCATTTTCCTCATTATTTTATATTTTTATTCCTTTTTGGATATTTTTGGAGGAAAAAAGGATTTTATAGCCTTTTGGAGGCATTTTAAGCTTTTTGGTGACCTTTTAGATGGTTTTATGGGTTTTTGATGGAGATATGGTAGGAAAGTGGACAAATGAGCCATGTAATGGGGTAGATGAGGTAGTTAACCATTTTTGGGTGTTAACAGTTAGTGTGGTTGTGGTACAACAAACAATTTAACCAACATTTTATTAATTATTTTAACATCTATAGGACTTTTCATTAGCGTATAATTGTAATTTTATACTTTTCATGTTTCCTTAGGTAAATTTTAGTATTTTTTTTATGGAGGGTTCTCTCAGGGGAACCTCCATCGATGTTTGTCAACCCGAGTCAAGGCAGCAGGTATACATCGATATTTCCAATGTAATATTAGATTTAGGATGGACATACACATACGTTGTTATGTATTTTCATTAGTATATTAGGTTAGTTTATATAATGTTATATATTTTCCATGTAGAGTGTTGAACAGGGAAGCCAACCGGCTATTGATCAGCCGACTATAGCATCAAGGCAACATCCAAACATGAATGTAATTCTCCATTTTAAATACTTTAAAATAGTTTACATGTATATTGTGACACATCATGTTTATTTTTTTATGTATTCTTTCATTTTTATGTTTGTGTTAATGATGGTAATGTTGTCTACCTTTTTTGCAGATTGACCAGGCAAAGTCCCCAACCGTTGATCAGACGACTAGAGCCTCGAGGCAACCAATAAACCTAAATGTAATTCCACATTCCAAATACTTCAAAAATGTACACATATAAAACATGTAGCATAGTGTTTATTTTTGTTCTGTATTTGTTAGCTTTTACATATTGCGTTCATTGTGATAATGCTCTCTACCTTTTTCGCAGGAGGCTGATCAAGGTAAATCCCCATCTATTGATCAGACCACACCCTCATCTAGGCGTCAAGTAATCCTAGATGTAATACTATGACCCTATCATGATAGACAAGTTTTGTTAATATAATTATTTGCCCACACTATTGCTTCAAAGACTAAGTAAGATTTTCTGTATTTCAATTGTAGACAGGGGATTCGGTTTATGAAATGACATCTCAAAACTCTTTACAGAATGAGGTCTCCCAGTTGATGAGAGACAGTGAAATTAGAGAGTCTGCAGACCCATTGAGGGTGCTACAAAAGACAAGGGAAAAACAAAATGAGGAACTGATTTGTCTGACATTGGCAGTTCCACTAACATAAGGGATCGAACAAAGGATTCAATTGTTGTTACAGCAACGTAGACAAGTGGATGTAAGTTATTGAATAATAATGTAAATTCATTTATACAAACTTTATAATATTTGATTTTATATGCTATTGAACTTAAAATACAATGGTTTGAATTTACAACGCGCTATGGAGATTATCATTGGTGGTCAAGGCAATGTTGGTCCTAGTGACCAAACCACTCCATGTACACCACATACTGATCCCATATTGTCCACTGAATAGTTAGCAACACGCTCTGTGACACCCCTGAGGGCAGTGGAGGGTGCAACCGATGCCGTCCCACCCACAACAGATGCTACAGAAGAAGGGGTGGATGAAGGGTTGGATAGAGATGTGGAATCATTTCCTGGATCTTCTCATGTGACTAACACTGGTTCAATAGTGTGTACATTTTTGGTGAATGAAGAACTAGTTCCAATAAATATAGAGAGGATTCCATGTCATTATAGATTGTTCAATTTAGTTTTTATAATTTGTGTCAAATATACTGATAATATTTTTTAATGTTGACTAATGATGGCATTAATGTTTTGCAAGAAATTATATATTTTATAAACATATGAATGATTTGGCCTTGGAGATCTTCAGGCCCACCATCCGCACAATGTGGAACAAGCAGCCAAAATATTTAAAGGATGATCTAACTAATCGCTTGGTTAGTCTATTCGGAAAAGATACCTTCGATACATCGAAGTTCCTACAGAAGGCTGGAAAACATCTGAAGATTGTCCGAGACCAGTATAGGATTCACCTAGAAAAGAACCCTAGGTATGAGCGCCCTCCAATGATTCCATCTATGGAGTGGAAATCCCTGGTGGAAGATGGAAAAGAGAAGGCCTGAGAAAATCAGGAAAGATACCACCAGCTGGAATAGGGAGGTATGCAATACATTCCAAAATGTAGTGGTAAGCCTTATTACTACTAGTTTTTATATCAATTTTTCTACATCGACTAATGTATTTAAGAACTTAATTAGTCTCTCGGACACATATGATGCCACTAAGGCAAGAATTGAAAATTTTTTCCAACACAAGCTTGGGCCTGGTGGTTACTCCAACTTGGCGGCCTGATATGTAAGTATCGCAAAACCCGAATCCACATCCAAATATCATACAGATTATTATTTTTGTTTTGTTCTGACAAAAAATGTAAAATTAATGGCATCATGCAAATATGAAGGTTGACCGGTTCAAAGAATTGCCTAGTGCAGATTACATCAAGCTTTGCTTCGAACAGGACTTTGACGTTGTTGTTGAACATTAGAGAAGCTTGTCTGGGCATACTGCACGATCTTCTGCTCATCCATCTGGTGCCCAGATATGTAAAAACTGTATAGTTTAATGATAATTTATTAATGCTCATGCAATTTGTTCCTTATAAATAAATTAACATAAGTTATCTATTCCTTTTTGTGTAGGAAAGTAATGATCTCGTTTATGTCAAGGATGTACATGACCAACCAAACGAATATCATGCTTCTCATCCTAGTAATTAATTTATTAATGTGCTACTATTTTTTATAGACCATTGTAGATGATGAACATTAATTCTAATTCTGCACAATTCAACTGCAGAGCATGTAGATGTAGATAACACGGAACGGGTTGGGCTTGTACGAGATAATGTTGAACATGTTGATGTGCCCATGGAAGGTAAAAACACACATTCGTAATGTTTTTTTAAATGAATTACTCGTATTTATCAAAATATAAATATATTAATGAAATATTTTGAAATTATTACAGAAATTCATCTCCCCTCACCTGAAGTTCAACCTTGCGAGCAGACTAGTAGGGATATCGATGATCAGATTTTGGAAGATGTGACTCTAACTAAATATTTAAAGAGAATAAAAGTAAAAAGGAAGTGACTAAAATTTTTTTGAGTAATTCTTATGTATTCCTCTTTTTCATGAATGAATGGTTTACTATTTTTTTTTCTGCCATTGACTAAATGAATGTTTTAATGAATGGGTTAATGAATGGTTTAATGAATGGTTTTTTCAATTGTTGAATGATTGAATGGTTTAATGAATGATTTAAAGAATGATTTAATGAAATCATCTTTCAACTATTGAGTGAAATAATTTGCAGTAGATGCATTGTTATTTGGATTATGAAATAGTGAAATAAATTGTTATTTGCAAGTAGATACATTGGGTTTGGGGATTTGAGAATGATGTGAGGGGGTGGAGGGGCCATAAGAGCTTCCACCTTCACGTGGTTGGTCCTGTTTAGTGAAGAATATTAAATTATTCTCGAAACAAAGAGGAGCTCAATTAATGGTAAGGAAGAATACATTAAAAAACATCTATTTCTATAATTTTAGTGTATAATTTTCATTATTGCTATTTAACTCCTCCATTGGAACTTGTTACAGATAGAGTTGAGAAACATTTCCATAGTTAAGAGGAAAGAAATGGCGTTTTGATTAGATCAATGGCCTTATATACATAGTATTTTCGGTTATCCATGTTTTATTAGGTGATATATTCTTAACAATTAATTTACTTGAATAGTTGAATAGTATTGTAATTTACATTGTAATAGAATTGTATTTATTTAGATTGGTTTTGTTATTTTCATAAAGAAACATAAATTTATTTGATGGGTCCTAACATGAAACTATTGCAACAGAACAAAAAATGAAGTATGTTGAATGATGTTTTGAAAGGTAAAGCATAAGAAGACAGTGTGAAGATCCACAAATCAATGTATAATTATGTTTTCTTTTGTTTGATTGAGCTGTGTATTGGGTATTTATGCATGTTTGCACACATACATTTAGTTTATGATGATGATTACCATACATTGAGGTGAACTTTGTTCTATCTGATTTAAACAATTACCTTAAATAGTTTGATTTATCACAATAACTGGCCCCTTAGTAATACTTTGCCAATTCCATATAGCTAGGACAACAAAAGTATATATAGGCATTTCATTACAAGAAATATGGTAGGCATTTGAGTTTCATGGGAATATGAAAGGTCAAAAGACAGAAAAAGATAGATAGACTTGTGAGGAAAATGGTATCTAAAGCATTGTTTCCCTATTATTCTGCATGAGTATATTGTTATTTGCCCCAGTTTATCTTTCTCCAGTAGTTTTGTAATTTGTTTCTTAATCTCATATATTGTTCAACTTTCATGTTTGATTGTGCAGTGGAAAACCTATATTCATATTTGTGCTTATCCCTGTAGGTTGTGAGTTGGGCATGGTACACATTGGTATTTTTAGTTTCCATTGTAACTTTTCACCCCAACATCACTGTGCACTTTATTACTCATAATTCCTAATTTGTTACAAATTCTTCTTTGTGTGAAAAATTTATTAGGCATTTATATCTTTATGTATTGCTTTCAATTTATCACCAAGTTTAAAGTGGTCACTTAGAGAAAACATCTTAACTCTGGAATACAAAAGAAGAATGAATACATTCATAATTATGGTAGCAAAGTATTGAGATCTTCTTGAAAAAATAAAGATCTATTTTCTACTTTATTTCTGGAAGGCATTGTTTGAATGATTAAGTTATAAAAACTGTTTATTTTTGTTGTTTTCAGGCAATCTTCCAGAGGTATCCATGGCCTAAAAAAGAGTATCAGTCATTTTCACTGATTTACAATGATAGATCACTAGATTTGGTATGACATATTTTCTCTAAAGGCAACATTTTCACATTTGTTGGAAACAGTTTCGAGGTTCTTTCCCAAGGAAAAAATGTTTTTATTGAAGAAAGCCCATTTGTAGCCATGACTTTTGGTGGTGTTGATCCTAATCACTTCAAGGGTAAACATCAATATGCTCCTGTTACTCGAAAGGGTTACTGGAAGGTATGTAATAGAATCATGTTAGTTTTCCAGGTTTAAAATTGACTGTATTTAAGGATAAACATATGCATACCATGTTCTTTGTATGAGTCATAATTACTAGTATGTATGTCATGGGATTAATATACTCTAATAAATCGATTTTGTTATTTCCTTCAGTTTTAAATGGGAGACTTCCTCATTGATGATCAATCAACAGGTCAGCATACAGTCCCTCTTATTCAATTGGGCACATGATTACTTCTTAAGGAATCTTATGAAAATATTGATGGCATTTTATGAACATTTAGTTGCAGGTTTTTGTGCTGGAGGTTGTGTTTCTATTGCAGATTCTAGAACTTCTTTGCTAGCTGGTCCATCGGTAAAGCTTGCATATATTTGATCTTTTGGAAATTTCTTGTATAAGTTAGTGGTGTTTTCTAGGTTTGTGCACGATATGATATTGCACAGGGGTGTGCCACATCTGATGCTTGTATGCTATTACACTGTGTGATCATTGTACTATTGCACTGTGTGATTTCCATGCATGATGCATATTTAAAATTATATGCATCTACCATTCTAGGTGAAAATTTTGATTTCCATGTACGTTCTTAAAAAACAGCCCTTCCAGCTTACCAAAAAACTCAATAATATGCTATAGAATCCAACTGGCTCATTTTGAGAGAATTTTTTCTTCACAAAGAAAAGTATGCAGATCATATTTCCAATGAGATAACCAATGTAATCCCATGGAAATGGATATTGGAACATGGGAAATCAATACTTGACAAGTTGTGTATGCCATTTAACTTGAAGGATAAATGGAGTAGTATGAAGAAGAGTAATTACTGAAGCACGTACATACATGGATGAATTAATTATGTCTATCTTGTTCCCAATCTTCCTCTTTGGAGGAAAACTGCTTGGAATATCATGTGTAATCTCAACATATCCTTCTAGCATTTCACTCAATTATACTAATACTTCCTTCATAGTGTCACATTTTTCAAGATTATTGGACTTTATGCCATCTAAGACTCTTATTTGCACCATTTCATAACACTCCTTGGTATCCTTTATTGCATTTATGAATTTCTTTGTAAATGACAAAAATTCTCTCTGGCCCTTATCTTTAATTGACAACTAAATTATTTTTCTATCCTTTATAATGTCCGAAGTTCTTCTCAAGTGATTTATATCTCCATTGGGCATCCACAAACTACTTATATTAAATACATTTTATTCCTTCGGTTGACTTGGACTTGAGCATGCATTTTATTTATATGTTTGACAAAATGATTCTATATCATCACTCATTTGGACATGTTGAGTGAAAATATGTCATATCTAAAACACTAATTAGATTATTTTGATGCATAAAATTCAATGATCACAGGCAAAGTGTGTGCTCTAGAATGAAAAAGATATATAGAAGCATACCATACTGATATGCCGTAAGAGTTGTCAGGTAAGAACTGTAAATGAAAACAAATTATCAACATTGTCTATCAGAAGAGTTGTATCACGTATGTTTATCTGTGTTTGAAGTTTCAACCACGCTATCTCCACTTATGCTAATGTTTCTATCTACACAAATAATATGTGTTTTGTATTGTTGCAAGTCTAGACTAGCTTGAATATCCAAAGCTTCATATATGCAAGGTAATTTTCTATGACATTATGTTATCACTTCAGATGTTTTGTAAGCAAGTAAAGACGTACTCGTGGTTTAAGTGAATTTGTGAGCTCAACAAGTTGACAATAATCAATATTTGTTTTGCATGAGGGAACAACTTGAGGCCACATTCAGAAGTAATAATGAAACAGTGATTCATCATCCCTCTATTTTATGTTGAAAAAAATTTGCATGCCAATATCATAGGTCTAGCTATGTCAAAGTGTCCAACAAAGGCATCTATGATTTGTTGGAAGTGACTAATAGATTTAGTGCTAGGTGGTGAAACCATCTAAGAGCTTCATACCTGAATGAATCAGGGGAAGTTTGGTAATATTGACGCAAACACTGGAGATGCCCAAACATGTAATGGGGCTTATAGTCCTGTTTTGTTTGATTGAATTCATAAGTTTCCACTTTCGAAGAATGGATCGCATCCCTTTCTGAGCTAATATTTTATATTTTGTATTCAACATGTCTAGGTTGGGATACTGATCAATTTCGCACAGATATTAGTGAATCAAATTTGATCATGTTGACTATTAGAATGTAAGCCTTTACTTTTTTTTATCCATAGAAGTCTCTAATTTCTTTCATGATTATGAATGTCATAAAAATTGTAAAATCCAACTTACACAATGTCTTTACCTTTTATTCAGGGTGGGCTTGCACCTGGTGGTTTCAACTTTGATGCAAAACTGTAAGTACTCTGGAAGTCATCAACTTTTAAATTCCTCATTATGACCAACCACAAAATATTCGTTTGTTCAAGACATTCAAATGTTACCACTGTTACTACATGTTTAAGTGAACTACACTACACCACTTCCTGAATGGAAACCTATAAAAAAAAATTGTAATCTACCACCAGGCGTCGCTTTTTCGATAGTGTTTCAACGCTTTTGTTAAAGATCCAATACCTTTAGCCGACGGTCAACCGAATCCTTTTATTGAACCTTTGACACCTTGCCCATCAAATATTCGACGCTTTCCGAAAAAACACCGACGGTGTTGCCATGACTCTGACACTTGAAGTGTCGGGAGGCATCAAATATTCGACACTTTCCAAAAAAAAACACCGACAGCATTGCCATGACTCCGACACTTTAGCCCATTGGAAGGTCGACCCTTTAAGTGTCGGTAGGTGTCGGATATTCGATGGTTTGTGCAAGTTTTTAGTGACACTTTGAAACAGATAACTATCGAATAGGCGACACCATGGTTGCGTCGGAGCTTCGACCGACTTTGGTATCACGTCGAATATCCGACGTTATGCCACCGACGACAAAACAAAGTGCATGTGTCGAATATGCGACAGAGAAGTGTAGAATTTCAGACATGCAAGGCGTTGGGTTTTGGGTTGAATTTCTATTGTGAAATGTTGCACCCCCATACTTCACAACCATACAAGATAATAGGGATGACAAGAGTTTCAAAGAGGAACTTATTTTTATCACACATGACCAAATTTGTTGATTTACAGTTATTTTCAAGACCAAAATAAGCTTTCCACCCTCCATTAATAATTTTCTCAATGCTATAGTTCCAATTGAGCTTGTGATGAATATCAATTCTGAGATACTTGTAAGAAGTCACTTCCTCTAGATTTCTATTATCATAAATAAAATTTGCATAACTGTCCTTCTTAGATTTTATAATAATGATTTTTGTCTTGTTAGTGTTAACGACTCATGTTAGAGCAAATAACTTTAAGAACATTAATTGCTTATAGAGATTAGAATGACACCTTGCCATAAGAACAATATCTTCAGCAGAAAGTAGGAAGATGATAACTATCCCAACTAAGAGTGTATCGGTGCAACCTACTTCTTCTAAACATTTTTCTAGCTTATCAAAGTAAATGTCAAAAAGGGTAGGAGAGAAGGAGCAACCTTGCTTAACTCCAATATTTCAATTTATATCTGTTGTCCACCCCTCATTATTCTTAAACTTGGCAATGATCTTTTCGTATAACCTTATCATGGCAGCTCTCAACTCAAAAGAAACCTTAAGCTCTTATAGCCTACACAGGTTATTTATAGGCACTGTATCAAAAGCTTTTCTAAAATCCACAAAGCAACAAAATAGGTAAGACTTATTATTACGACATTTCTCTACAATGATCCTAAGTGTAACGAGGTGGTCCGTGGTTGAATTATTCCTTCTAAAACATGTTTGGCCATTAACGCGCTTACCTTCCATTTCTAGCCATTCGTTAATTTTCTTTTGTAAGATAATACCATATAACTCAGCTAAAAGAGGGCTAATCATAATAGTGTGATAATTAAAGAAGTCATTTTCATACAAATATATTATCATAACAACCTAACATCATAATAGAAATAAATTTAAATATAAAAATAATTTGATTTATTAAATATAAAAAACTGCAAATTTCTTTTAAAATATAACAAGCATTAAATAACAAAATTAAAGTTGAAATTTTGAAACAAAAACTAATTAAACATAAGAATAGTAATCACAACTTAATATCTAATTTAAATAAAAAAAGAATTATTTAAATCATCCTATTAAATGTGTAACAAAATCAATCAAAATAGCAAAATTTATTAAATAATAAACAATTAAATTAGCATGTAACATTATCAATATCAATCTTTTTCTAAAAATCCAAAACCTATATTTGGAAGAAAAAAAAACTTTACATCAATATTATTCATAAAAATTTAAAATGACAAAATTAAAACCCTCCTTCTAAAAATCCAAAACCTATATTTGGAAAGAAAAAAAACTTTACATCAATATTATTCATAAAAATTTAAAATAACAAAATTAAAACCGATCAATTTTTTGGTTAAATTATTTATTAAAATATCTCATTTACTTAATTTATTTAATGGTTTTAATTATTTACATTGATTTACAGAGTATAATTAAGTATAAACGGATTATATGTAAAATACATATTACACATTTTTTTTAAGAAGCAACAAAATATATTAAAATACGAAAAATGCTATAAGTAGGTTTTTCTGACACTTGTCCAAAACATACCAAGGCATAAACTAGAGATTATTACATCTATTATGAACTTGTTTTTGAAGTGGGAAATCAAATTTCTACTCTTCAAAATTAACAGAGTAGTATCATAAAATAACAAGTTATCTTAAAATAAAATAAACACAGAAGATCAAATGAATACCATGGTCTTTACAGCTTTCACCAAGGTTTCTCATCGATGGGGCACGACCTGAAGTAGTCGTCTTCATCCCCTAAGAGAGATGGTTCAAAGTCCTGGTGTGGCTCCATGGCAGGAGGAACCGACATTTGTTGCCATTGGCTGTCATTTTGCATTTCCCATTCCGTCTTTTTGTCCCTTTAACGTCGCATAGATAAAATATTCAGCTGCACGTCTGGTGCGTTGAATGTTCTAATGCATGTCCTTTGCAGGGTCCAACTAGTGCAGTCGTGGAAGTATCATGAGCCGTGGAGCTGTCTAAGTCACTAGAGGTCGAGGGAGAGGGAGCATGGTCACATTCCCAGAGCAATTGTGCAAGCACATTCTTCATTCTCCAATAGTGGGAGAGTCACTGACCCAAAAGTTGCGTGGAGCAGTGGCGAGCCACAGCTTCTGCTTCCCAACTGCCCATCGCCTCACTCATGCTAAGGGGAATGTGGGCATCATAACCCGCAGAGATAGAATGGTGTAAGGTCACCCTGCTTCTATCTCCACTTGAGTTCATACCTCTACGTGGAGTGGCCCTAAGCCTAATTGACATTTTCTATGAACGGTTCGAAGGCCAAATAACATTGGAGCGACCAAGGAGATTGTTGATATTCCTATTCCCTAGAATTTCTCTGTGGTTGAAATCCAGATAACGCTAGAGCGGTCGAAGAAACAGGTAGAAGTAGTATGTTGTTGGTGGAGCAAAGACTATGCGGAACCATCAAGCATGATGACCAGGAAGCCATGGCTAACGCCGACGACCATTAAACCAATGTTCCACCTCCCTTCATGTCATGTTGTCTTGCAGCACACGCATCTAGGAAAATACATTTTACACATTTTATTATAAATAAATATTATATTGAAATATAATGATGTTATAAATAAAAATGATATTATAAAAAATAAATAATTTATTTGATTTTATATTAGTTGTTTAATTAATTATATTATATTGAAATAAATACACATACAAATAGAATACTTGAAAAATACACATCATTTAAATGGTATATTTTATTCAAATTCCAAATAAAATTAACAATAAAACCAAATATACATTATTATTATTATTATATTTATTTTATTTAAACATTTTACTTTTACAAATAGAATTATCCATTTTATTAAGAAATAATGGAATATAAAAATATATTTACTTAAATAAAAAATCTTATTGAAAATATAAAAACAAATATCAAAAAATACACATTATTATTATAATATTTATTTTAATTAAGTAATTTATTTTATAAAAGAAAATATCCATTTTATTAAAAAAATTATAGAAAATAAAAATATATTTTTTAAAATGAAAAACAACATTTACTAAAATAAAATTAATATTATATATTTACAAAAACTAAAATATATTGCTAAATTTAAAATATAAATAAAAATATATCATTCATTTTATTAAAATAGAAAATAACATTATAAAAAAATAAAATATATTATTTATTTTTAAATAAAAAATAACGTTATAACAAATACTATACAACATAACACAACACATACATAAAATTCATATTTTTATATTATATTTTTTAGACACGAATTTTTAAATAATTTTTTTATGATAAAATTGATTGCTGGTATTATTTTTATTTAAATATTTAAAAAAAACATATAAACCACAAATTATATAAACAAATGCAAATGTAATGCTATAAGAAATTTCTTTTTAATTAGTTAAACCAACAAAAAAAAATTATGAATCACATTATTTTAACATATCAACTTATTGAATCTGGGGAGGCAGGTGCGGGTGGTATTATCTTCGATCCCAGAGGAAATATAGTTTCGACATATGCATGTGGTCTTGGTCGCAAAACCAATAATGACGCAAAATAAGATCACAAAAGTTATAGTCATGGGATATTCTAAAAAAGTCATTCACAAAATGACCTCACGATACAATCAAGGCACACCTTATAAATGGGCCTTATAAGAAAACGCGCCAACAATAAGTTCTTGTGAGTTGGAATTCAAGAACCAATAGAATTCCAATAAAATGAGTCAACCATAATGGTTGAATTGATATATTTGTCATAAAAAAAACCACCTTTTCTGTTCGTATTTTCGACATATCTCCCTGTTGTTTTACTCAAATTTTGATCAGGAGAGCTCGTTGAATGCAGAATTTGATTCTGGATCCAACGAGTACCCACATTGCATACTTTTGGCAGACCCCACTACCCCAAAAAACAATAAATACCTGAAAAAACATGATGATGGCCAAAAGTATGCAGTAAATTTGAGTAAAAACACAGGGAGATATGTCGAAAATACGAACACAAAAAGTAGTTTTTTTCTTTTTTTCTTCAAAATTAATAAATATTATTTTATTATTTTAACTATTATTTTATTATTTTCCTTAGGATGCCCATTTTAGACCTCAAAATTCCTTTAATGTTAGTTGTTTGTTTTTGCACAGAACCAAGTTTTTGCTCATTGTATCTAGCATAGACATACCAGGTCTTGTGTGGATAAACTGTTTGAAATGCAAAATCTGTCCTTTTTTGGCAAGCATGGTTGTTAACAGATTTTTTCTATAAATATAATACATTCCAGGTTTCTGTTAAAAAAACCATCTCAACTTATTGAACGATGCAATAAAATACTAGAATATTATTTTTGTTTTAAGTAAATTGTTAAGCGGACTGAGGATGTACCTGTTACATTTCTCTATCATCGGAGGATACCATTCGCGTTGTTCTCTCCCTGGCAGATCGTGCTCTAGTAGGGCAGTTCACTGGACTATGCTTGTCCTCGAAATCCACCGAGAGTTAGGTTCATAGGAACTGGAGGAGTCAGGTTCAAAGGAACTGGAAGCCTCAAAACCAAGGATGATTTTAGGGGCGAATTTTAGCCCATGGGCTATTTTTCCATGTTTTTCTCCAAAACATTATTCACCATTTTGCATTTTTTGAAGCCCTATTTTGCACAATTTTGATGGGGTAAAATTTGTTCACCCTAACAATCATGAAATTCTTATATAAATGATATAAAATCCTTGGAAATTAAAATATTTTTTGAAAAATATCGTCAAACATTTTATAGTTGGCGTTTTAAGAATTAGTAAGATTTTCCAACATTTATACACTTTTAAATAAGTATGGTTCCTTAAAATCATCCCTGCTCAAAACGTAGCAGCTTATTCAATAGGTCGAGGCTATTTCTTGTTCGACTTTAAATCTAAGGTATATAAGGATCTAATCTTTCAAAATGGTCCCTATTTAATGGGGCCACAAGGTCTCTACCTAAACTATTGGACGTCGGATTTCGACCTCGAGGAAGATATTCCCAAAGCCATCCCAGTTTAGGTTAGGCTACCAAACCTGCCAATGCACTGTTGGAATCCAAAATCACTTAATGCAATTGAAAACACTCTAGAAAGATTTATTGACATGGAAAGCCCCAAAGACTAGTATGAATGTGCTTAGATTTGTGTGGAAGTGGATCTAGAATCTAGTTTACCGGAGGAAATCAAGCTTGCAGTGGGAACATGGTATCATTTTCAAAAGCT
The DNA here is from genome assembly GCA_001517045.1 of Pseudotsuga menziesii. Taxonomy (NCBI): domain Eukaryota; kingdom Viridiplantae; phylum Streptophyta; class Pinopsida; order Pinales; family Pinaceae; genus Pseudotsuga; species Pseudotsuga menziesii. The sequence continues at coordinate 299,609 of LPNX010035566.1, forward strand.
GGATTATGAACAGTTGCCATTCAAGTGCAGAGGTTGTCATGAATATGGGCATTTTCTCCGTAATCACCCTCAAAAGCATGAGGCCCAACAAGAAAAGGAGGAAGGGTGGCAAGCTGTAAAGAAAATCAAGTCAAATCCAAAAGATGGGGATGCTCAAAGAAAAGAGGTGAAAAATAATTTGTCGGCAATAACCCCTCCAAAGGTAAATCCAGAACTTCAAAAGGTCATGGAGACTAGTTGTGGACCTTTGGTTAATGTAGAGGATTCTAACTCTGGAGAGAACAAAGAACCTGACAAAGAAGCTACCTTATCTTATCAGTATGATAAATACAACACCCCATTGGCTCATTCATATTCAAGAGCAGAGGTGGTAAACGAAGGACAAAATCAAGAAAAATCAGAGGAGGAATCTGATACTGATGAAGGGGAAGAATAGAAAAGGGGAGATTGAGAAGGTTACACCTAGTAAGAAGAAAGAAAGAGGAAGGAAATTGAATAAAGAAGTAAGGGAACAAGCTACATACAAGGGAAAACTTCAAGGTTCTCAGCTAACCTTGGAAAAACTTCTTTGAAACCCCGGAAATACTTGTCAACATGGGAAATTCCATAAATGGATTCCCTCGTCTACCAAGATTAAGCAATGAAGGTCCTCTCCTGGAACTGTAGAGGTCTGGGCAGTAAATTTAAGGAAAAATCTATGAAAGATTTGATCATATTATCCCAACCAGACATTTTATTGATCCAAGAGACAAAGATGGAGAAAGAAGCATTTCTCCAAGTAAGTGCAAACTTTTGGAAGAAAGGAGGATGACTAGCAGTCATTTCCAGGGGAACCTTCAGAGGAATTGGAATGTTATGGGATGTTCAAAAATTTGAATTAATTGTATCCAAGCAATGCATCCATTGGATTCTCACTAAGCTATTGTATAAAGACTCTAATACAAAGGTAAGTCTCTTTAATATTTATGTCCCTACCCTGTATGCTGGAAAAAAAAATTGATGGAGTCTCTTGAGGGATGAAATGAGCAATGATTCGTTGGATAATGTCATTTTAGTCAACGATCTCAATGTCATTTTGAATCAAGATGAAAAAAGCGGAGGGTTTTTGGTCAGATATCCTATGAGGGAGCAACTTGACGAGCTTATATTACACTGGGGCCTGCCTAATGGCATCCCAACTAAATGGAATTTCACCTGGACTAACAGGAGGCTGGGCCCAAGATGCATACCTCCCAAACTTGATAGATTTTGTATCTAAGATTCATTTCTTCTTCTGGGAATGAATTATTCCTCCAATCCTGACATTTGGGGAATCATATCATACCCCTATCCTAGTAGAGGTCAGAAAATACCAAAATCTTGGCCCTATTCCCTTCCGATTCAGTCCTCTATGGACCTCTCATAAATATTTCTTGGGTATTGTTTCTGAAACTTGGTCATCTCCAGTCTCAAGTTCACCCTTTTACCTTTGGGAAGAAAAGTTGAGGAGACTTAAAAGGGCTCTCAAGTTGTGGGACAAATTGGTAGCATCTCTGATTCAAAGAATAACAAAATTGATGATATCATTAGAGGCCCATTAGTTTTCCATGGAGGCAGCCTAGATTTCAAAGGAAGATTTAGAAAAGGAAGTAACTCTCCATTGAGAGTTACATGCAGCGTGTAGGAATGAGGAATAAATTTGGAGACAAAAATCAATATGCCTCTGGCTTAAAATCGGGGATCAAAATACTATCTTTTTCCATAAACATGCAGAGGCGAGGAATAATTACAAAATTGTACAAGAGATCCATTCTCAAGACCAAGTTATCTAATACTTTAATAATATAAAAATGGAAGCTTCTAGACACTTTAATGCTATCTACTCTGCAGATCCAATTACCAATCCAACAAATCCTGCGCTTATGGATCTAGTTCCTAGGATGGTCAAAATAGAGGATAATAACACTCTTATGCAAAGGATCACAATAAAAGAACTAAAATCTGTAGTGGAGGACATGGAAGAAGATAAGGCACCTGGCTCAGACAGATTCAACGCAAGGTTTATTAAGGCGTTGGGAAACTGTGCAGAAATATTTATTTAAAATGGTGTTAAAATTCAACATTGTGAAAAAATCAAAGGAAGCAAAAACTTAGCGCTTCTAGCACTTATCCCCAAAGAAAAATATGTTATTTCTTTTGACTGATTTTGGCCCATCTCATTATGTAATATTGGCTTTAAGATAATCACCAAAATTATGGTAAGAGATTAAAAAGAATCCTTCCGCATATCATTCCATAGAATAAAGGAGGTTTCATTAAATGTAAGAGAATTTGGGATAATATCATATTGGTTCAAGAGGCAATCCAACCCTGTCACATACCCCAAAGACAGGTCGTAGGTCCTTGGGTATATGATGTAATTTATTTTTTCCTTTTGCAAAATATTTAAGCACGTCAATATTGTTATACCAATGCATATTAACTTGTCAATACCAACCTAAAATATTATCAGCTTGTAGAACAACAACGATATCTACCGCAAAGTGTAAATATTTAACAATCAATAGTTCAGGGTTACAATAAAATGGAGACTACTTCCCTAAACGTCATAGGGTTGAAGCCATTCTAAAATGGTATACATGAAAATAATACAAATGTTTTAACTTACCCACATTCACATTGTGCCATTATGTCCCAGCACCTATCACTACATTTCAATACATAAGGCATAGATTTAAGTCTTGACGATCATAAAAAATTCTAAAAAATCTCTAACATGTGCGATAGTAAAAAGGTTCCTAGTCATAACATGAGTACATATGTAGAAAAATTCTACCAAATCTACCCTCCGAGAGTGATGATAATCCTGGTAAACCTTCTTCTGCAGCCACCCTTAAGATCATGTTAAATATACCTCAAATCTACAAAAATAAGAATAACTTAACAACATTACCTAACACGAGGGTAACATGATGAAATACATTTCTTAATCAAACAAGCATTATAGTTACTTACAAAACTAAGTAAAATCAGGGCGACTGAAAACATCCAACAACTTTTCCACCCAACCATTGGCTGGCGTAGTTTTTCCCACCTAGAGCCACCCCCGAGCTGGGTGACGAATCCACCAAGGTTCAGAGGCTGTTAATTTGTTTGCAAGCATTTTTGTGACAACGTATAATCCTCGTTTTTGAGATAGCTATAGGTAAGTATGATTATACACATATTTCACAAGAATGTTTCATCCCTAAGTTCCTTTTGTCAAATTAATAAATTTATAATTTAGAGCCAATCTTATCTCTACATGCATGGAAATTACATATATAAATTCCTTATATATATTAAAACAACTCATAATCCTATCCTAATCTTTTGATAAGGGGTTCCGACCTCCAACCAAGTGCAACCCTTAATCGTAGATGATAAGATGTGTACATATGTATTGAATTCACCTTATCTCGTCGTAATCCAACATATTAATAAGATTTAATATGGTTGTTGTTGTTATTATCTAAACAGCATATTCATTTATCACAGAATAAAGGAATGTTATCTTTGACATTGCCAATGGTCGAAACTTATGAGGGTTAAACTTAATCACACCTGCCTATATATAACATAGTGAGCAACACATAAACGTAGGTTATGCATTGCACAACCGGCTGAAAGGCTCCAGATTACTTATTATATAATATGCATAAAGCAACCATGTGAAGTGGCGAAATTTTTATTGTTTACTATTATATTGTACAGATAAAATAGCGAACGCCTTTTTGTAATGAACACAGGTACAGGTAAAAAAAAATCAAAGGCTTTTCTATAAACTACACTGGTACCGTCAATAATGAATTCGGTCCATTTCTCACTGGCTAAGATTATTGAAAAATCCACTAATGAACACTGGTAAGATATTATGGAAGTGTTAGAGCCGGTAGACGGTCTGGTTCAAACTTGTCCCACTAAGGTCTCGTTGTTGAGTCAGTGAGTAAAATAATGTATTTTACTGGATAGCATAGGATTGAGGGCCTATTCGTATCCCAAGAGCGAGGTCAATTCGTATCCAACGAGCATGATGATAGACATTAGTTACATCTTATACTCAGATCACCAATTCAACAAGGTGAGAAATCTTGAATCTGCCACTACTCAACTTGAAAGAAAACTCTTTAATAGATCATTGACAACCAACTACATTGGACTGATTGTATGTGTCAATAATCTCGTGGGTGTCTTAGATCCAGTCAACAAACACAGTACAAATCACACGAATCCCCATAATTGCAAAACTCAGCTTAGACCAACTTAATAGAGTTCAGGTCCAAACTGTCCCTAACAAAATGAAGGAAAAACACACTCTTGGCATTAGGACAATAAAGTTCAGAATCAGAAGATTATCCACTAGTAAAAAGACAAATCGCATGCACCACGAATATAAAAACGCAGCTTTAAAAGCAAGCAATGGAGCCTAGATACATAGCGATAAAATGCACCTAGTTTGGAATAAAATGCTCAGATCTAAATCAACAATCATAGCAGATGTATGGAAAATCACATAGGGAGAAAAAGTTTCTTGGTAACGAAATGCAGCCAGGGCTTGCATACCAATGCGGTTTATAACAATTCCAAATCAATACATTCGGGATCACCAGAATGAGTCTGGATCTGTGACTATCTGTAAGGTGAATACAACCAACACATTGGTAGCTAGGTCGTCTGCAGATCTGGAATTTGATTTATCAACACAAGCGAATGAAAATAATAACAATCATCTAAAAAATTCATCTAAAACAACAGTAAAACAAAAACCAATATTGCCAGAATGTAAATCAGTAACACCACAAGGACATTCACCATTTTCAACTCGGATCTGACATTTAAATATGCCGGATTGAGGGTCCTTCAAATTCTGGAGTTTGGTCTGTCATAGAAATAAAACAGAGATCGCCAGCACGTGTTCAATAAAACCCACAAAGTACAATAATACTACGGCAAGACAAGAACCTCTAGGTTTGCCAATAAAGAATACATTCCTAAAATAAGGGAGGTAATGTTGTGCTTCTGGAAAAACAAAATGTAAAAGGCCGTAATTCCCACTTACATTTTATGCAGAGCTATAGCTGGCAGAATCATGCCCTTCTCTAGAAAATGGATTCGGCTCTTTCCCAAGGCCTCCACCCGCAATTCCTATTGTAAGATTCTCCATCTTCCAAGAGGCTCCCCTCCTTTTTCATTTTACCTCGTTAATAAGGTCGATGTGTTCTCATTTTCTTTTCTCCCCACGCATGTGAGAATAATATCTTTACATATTTTTGTTTAATACATATTTTTAATTACATTTATACTTTCATAGTTTTGAACTATGTCCTTAATTTTCCCTTTCCCTATTGTTTCGAGGGTTCTTTTCCTTTAGTTCAAGTTAGATGTTACACGTGTCTCTGTGCTAAGCATTTCGCTTAGTTATAAAGCATTTCTCTTTTAGTATTTTAACTTTTTAATTGTATTTATACATGCTTTCTATCACTTGTCTTTAAGCTAAACCCGTTTTCCTTTTAATTATACTAACCCTTTCATTATATTAAAGATATGGGACTATATCAAAGGTTATATATAAAGGTCTTATAGAAGTCATACTCCTTCTAAAACCTTTTCTTCATTCTTTTCTTCAAGGAATATGTATATATTTATATATATATCTTAATGAAATTCTTCTATATTTATATGTCTATTTCCTCTATCATTTGTGACATCTAGATTACCAATACCAACCCACTTAGCATAGTGGAATTGGTATCCTATTTAATAGAAGAGTTAACTCTCCAAACTCCAACAATTGCATGGTCCCCTTGTCTACTCAAGTGAGTAGAGCATTGTTTCTCAATCGAATCCAAGTTATATACAAAAGATTTGTCGTGTTAGTAATAAACACAACTCTCCATTAGCATTCACAAGATCCTGGCGACACATAGTGATATTTCATCGAGTACTTTCTTAGACGGCCTTACCCCCTAGTGGATTCGTTCCCAATATCATTTAAGTCGCACACATTTTCAGTCTCCTAGACTTATAAATTGCATTTATAATTTTTCGATGAGCTAGCTTTCATACTTACAGTGACTATTACTCACGCTTTGTCGTATTTCGATCGTGCACTGGGGGGTTGTTACATACTTTATCCCTTAGAAATAACACCATCCTCGGTGTTACCTATTTCTCAACCCTTGTCCTTACTTCTTCTTTCGGTCCTCATTGTTTTTCTTTCGCCTCTTTCATGAAGATAATCCAGCTTTCATTTGCTCTTTACCATGTTCCCTGCAAGGTATCACAGGGCCTACCTAGAACAACGTCACAACCATATATATTTTCCATGTCAAAATAGAAGAATGCATACCTAAGATGGTATTTAGGTCACCAACTTGGAATATAAACATAGATCTGTATGTGTGCTAATATCAACACCAACAGCAATGTATAACGCAAAATCCAATAATATTTAATTTTGTAATTTACGATGGTTCCAATACACATATTTGTTCTTTTCACCAATAGGTAAACATATCACCTCATAGGGATGAAATTATTTACATATCAGCTTCCTCTTCCAGTACTTACTTCTTATAAGCGTCTTCATAGTCTCTCAGGATGTTCTCCATCCGAGCAAGCACTCCAAGTGCTAACAGTACCCTGAGTACTGATCCAAGATACCCAACACAAGGATGATACCCTTCTTCAGGTGTATCTCCTACCTATGCTATTCAACGTGCTTTGCCAATCTGAGGCACTTCCTTTTTCACACACCATAACACCTAGAGGTTATTCTCTTCACAGAACCCCCACTCTTGTGACAGTCCTCTTACGCGGTGTGAATCTGTGCATAAGGAGTCCTAACCAGAATGTCTTTTACCCGAGTGTTCCCAGAATGCATATTGCTTCCTAGTTGGTCGAGGGGAAATATGTACATCTTGTACATCTTCTTCATCCCTACATTCCTCGTGGGTAACCACTTTATGCGTGTGATACTTCTCTTATATCTTTTAACTCATTACAATCATGGAGCCCTGGTTCTCTTCATGGCCATAGTTCCCATGCCTGCGACAACTCAACAAGTGGTCATTTTATCATATCATAGATCTCAAAAACATCAATATTTCAAATTAAACTACTTGCCATCATTTTTCATCTCAGTTGCTTATGTCAGGTCTGACGACGTTTCTTGTTCATCAAAGTAAAAGTCTCTATATTTAGTGCACTCTTTCAATATAACTAGAAGCATTATTGATTTTATGCACAATACATTTTATCATCCACTTTGGCTACACTGTAGCCTAAGTTCATAAGTAATCTAGTTCCACTTTTTCCTAAAGGAAATAACTTTAAAGCATTGTTACCGTAAAAAGAGCAATAGTCTTTATGTGCACAACCCAATCCTTAAGATTCACTTGCATGCCAATTATTACAATAGTTGTATTAATGCAACTAACTTGAATCTCTTTACCATCCCTTTAACATCCAGGTCTTACCTTCACTTAGTATCCATTTAGTAAGCTAATTAGGTCTACTCATGCAACAATCATGAATTAATTAGAAATTCTCATAAGCAAATAATATTCTCTTTATAATAGTCACACTAGATAGCATCTTCTTTTGGAAACCAATTAATACTCACTTCTTAGATCATTCAGTGTTATGTATAACCACAAAATAACCATTTTCTATATCTATTAGTTTATGAACTATGATAGCAAGACCATAACAGGACATAACTCTTCCTTAGGTTATATCCATTTAAGACTCAAAGTCATATGTTAGTGATGTGCACACATATCAAAAGTTTGGTCCAATCTAATTACTCACATTTTCTGATGGACCTTATCTTAAGAACTGGTAGTTCCTTCGACTTATCATCTGATATGCCCAAACAAAACAATTTGTTCTTAGTTATAAACAATTTGTTCACATTCAACAAAATGTTAGTGTTAATACATTTGTATCTTTAACACCTCTAACAACCATTTGATACAATATACATTTTATGCATACATTTTGCATAATCCTAACAATAGGTTCCTTTAACATAGCTACTATTTTAGCATCAGTTACCTTCTTACTTAAATCTTATATATGATAACTTTAGATACTCTTCGTGAGACTTTAGGGGTAATGTACTTACTCTTTCCTCAAATTATCAACTTATCCAAGTCTATTTAATAACTACCTCGTTATCTCCAAGAAATTCTACTACTTTTCTTTCTGAGAAAAAGTATGTATAAAGTAAATTTTGTATATTTTCCTATCAAAATGAGACCTCCAAATCGACTTGAAACATATCCTCACGAGCCACTTACATTTATCCATTGCTAATAGTGAACTCTAAGAGAGGTCTAGAGAACTCAAATCAAGATCCAATTCTCATCAGTTCTTTTAGCAGTCCTCAATTTTATTGACAATGAGGTAGCCCTTTCCATGCTATTCCTTGACAAGATTATTCACCATATTTCTCAATGTAACCTTTTACAACGTGGAAGTTCTAAGAACCTTTTCCAATATGTAAAGTCATTAGTGGCTAGCTCAACTATGGATGTAGGTTCCAAATGTTACTTCTTTCAGTAATTTCAAAGTTCCATATTACTATTCATAATAGAAACTACCATAACAATTTCATCGATAATGAGTTTGTTTATGAAGACTTCTATATCTCACTAAAACTTTATATGTGCAACTCAATAGAGATGAAAACAATCGTCTTAGTCATTCGTAAAAACATCTTCAGAAGTAATGAAAGAAATAGCAAGATACATCTGTACTTATCTCATTGGGCTTGACATTGAAGTGGCAAACTTAATGGGCCATCTTCATTGAAATTTCTACGAATATTTTCTAATCCATCTTGCATAATTACAAGGTCAACTAAAATATATACCTCCTGTTGGTGCATCTTAATGGTTCCATTGTTGAAACTTTATTTGAACCAAATGGTTCCTGTTATTTCTAAAAAACATTGGCCGTTAGTTCAAAAAAAAAATTGTAGGATCATTTTGAGCCCAAATAGGCTCAAGTGCTGCAACCTCGCTCTGATACCATATGTGACATACCCCAAAGACTGGTCATAGGTCCTTGGGTATATGATGTAATTTTTTTTTCCCTTTTCCAAAACATTTAAGCACGTCAATATTGTTATACCAATGCATATTAACTTGTCAATACCAACCTAAAATATTATCAACTTGTAGAACAACAACTATATCTACCACAAAGTGTAAATATTTAACAATCAATAGTTTAGGGTTACAATAAAATGGAGAATACTGCCCTAAACATCATAGGGTTGAAGCCATTCTAAAATGGCATACATGAAAATAATACAATCGTTTTAACTTACCCACATTCACTTTATGTCCTTATGTCCCAGCACATATCACTACATTTCAATACATAAGGCACAGATTTAAGTCTTGACGATTATAAAAACTTCTAACAAATATCTAACATGTGCGATAGTAAAAAGGTTCCTACTCATAACATGAGTACATATGTAGAAACATTCTACTAATCTGCGCTCCGAGAGTGATGATAATCCTAGTAAACCTGCTTCTACAGCCACCCTTAATATCATGTTAAATATACCTCAAATCTACAAAAATAAGAATAACTTAAAAACATTACCTAACATGAGGGTAAGATGATGAAATACATTTCTTAATAAAACAAGCATTATAGTTACTTCCAAAACTAAGTAAAAATAGGGCGACTGAAAACGTCCCATGACTTTTCCACCCAACCATTGGCTCTATCTTGCATAGGTTTTCCCGCCTAGGGCCACCCCTGAGCTGGGCGATGAATCCACCAAGGTTCAGAGGCCGTTAATTTTTTTGCAAGAATTTTTGTGACAAAGTATAATCCTCATTTTTTAGATAACTATAGGTAAGTATGATTATATACATATTTCACATGAATGTTTCAGCCCTAAGTTCCTTTTATCAAATTAATACCTTTATACTTTAGAGCCAATCGTATCTATGTATGCATGGAAATTACATATATATATTCCTTATATATATTAAAACAACTCATAATCCTATCCCAATCTTTTGATAAGGTGTTTCGACCTCTAACCAAGTGCAACCCTTAATCCTAGATGATAAGATGTGTATATATGTATTAAATTCACCTTATCTCGTCGCAATCCAACATATTAGTAAGATTTAATATGGTTGTTGTTAGTATTATCTAAACACCATATTCATTTATCACAGAATAAAGGAATGTTATCTTTTACATTGCAAATGGTCAAAACTTATGAGGGTTAAAGTTAATCACACCCGCCTATATATAACATAGTGAGCAACACATAAACGCGGGTTATGCATTGCATAACCGACCGAAAGGCTCCATATTACTTATTATATAATATGCATAAAGCAACCGTGTGAAGTGGCAAACTTTTTATTGTTTACTATAATATACTGCACAGATAAAATATCAAATGCATTTTTGTAATGAACACCGGTACAGGTAAAAAAAATCAAACACTTTTCTATAAACTACACTAGTACAGTCAATAATGAAGTCGGTCCATTTCTCACTGGCTAAGATTATAAAAAAAGCCACTAATGAATACTGGTAAGATATTATGGAAGTGTTAGCGTGAGTAGACGGCCTAATTCAAACTTGTCCCACTAAGGTCTCGTTGTTGAGTCAATGAGTAAAATAATGTATTTTACTGGATAGCACAGGCTTGAGGGGAAATTCGTATCCCAGGAGCGTGGTCAATTCGTATCCAAGGAGCATGACGATAGACATTAGTTACATTTTATACTCAGATAACCAATTCAACAAGTTGAGAAATATGGAATCTACCACTCCTCAACTTGAAAGAAAACTCTTTAATAGATCATTAACAACCAACTACATTGGACTGATTGTATGTGTCAATAAACTCGTGGGTGTATTGGATCCAGTCAACAAACATAGGACAAATCTCCAAAATCCCCACAATTGGAAAACTCAGCTTAGAGCAACTTAATAGAGTTCAGGTCCAAACCGTCCCTAACAAAATGAAGGAAAAACACAGTCTTGGCACAAAGACAATAAAGTTCAAAATCAGAAGATTCTCCACTAGTAAAAATACAAATCGCATGGACCACCAATATAAAAACGCAGCTTTAAAAACAAGCGATGGAGCCTAGATACATAGCGATAAAATGCACCCAGTTTGGAATAAAATGCTTAGATCTAAATCAACAATCATAGCAGATGTATGGAAAATCGCATAGGGAGAAGAAAGTGCTTGGTAACGAAACACAATTGGGGCTTTCTTACCAATGTGGTTTATAACAAGGTGCATCCATGGAGGTGGGTTACATTTTTTGGCCACATGAATTCAGTAAAAACAAAAAAAAAGTACCTCAATTGAGATCTTAACAACTCGATCGAGGGTTTATAAAGCGCTCGATCAAGTTCTTGTTAAACGCTCGGTCGATGGTGCGGAATCTCAATCAAGGGTTAAAAAAATATTGATCGAGGGTTAAAGTAGACCTCGATCGAGCATCTTTAATTTCCTATAAATAGGAAACATGCCCATCATTTAATTGGATATGGATATGAACTTCCTTTAATGGATTTTAGTCACAGAGTAATTGGGTTATAGATGTGATTAATCACATCTATGACTCCAATCAATCACATCTATAACTCCAATTACTCTACAACTAATATCTATACATAAAATCTAGGGGAAGTGACAATAATCACTGCGTTTACTTGTTTTTTCTTCAAGGTATGTAATATTACCATCAAGTATCATTCTTATAGTTGAAATTATGTTTTATTAAATTTTATTATCATATAATTGTATGTTTGATTTTAATTATATTTGGGTGTCCATATTCGTGTGCACACTCGAATATGTTTTTAGTTAAAGTTTTGAAAAACTCGATTGAGTTGCTAGTTCGATCGAGATTCTCTCTAACTCGTTCGATCAATGGTTTTAGATACCTTGATCGAACTCATAGCTTGATATTGACATTGTATTTTCATATGCATCATGTAAAGTTTCATTTAATGAATTCTTCCAAAAGATGCTTGGGCACCTTGTATTTTGAATCCCCATTTGAATTCATGTCATTGAACATTTTCAATTCTTGTCGAAATGAGAATTAGTATCATGTTTAGTTTCCATACTTTTTTTTTCACATCCCACAGTTTCCATAACGCATTTTATTTTATTTATTTTCCTCCACTCTTAGCATTATGAAACACCAAAACAATTAGTCACGTGTTATTGATTTAAATTCTAATGTCATTCAATAATTTATTAGCAAGATTAATTTCAAATGTGTGACACAATAACAATTTTGAAAAGTAAACAATGGAAATTGATATAACCCAAGGAAATGAGGTCATATTTTGTTTTCATGCTCACATTTTCATCTCTCTAAAGGTACTCAAAATACTTTGTTCCCTTGTATATAATTTTTAATTTTAGAAAACTACAATTATGTGATATGACTCTGAATTTAACACTAATTTTTATCTTAATCATCATGTTCTATTCTGTCCTGAGCTCTAGGATTTAAATATCTGACCCGAGGATATATATCGTCGGTATCGTAACGTAGTCCTGAGAATCCAGGTCGAATGGATACAACTCGCCTAAGTTCAACTCATCAACTAAATGGCATGCATGAGTGCTCTCCTTGGTTCAATGCAAAAAGAATACTATGGCAATGATGCATGCAATTCAGTTAATGAGTTGAAGTTAGACGAATTGTGTCTACTTCACCTGGATTCTTAGGACTACAATCTAATACCTACGATATAGATCCTAGGGCTAGATAATTAAAGCTCAGATCCCAAGGTGAAATAGATCTAGACGATTAAGATAAAACTTAGTGTTTTCAAAGTCATATCACTTAATTGTAGTTTTTTTAAAATTAAAATTTATATACGAAGGAACAAAGTAATTTTAGTATTTAAAATTGTTCACTACATTTATGTAACTCTAATTCTGATCTTCAATTACCGCCCCCGCCCCCCCACTGCTACTCCATTCTAGCCCTGTTTTGTGTTTTGAAGTAGTTTAATTAACATTAAAAAGCTTTTAACAATCCATTTCCCAAACCCTTGGCCCCATTGCGGTTTGTACCAGGGACTTCTGGTTTCCAAGTAAAATGATGAAAGGTCTATTAGTAGAATAAGTTGGCAATGTCATGATTTTTTTTGTTTAAATTTCTAAGATATTTATTATTTGCAGAGTTGGTCGAATCAAATGATGTTGAAATTCCTTATGTCCATTTTCTTATTTGGATCCTAGAAGCCCATTTCTAAAATGTCTTGCATGGGCATAATCTTCTAGATAGGGTAGTCATGGTGGTGAGTGTGCATATAAAACCTTGGTAGTCATGTACAAAGATTTTTTTTCGAACATTTAACAGAACCTCGATCAAGGTTCTGTTAAAACCTCGATCGAGGGCCGAAAAAATAGAGAATTATCCCTCTTACAGGAAAATCAATGTTTCTCTATGTCTTCTAGGGGTGTAAACGTTGCCATTCATGGCACACAACTGAGTGGAGTTCATACCGATAGATTCATCACTGGATCCTCTATCCATTGAGGTATCATGCATGTGTTTTGGAATTCATTAGGGAATTTTTTTTAATTACTTCTAAAACTTACACTTAGAAAACTTGACAACAACTTCGAAGCAACTCAAAGAAAAATCCGCAGGGTGAAAAATACACATCGTAAAATTTCTGAAAAATACACAGCCCACACATCGATGCGTCATCTTTAAAAGGGTATATTTGGTTTTTCAATTTTTGAAAATAGTGGAAAAAAAGTTGGGATGGACACACATGTGTATAAAATGATACTGAAATCAGATGTGGTCACTTTCAAAAAATAATAAATAATTGTATATTGTGAAATAAATTAACAAACAAATATGCAGACCATAGTGCATTTTGTGTAGATCATGCTCGTATAGTTTTTTTTTAATTATTAATGTAAGATTTAATTATTAGGGATGGACACAAGCCACTTTTTAACTCCTTCAAATTTTAAACGTCACACAGTTCATTAAATGCAAAATTTTACACATTAAATGACATCAAAATATTTTTTTTTAAATAATATTGGGAAGGAAACATAATATTCTACAATTTGTTTTTTTACTACAAGTCGAAATTCACATGACATATATGCGTTTCGAGGGCTTCTATCTAGCACCTCAGTAAACAATCAGGTTTTCATTGCCAAATTTGGCCAAAAAGTGTTACCCACCTTCATGGAATCACCCAACAATTCCAAATCAATACATTGGGGATCACCAGGATGAATCTGGATTTGCGACTATGTGTAAGGTGAATACAACCAACACGTTGGTAGCCAGGTCCTCTGCAAATCTGGAATTCGATTTATCAACACAAGTGAACAAAAGTATTGACAGTCATATAAATAATTTATGTAAAACAGCAGTAAAACAAAAACCAATATTGCCATAACGTAAATTGGTAACACCACAAGGACATTCACCAGTTTCAACTCGGATCTGACATTTAAATATGGAAAATATAGGGTCCTTCAAATTCTGGAGTTTGGTCTGTCATAGAAATAAAATAGAGATCGCCAGGACGTGTTCAATAAAACCACAAAGTACAACAATACTATGCCAAGACAAGAACCTCTAGGTTCGCCAATAAAGAATGCATTCCTAAAATAATGGAGGTAATACTGTGCTTCCGAGAAAACAAAATGCAAAAGGTTATAATTCCCACTTACAGTTTATGCAGAGCTATAGCTGGCAGAATCATGCCCTTCTCCGGAAAATGGATTCGGCTCTTTCCCAAGGCCTCCACCCACAATTGCTATTGTAAGATTTTCCATCTTCCAAGAGGCTCCCCTCCTTTTGCATTTTACCTCGTTAATAAGGTCGAGGTATTCTCATCTTCTTTTCTCCCCACGCATGTGGGATTAATATCTTTACATCTTTTTGTTTAATACATATTTTTCATTTATGCTTTCACAGTTTTGAACTCTGTCATTAATTTTCCCTTTCCCTATTGGTTCGAGGGTTCTTTTACTTTAGTTCAAATTAGATGTTACACTTGTCTCTATGCTAAGCATTTCGCTTAGTTATAACGCATTTCTCTTTTAGTATTTTAACCTTTTAATTGTATTTATACATGCTTGGTATCACTTGTCTTTATGCTAAAAGCATTTTCCTTTTAATTATACTAACGCTTTCATTATATTAAAGGTATCGGACTATATCAAAGGTTAATATATAAATGTCTTATAGAAGTCATACTCCTTCTAAAACCTTTTCTTCATTCTTTTCTTCGAGGAATGTGTATATATTTATAGATATATCTTAATGAAATTCTTCTATATTTATATGTAAGAGTCTATTTCCTCTATCATTTGGTACATATCGATTAACAATACCAAACCACTTAGCATAGTGGAATTGGTATCCTATTTAATAGAAGAGTTAACTCTCCAAACTCCAACAATTGCATGGTCCCCTTGTTTTCTCAACTGAGTAGAGCACTGTTTCTCAATTGACTCCAATTTATATACAAAAGATTTGTCGTGTTAGAAATAAACACAACTCTCCATTAGCATTCACAAGTATCATGACGACACATAGTGATCTTTCATCGAGTACTTGCTTGAACGCCCTTTCCCCCTAGTAGATTCGTTCCCAATATTGTTTAAGTCACACACGTTTTCAATCTCCTAGCACTTATAAATTGCATTAATAATTTTCGATGAGCTAGATTTCATACTTACAGTGACTATTACTCACACTTTGTTGTATTTCGGTCGTGCACTGAGGGGGTTGTTACATACTTTCCCCCTTAGAAATAACACCATCCTCGGTGTTACCTATTTCTAAACCCTTGTCCTTACTTCTTCTTCTGGTCCTCACTGTTTTTCTTTCACCTCTTTCATGAATATAATCCATCTTTCATTTGCTCTTTACCCTATTCCCTGCAAGGTATCACAGGGCCTACCTAGAACATCATCACAACCATATATATTTTCCATGTCAAAATAGAAGAATGCATACCTAAGATGGTATTCATGTCACCAACTTGCAATATAAACATAGATCTGTATGTGTGCTAATATGAACATCAACAGCAATGTATAACTCAAAATCCAACAATATTTAATTTCATAATTCACCATGGTTCTAATACACATATTTGTTTTATTAACCAATAGGTAAACATATTACCTCATAGGGATGAATTTATTTACAACTCATCTTCCTTTTTCAGTACTTAATTCTTATAAGGGTCTTCATAGTCTCTCAGGATTTTCTCCATCCAAGCAAGCACTCCAAGTGCTAACAGTACCCTGAGTACTAATCCAAGCTACGCAACACAAGGATGATACCCTTCTTTAGGCATGCTTCAAGCGTATCTCTTACCTGTGTTATTCAAGGTGCTTCGCCAAGATAAAGCACTTCCTTTTTCGCACACCATAACACCTAGACATTATTCTCTTCACAGATCCCCCACTCTCGTGACTATCCTCTTATGTGGTGTGAATGTGTGCATAAGGAGTCCTAACCTGAATGTCTTATACCTGAGCGTCCCCAGAATGCATATTGGTTCCTAGCTGGCCAGGGGAAAATATGTACATCTTCTTCATCCCCACATTCCCCGTGGGTAATCAGTTTATGTGCATGAGATTTCTCTCATGTCTTTTAACTCATTACAATCATGGAGCCCTGGTTCTCTTCATGGCCATAGTTCCCATGCCTGCAACAACTCCACAAGTGGTCAGTTTATCATATCATAGATCTGAATAACATCAATATTTCAAAGTAAACTACTTACCATCATTTTGCATCTCAGCTGCTTATGTCAGGTCTGACGACGTTTCTTGTTCATCAAAATAAGAGTCTCTATATTTAGTGCACTCTTTCAATATAACTAGAAGCACTATTGATTTTATGCACAACACAATTTACCATCCACTTTGGCTACACTGTATCCTATTCATAAGTAATCTAGTTCCACTTTTTCCTAAAGGAAATAACTTTAAAGCATTGTTGCCATAAAAATAGCAATAGTCTTTATGTGCGCAACCCAATCCTTAGGATTCACTTGCACACCAATTATTACAATAGTTGTATTATTGCACCTAACCTGAATCTCTTCGCCATCCCTTTAACATTCAAGTCTTACCTTCACTTAGTATCCATTTAGTAAGCTAATGAGGTCTACTCATACAACAATCATGAATTAAATAGCAATTCTCATAAGCAAATAACATTCTCTTTATAATAGTCACACCAGATAGCATCTTCTTTTAGAAACCAATTAATTTTCACTTGTTATATTATTTACTTTTATGTATAACCACAAAATAACTATTTTCTAGATCTATTAATTTATGAACTACGATAGCAAGACCATAACAAGACATAACTCTTACTCTGGTTATATCCATTTAAGACTCAAATTCATCTGTTAGTGATGTGCACACTTTTCAAAAGTTTGGTCCAATCTAATTCCTCGCATTTTCTGATGGACCTAATCTTAAGAACCGGTAGTTCCTTTGACTTATCATCTAATATGCCCAACCAAAACATCTTGGTCTTAGTTATAAACAATTTCTTCACATTCAAAAAAAAATTAGTCGTAATATATTTGTATCTTTAACACCACTAACAACCATTTTATACAATATACATTTTACACATACATTTTGCATAATCCTAACAATAGGTGCCTCTAACATAGCTACTATTTTAGCATCAGTTACCTTCTTACTTAAATCTTATACATGATAACTTTAGCTACTCTTCACAAGAGTTTAGGGGTTATGTACTTACTCTTTCCTCAAATTATCAACTTATCCAAGTCCGTTTAATAACTACGTCATTATCTCCAAGAAATTCTACTACTTTTCTTTCTGACAAAAAGTATGTATAAAGTAAATTTTGTATATTTTCCTATCAAAATGGGACCTCCAAAGCGACTTGAAACATATCCTCAAGAGCCACTTACATTTATCCATTGCTAATAGTGAACTCTAAGAGAGGTCTAGAGAACTCAAATCAAGATCCAATTCTCATAAGTTCTTTTAGCAGTCCTTGATTTTATTGACAATGAGGTAGCCCTTTCCATGCTATTCCTTGACAAGATCATTCACCATGTTTCTTAATGTAACATTTTACAACATGGAAGTTCTAAGAATCTTTTCCAATATGTAATGCCATTAGTGGCTATTTCAACTATGGATGTGGTTCCAGAGGTTACTTCTTTTAGTAATTTCAAAGTTCCATATTACTATTCATAATAGAAATTACCATAACAATTTCATTGACAATGAGTTTTTATATTAAGACTTCTATACCTCACTAAAAATTTATTTGCACAACTCAATAGAGATGAAAAAAATCATCTTAGTCATTCGTAAAAACATCTTCGGAAGTAATGAAAGAAATAGAAAGATAGCTATGTACTTGTCTCATTGTGCCTGACATTGAAGTGGCATACTTAATGGGCCATCTTCATTGAAATTTTTGAGAAGCCTTTCTAATCCATCTTGCATAATTACAAGGTCAACTAAAATATATACCTCATGTTGGTGCATCTTAATGGTTCCGCTATTGAAACTTTATTTGAACCAAATGGTTCCTGTTATTTCAGAAAAAAAATTGGTCGTTAGTTCAAAAACAAAATCCGTAGGATCATTTTGAGCCCAATTAGGCCTGAGTGCTGCAACCTCGCTCTGATACCATATGTCACATACCCCAAAGATTGGTCGTAGGTCCTTGGGTATATGATGTAAAAAAAAAATTCCTTTTGCAAAATATTTAAGCACGTCAATATTGTTATACCAATGCATATTAACTTGTCAATACCAACCTAAAATATTATGCGCTTGTAGAACAACAACGATATCTACCCCAAAGTGTAAATCTTTAACAATCAATAGTTCAGGGTTACAATAAAACAGAGACTACTGCCCTAAACATCATATGGTTGAAGCCATTCTAAAATGGTGGACATGAAAATAATACAATCATTTTAAGTTACCCACATTCACCTTATGTCCTTATGTCCCAGCACCTATCACTGTATTTCAATACATAAGGCACAAATTTAAGTCTTGACGATCATAAAAATTTCTAACAAATCTATAACATGTGCGATAGTAAAAAGGTTCCTACTCATAACATGAGTACATATGTAGAAACATTATACCAATCTACCCTCTGAGAGTGATGATAATCCTGGTAAACCTGCTTTTGCAGCCACCCTTAAGATCATGTTAAATATACCTTGAATCTACAAAAATAGGATTATCTTAACATTACCTAACACAAGGGTAACATGATGAAATGAATTTCTTAATAAAACAAGCATTATAGTTACTTCCAAAACTAAGTAAAAATAGGGCGACTAAAAACGTCCCACGACTTTTCCACCCAACCATTGGCTCTATCCGGTGTAGGTTTTCTTGCCTAGAGACACCCCCGAGCTAGGCGACGAATCCACAAAGGTTCGGAGGTCGTTAATTTGTTTGCAAGCATTTTTTTGACAAAGTATAATCCTCGTTTTTGAGATAGCTATAGGTAAGTATGATTATACACATATTTCACATGAATGTTTCAGCCCTAAGTTCCTTTTATTAAATTAATACCTTTATACTTTAGATCCAATCGTATCTTTGTATGCATGGAAATTACATATATAAATTCCTTATATATATTAAAACAACTCATAATCCTATCTCAATCTTTTGATAAGGGGTTTCGACCTCCAACCAAGTGCAACCCTTAATCCTAGATGATAAGATGTGTATATATGTATTAAATTCACCTTATCTCATCGTAATCCAACATATTAATAAGATTTAATATGGTTGTTGTTAGCATTATCTAAACACCATATTTGTTTATCACAGAATAAAGGAATGTTATCTTTGACATTGCCAATGATCAAAACTTATGAGGGTTAAACCTAATCACACCCTCCTATATATAACATAGTGAGCAACACATAAATGTAGGTTATGCATTGCACAACCAGTCAAAAGGCTCCAGATTACTTATTATATAATATGCATAAAGAAACCGTGTGAAGTGGCAAAATTTGTATTGTTTACTGTAATATATCGCACAGATAAAATAGCGAATTCCTTTTTGTAATGAACACTGGTACAGGTAAAAAAAAATCAAAGGATTTTCTATAAACTACACTAGTACAGTCAATAATGAAGTCGGTCCATTTCTTACTGGATAAGATTATCAAAAAAGCCACTAATGAACACTAGTAAGATATTATGGAAGTGTTAGCGCAAGTAGACAACATGGTTCAAACTTGTCCCACTAAGGTCTCGGTGTTGAGTCAAGGAGTAAAATAATGTATTTTGCTCGATAGCACAGGCTTGAGGGGAAATTTGTATCCCACGAGCGTAGTCAATTCGTATCCAAGGAGCATGATGATAGACATTAGTTACATTTTATACTCATATCACCAATTCAACAAGGTGAGAAATATGGAATCTACCACTACTTGACTTGAAAGAAAACTCTTTAATAGATCATTGACAACCAACTACATTGGACTGATTGTATGTGTCAATAAGATCGTGGGTGTCTTCGATCCAGTCAACAAACACAGGACAAATCACATGAATCCCCACAATTGAAAAACTCAGCTTAGAGCAACTTAATAGAGTTCAGGTCCAAGCCGTCCCTAACAAAATGAGGGAAAAACACAGTCTTGGCATAAAGGCAATAAAGTTCAGAATCAAAAGATTCTCCACTAGTAAAAAGACAAATTGCATGGACCACCAATATAAAAACGCGGCTTTAAGAACAAGCGATGGAGCCTAGATACATAGCGATAAAATGCACCCAGTTTGGAATAAACTGCTCAGATCTAAATCAATAATCGTAGTAGATGTATGGAAAATCACATAGGGAGAAAAAGGTGCTTGGTAACGAAATGCAGTCGGGGCTTGCTTACCAATGTGGTTTATAAAAATTTTAAATCAATACATTGGGGATCACCATAATGAATCTGGATTTGCGACTATGTGTAAGGTGAATACAACCAACACGTTGGTAACCAGGTCATCTGCAGATCTGGAATTCGATTTATGAACACAAGTGAACGAAAGTAGTGACAGTAATCTAAAATTTTTATCTAAAACAGCAGTAAAACAAAAACCAATATTCCCAGAACATAAATCGGTAACACCACAAGGACATTCACCGGTTTAAATATACCAGATCGAGGGTCCTTCAAATTCTGGAGTTTGGTCTGTCATAGAAATAAAACAGAGATCCATAGGACGTGTTCAATAAAACCCACAAATTACAACAATACTATGTCAAGACAAAAACTATAGGTTCGCCAATAAAGAATACATTCCTAAAATAATGCAGGTAATACTGTGCTTCTGGGAAAACAAAATGCAAAAGGTCGTAACTCCCACTTATAGTTTATGAAGAGCTATAGCTGGCAGAATCATGCCCTTCTCCAGAAAATGGATTCGGCTCTTTCCCAAGGCCTCCACCCGCAATTCCTATTGTAAGATTCTCCATATTCTAAGAGGCTCCCCTCCTTTTTCATTTTACCTTGTTAATAAGGTCGAGGTGTTCTTGTTTTGTTTTCTCCCCACGCATCTAGGATTAATATCTTTACAACCTTTTGTTTAATACATATTTTTAATTACATTTATGCTTTCATAGTTTCGAACTATGTCCTTAATTTTCCCTTTCCCTATTGGTTCGAGGGTTCTTTGCCTTTAGTTCAAGTTATATGTTACACTTGTCTCTATGCTAAGCATTTCGCTTAGTTATAAATCATTTCTCTTTTAGTATTTTAACCTTTTAATTGTATTTATACATGCTTTCTATCACTTGTCTTTATGCTAAAATCATTTTCCTTTTAATTATACTAACCCTTTCATTATATTTATGATATCACTTTTGTATTTATGCTAAAAGCATTTTCTTTTAATTATACTAACCCTTTCATTATATTAAAGATATCGGACTATATCAAATGTTAATATATAAATGTCTTATAGAAGTCTTACTCCTTCTAAAACCTTTTCTTCATTCTTTTCTTCGAGGAATATGTATATATTTGTATATATATATTTATGAAATTCTTCTATATTTATATGTAAGAGTCTATTTTCTCTATCATTTGGTACATCTAGATTACCAATACCAACCCACTTAGCATAATGGAATTGGTATCCTATTTAATAGAAGAGTTAACTCTCCAAACTCCAACAATTGCATGGTCCCCTTGTTTGCTCAAGTGAGTAAAGCATTGTTTCTCAATCAATTCCAATTTATATACAAAAGATTTGTCATGTTAGTAATAAACACAACTCTCCATTAGCATTCACAAGTATCCTAATGACATGTAGTGATATTTCATCAAGTAGTTTCTTGGACGCCCTTTCCCCCTAGTGTATTTGTTCCCAATATCATTTAAGTCATACACGTTTTCAGTCTCCTAGAAATTATAAATTGCATTTATAATTTTCGATGAGCTAGCTTTCATACTTACAGTGACTATTACTCACGCTTTTCCTTATTCCGGTCGTGCACTGGGGGGTTGTGAAAAAATCGAAGGAAGCACAAACTCAGTGCTTCTAGCACTTATCCCCAAAGAAAAATATGTTATTTCTTTTGACTAATTTCGGCCCATCTCATTATGTAATATTGGCTATAAGCTAACCACCAAAATTATTCTAAGAGATTAAAAAGCATCCTTCCACGTATCATTCCATAGAAGCAAGGAGGTTTCATTAAAGGCAATAGATTCTAGGATAATATCATATTGGTTCAAGAGGCAATCCAATCTAGTCTAAAGAACCATGAAAAAGATATGATGGTGAAAATAGGTTTAACTAATGCATTTGATAGATTTTTTCACTTCTTTCTTTTTCAGGTGATGCTAAGGTTTTGTTTTGATCCAAGCTTCATTCGTTGGGTCAAAGCTTGTATAAGTGATCCTTGGATTGTTCCCCTCATCAATGTAATGATTGCAACCTTTTTTCAAGCCTCTTGAGGCCTTAGGCTAGGTTGTCCGCTCTCTCCATTTCTCTATGCAATCCAATCTTCGGTGCTTAGCCTTCAACTCGAGAAATCTAGGAAGGATCAAGATTTAATTGGCATCAGAATGGCTCAGAGAACTAAATACATCAATCAAGCACATTTTGTAGATGACACTATTTTGTTACGAGAATCCAGTCAACTCATTGCGAGAAGATTCAATACTGAATTAGACTGCTACTGCCAACCATCTGGAAGCAAGCTAAATCTTAGAAAGATCTCGATTTATAGTTGGAATATAAACCCAAAGGAGATGTCTGAAGTTTATCGCATATTAGGAATCGAGGGAAAAAATAATTCAGATTCCTTTAAATATTTTAAGCTCCCAATTTTCAAAAACAAACCAAAAACCTATGATTGGAGCCCACTTATTGAAAAATTCAAGAAAAAAATCCTTTCCTAGGGAGTGGTTTGGATCAACTTGGCAGGGAAATTGGTATTGAGAAAGTTCGTTTTAAATAGCTATCCTTTATATCAATGTTGAATTCTGTTTCCTCCTTCTATAATTCTCGCCACTTTTGAAGTCCTGCTGAGATCCTTCCTGGAAGGAGGGAAAAATAGTGGAGGAAATCAATTTTCCCATATTAGCTGGAAGAAAATGAAAATGTCTCAGCTGGAAGGAGGTATTCATATTATAGATTTGAAATTCCAAAATTTGGCGATGGGAGCAAAACTTATCTATAATTTGATTGAAATAAATCTTTCCTGGAGCAGTCAGGTGCTCAGAAACAAATATTTTTCAAGATCAAGGTTACGGTGTCTGGATTTTGAACGTATGAATAAGCAAGGTTCTCCCATGTTTTCTCTCTACAAGAGAGTCCTCCCTCATTTCAAAGAATAACTCTACTAGATTCTTAGTAATGGCAAACATGTAAGAATTTGGCAGGACTCCATCCTGGGGAAGCCTCTCCTCTCCTCTCTACCAGGATTCAAAATTTGGTTAGATAGTTATGGCTTAATCAATCTTTGGGATATTTCTCGATGAGACCTCGCCCCACCCCACTAATGGGTTAGTTGGTCTCTCTGAAAATTCCCTGTAGAGTTTGAAGAAGAGAATAATATACTTTTAGAGCAGTTATCTGGATCAGTGAGGCTAGGGTTGTGTTTATGGTGAATACAGCTTTGCACAAGATTACAGGTTGTTCTCGGCGTTTCCAAATGTGCCTAACAACCCGTTGATTTGGAAAAGAGTGTGGAATGTGAAAAGTTTTCCAAAAGCGACATGTTTGGCTAGACACTGATTCATGGAAGTATTCTAACTGGATACAATTTAGAAAAAAAGAGGTTTTTCTGGTCCATTTTGTTGCCCACTATTCATTGAAAGCAAAGAAACCATTCAACATGTGTTCATAAATTGACCCTATGCCTTAAATGTATAGGATATTCTGGTCCGTCCCTGGTTTGGCAATATTGAGCTGCTAGGAAATATTCAGCAATGTTTTGTTAGCTGGGATCAATAATATCAAGGAACCTTAGAAAAAAAAGAAGGATTCAAAAATTGTTGCCTAAAGCTTCCATAAATTATTCTTTGGCATATTTGGAATGAGCGAAACCTAAGAATCTTCCAACACAAGGCCCAGCCTGCTGAACAAATCATTGCTAAATCGCAAGCTCTTATGGGAGAAATTATGAATGTGTCTTTGTTTCCTAAGAACAAAACTAAACTCTCACCCAATGAATTTAATTGGCTGCACTCCTTCAACATTTCTGAATTAGACACAGCTATGGCTAAACAATCATTGGAAGTTTGGGAAATAAGATTGGATCAACCTCAGGTTGAAAAATGGAAGAAAGAAAAGAAAACTTTCAAACTCTTCTTTGACGGAGCTTCGAAAGGGAACCCATGGATGGAGGAAGTGGTAGGGGTCACCATTTTCCCCGAAGGGAATAGTGAAATTGAATATTACTAAAATAAAGGAAATTACAGAAAAAACATGGCTGATATAACCCACCTAGAACTGAAAAATAAATATTTTTATTTATTTGAGAAAACATTATAGTAAAATTATTGTAAATTCTTTATGACCAAGTTGGTCAAGGATGACTGTAATTTACTATTTATTTATTTTAATAATTAAATAGAAGAGATTCCTATCCAAAGGATACTGTTGAAAGAGTGTTCATTGAACCACTATGAGGAATGAGTAGTTGTAGAAGGTTGATTGACAAGTGGCAGCACTAGCATTTCACTTTCTAGTTGTTGCCGGAAGCAAAATCCCTAAAATTGTGGTCATGTTCCCTAAGGAGGGGAACTGAGCAGGTGGCTTATTTAATTTCAAAACTAACCCAAATACCTAGTCAATATTATAAATACCATCGAATTGAGAAGGAGGCTCACCACATTCTTTTTCCAAGTGAATGAACCTTCTGATTCCTGCAAACTGAAAAGTCAGGAACACAAGGAATTCAATGAAGCGATAAGCTAAAGTGAAATTGTTGAGTTAAGTATTCTATGGAGTGTTAAGTTTCAGAAAGTTTTGTGTGTACTATTACAGAGTCTCTTCATCCTAGTGGTTCAGTGAACAGCCTCAAGGGTCCTAAGCAAGTAATCTTGGCTACTTCAGGAGACGATTGAGTGGAACAATCTCCTTTGGGTGTTTGTCCCCCTTATGCAAATTATCTAGGTTCTAAACTGTTTGTTTTTTATCTGTGATTTTATTTTATATTTGTATTTTGTTATGTAGAATGTGTAACATTTACAAAGTTTTAATTGTAACTGTTGTATATGGTATCTGTCTAGAAAGGAAAAGCTGTAGTTATTTTCTTATGATATTATAAACAT
>LPNX010035566.1:325629-361693 GCA_001517045.1 Pseudotsuga menziesii
TTTGTTGCATTACATTTAGTTTAATTAGAATTGATAATTTCCAAACTAGAATTAGAATCTCCCTCTTATCACTTCGTGTACCTAAGATTTACATAGACATGGATTATATAATTATATTTTCTTATGAGTAATAACCAAAACTAGGGTTTATAAAGCTAATTTATAAACAGCTATAGAACCTCAGTAAAACCCTTCAGATTTGACAGCGTTTTATTAAAAGGGATCTTCTATGTAATTATACATTACAATATTTTAAACATCGATTAAACAATTTTACATAGTACAGGATTAGTATACCTTATGTAATTGTATATTAAAAAAAATCCTAACAAAAATAATATGTTAAAACCATACTGTTCAACCTTTCTTTCAATATATTACAAATATAAACAGAACTATTATTACTTTGGCCTCACGACCCCATCCTCAACTAATCAAAACAGAGTAATGGCCTCACGACCATAACTTTTAACAAATTCATTATTTCTCATACCAAGTACTAAAGTAGAAATGACCCTTCAACATTAAAAAGAGTTTTAATAAGAAACCAAAAACCAGCGTTCAATCCACAATCAAAATTAAGTAATAATTTATTAGCTTTCCAAATCAAAACATGCTTTCATCTAAAACAAGATTTAGGAATTCTTCCATTCTAGTAAACCTCAAATTCATAAATTCATCCAAAAATGAGTTTGAATCCCATAGGAGTACTTATACCCATAAACAGTAAAACAATTTATAAACTAGAACTCATAAATCCATCTGCTGCTAACACCAATGCCTTACGGCACGTTGGGAAATAGTTTTCCCTATTTTATTGACAGAGCATTGCTCTAAGAAAAAAATAACTAAAATGAAAACAGAGCATCGACCTCTCGGCCTTAACAATATAATTATTTATCTACTATAGAATTCACGAAGGGCCTCACAACCTTAATAGAGATCGAGAATAATAAACTACAGAGTCTTAGCCATGGTAACATCCATACTAGCGATACAAGAAACAAATCGACTATAAAAATATGTTATCAAGCCCTTACAAGAGTATATTTTATTTTAAAAGAAAAAATATAAAAGTCTTGGAGCAACAGCTGAAAGGACTTGTAACATCCCTAAAAATCATAAAATAAATTTTATTTTTATTTATTTATTACTGCATGTAACTTATGAATCCTTGGGAAATAGATTAAGGAGATGTTATACTTAAAAGATCCTTTGTCGTAACGTAAAATTTTAACCATAAACATGAGTCTTACTTGAATGTATTATTTTTGTCATTTCCATACTTTGTTGTGAGTTGTTGTCAGTATTATATCATGTATTGTGGTCAACATTAAAAAGTGACATAAACTGGTTTGTAAAATCCTTGTTAAAATTGTTTGTATTTTTTCCCCGGTTTGGTTTTATTTATGAGTTGTTAAAGGAACTAGGTCATGATTCTTACTTAGTCTTTTGAATAATGCATGAACTCTTGTTTACTTGTGCAGGTGGATGGACCACCACAACAAACAAGGCCAAGGATCTACTCAACGCTCAAACCATAAGAGACAAGGAACGGGAGTGATCCGATAACTTTGGGAAAAGACCTAAGCCTTGACCTTAATTATGATGATCACATACTATCACTATTCATTGACATAGGTAAAGGTTCGCACTAAGGTAACTATTAGAGAACTTACCAGAGCATGCACATGTAAAGGTATTTAACCTTGGATATGTTATTAATTCGAGCAAGAATTATTCTAGTTCTATACTTGTATGTAAACTTCATACCATAAGACCTTTATGTGGCTTTTGACATCACACGTACATAGAAATAAATGGGTTTTATGGTTCAACCATGTGAAGACATTAAACATCATAGTTGGAAGCCACTAAACCTGATGCAAAACCCTAGGGTTTATTGCATCTCGAAAAAAACTCCTATGTCAATTCGAAATGGGTCTACTGTGCAATTGTGTTTCCCAAATTTTCATTCGGTCTCTGACCGTCACCAATATTTTTCCTACTAAACGAGATGGAGGAGCCGTCACTTTTGGCCCTCAATCCTTACTACAATACCTCATAAGAACACATTCGTTGATGGGGTTTTATAGCTTAGGTAAGTTTCTTTGTAAAAAAAATCTCAGTTTTAAATTCTTGGTTTTAAGAAATTTTTTGAAATTTTATTTAACCCTTGGATACAATGTACCATTGTAGGAGAAAAATACGAAGGTCAGTTTAACGGCAATGAAGGCCTTAGGTTGGAAGTAACCTTGGAAGTTTTCCAATCGATAAGATTCATGGCCTAACCTTGCGGGGTTTTGTAGGAGCAATATTAGTTTTTGTGGGATTTCCAATATCTACAGGTACGCCAAAAGGATCGTGATACATTTAATATGGTATAGAGAAAACTCATTTCTGCAAAAGGATTTCTTCCATCTATGTGGAGTCGTAAGACTATGCTACTCTATAATTTCCTATTGGTTCTGAGATTTGTTAAAATTCTAAGTACCCATGAGGGTTCAATAATGTAACTAATTGTTAATTGTGAAGTCTCTTGATTAAGCCATAAAAATTTTCTTCCAAAACAATTACATGCTTGGGGTTAGTCTGACCCTGTGAGGGATTTGATTTTCAACTACAAAGCTTAACAAAAATGGTCAAGAACCTTCTCCAAATAATTTGTTAATAGTTTGATAAAGTAATGGACAAAAAGGAAGCAAAGAACAGTTATGAGAAAACCTCCATTGTAATATGGTTATCTTATAACAACTGTTAAATCGTTGTTTTGAAGTTTATGCTTGATGTATCAAGATGATCCATCTAGCCTCTCTGTCGAATCTGGATTTGTTTGGGGCTAGAAGTCACTGTCAAAATTTTATTACTTTTGATACAGAATGGTTCTAAGAGGACTTTTAATTTGTTTAAAACTTATTGTATGGTTTGGAAACCAATAAAGTTGTGATGCTCTTACTATTTATTCTTAATATTGGGCTGAAATGTTTTTAACGTAAATTTTGTTAGAGGCATTAGATATACCAGGGGATAAAGCCTGTGAGAGTTTTCTTGACTTGCTACTTGCTTTAAAAATAACAAGAATAGGTGATAATGTGCTTTAATTATGATTTACTTAATGTTTATTAAATTCTTATGTTGATTTAACAGTCCTTTACAACCTCTCACTGTGCCGTCGAAAACGAAACAGCGAAGAGCTTTTAAAAAAATATCTAGGGCTATCTTACTAGTTATAAATTGCATCGTTAATATATTTGATTAACAGTTTTATTGTTCTTTAGTTTTATTCTCAAAATAATTTCATGATTATAAAGCTCTGCAACCGCTCACTTGCAATAGTAATCTATGTTGAAACTCAGTCTATTTTCGTTATAATTATCAAAGTTCTAGGGAAGGCTTTATTTGTTTAAAGTTGTAAAGCTTGAGTAAAATAGATTTGTTTACATAAATTTTATAACTCTCGTTAATACAAATCATACTACTGAACAATAAAAAGGGTTAATCCCTAAGACTGTAACTTCTTTTCCGTAGGATAACTACTTCAGAACAATATCAAATTAAATCGAAATCCTGTGATCAGTGCTATGATTCGTCGATAATCTCGACTTGATATTACTAAAATAGTTTAATTATTAAGAAAATTGGACTTACCAAAAACTTACAATCTAGCTTAGATGTTTCAGTTCTGTAGTTACACTTACTCTATAACTTTATTTAGTTTGCTTTATGAAAAGTAATTATTTTTCTTTGGATTTAAAACTGTAGTTTGTATTCAAACTAAATACCAAGTTTTCTAACTAATATATATATATATATATATATATATATATATATATTTCGCATCCATACTCTATAATACAAAAATACACATTATTCATTCATTTTGATACTACTTATTTACCATAATTTTATATCTTCTTATACTAGAGTACGTCACTTCGGTGAGAGAAAAAATACAAGAGATCATTTTAAACTCATTTCTTTATCAAACAGATTCTAAAAAGATACTTAATCAAATAATCATTGAACAAACATCCATTAGCTAGAACCTCATTCGAAAATGATTATAGTTTACCTAAAAAATAATTAATGCAATAATACAATACAGATCTAGAATTAGAACCTGGATGTGTTGCAAAAAAGGAACTGACACCCAATGAAGACTGTTCCACCCAACATTTTCCTGATACAGCCAAATCACTTTCTTAGGACCCCTGAGCTTTCTCACTGCACCACTATGACAAAGATCTCTACTACACAGCAGAAATCTATAACTCAACACTTGACAACAGACTTAAATCAACAAATCACTTTAGCTATCCCATCATCAAATTATTTATATGCCTAACTTTTCAGTTTGCAGCAATACCAAAGTTTATTCCCTCCCAAAATTAGAATGAGTAGTGATCCTCCTACTCAATTTGATAGTTTATATAAGATTGCCTAGGTCTTTAGGTCAGTTTTGGAATTTAATGAGCCACCCAACTCAGTTCCCTCTCTAATGGAACATGACCACTTTTTTAGGGATTAAGCTCCTGCAACAGCCAGAAAGTGAATGCCATTGTTGCCACTTGTCAACCAACCTTCTACAACTGCTCCTTCCTCCTAGTGGGAAGTGAACTCTCATTTAACAGTCTCCCTGAATAGGTTTCTCCTATTATTAATTATTAAAATAAATAATTCTTCAATTACAGTCATCCTTGACCCACTTGGTCATAAATTTTACAATAAAAATTAACATAATGTTTTTGCTGAAATAAATAATAAATATTTTTTTTTTCAGTTTTGGGTATGTTACAAACACCCCCCCTTAAGCTCAACATCGTCCTCGATGTTTCTTAAGTTATTATGAGTCTTCTTTGAACGGAGATGGATATGCCACCCGCATATCGCTCTCCAATTCCTAGGTCGCTTCATCCAGAATGAGGTGTTTCCACTGCACCTTTACCTGTCCAATGGTGTGATTCTGGAGAAAAAAATTTCTCCTATCGAGAATACAATCCGGTTCCACTGAAAAATATCCTTCTAGTTCTACATGAATCAAATTTCAGTCAATCACATGAGTAGCATCATGTGTATAATTTTTCAAAATACAAATGTGAAAAACATTATGTATCCTAAGATTAGGTGGCAAAGCTAGTCGATAAGCCATTGGAGCCACTCTTGCCAATATCTCGAATGGTTTGCAATACCTGGGTGAAAATTTAGCTCATCTCCCTAATTTGAAGGATCTCTTTCTTGGTTTAAACTTAAGAAACACATGCTCACAGACTTGAAATCCCCTCGAAGTTCTTTTAAGATCAACATGACTCTTTTTCCTGCCTTAAGTAGTTTTCAAGTTGCCTTATACATGTTTCATTGTTAGTTCCAATGCTTTTAACATATAAGGTCCTAACATCAATCGATCTACTGGATTACTCCATATAATAGGAGTGTTAAAATTTCTACCATATAATATTTCAAAAGGACTAAGCTTTGTTTAGGCCTGATAATCGTTATTGTAAGCAAATTCAACTAAGTGCAAATAGTCTTCCCACTTCTAGGGATAATCACTAACATACATTTACAACATATATTTTAGTACATGATTAACTCTTTATGTTTGTCCATATGTCTGCAGATGATAAGCAGTACTGAAATTTAGTTTAGTGTCTAATCCTTTAAATAAAGTTTTCCAAAAATTACTAGTAAATTTAGGATCTCGGTCAAAATATTAATCTATATTTACATTTTCAGATGTATTCTAAGTTATCATTTCTTTTAAAATCTGATATTCTTGATCCCGCTTTATTCATTCTTTCAATTTATCTTCCAAATCAGTTTTATAACTGCTAATAGAAGCTATAAAATTTGTTACAACATTCTTGCTCAAAGCATCAACCACTTTATTTTCTTTCCCTTTAATATGTTTGATTTCGAAATCATATTCGCTAAGGAAAGCTAGCCATCTAGATTTCCTTGCATTTACATTTTGTTGATCAAACAAATATTTTAGGCTTATGTTATAAGACATTGGCAGAAATATTTTACCTATTAAGTGATGATGCCACATTTTTAAAGTGTGGATTATTGCAACCAATTCTAAATCATAAGTTGCATAATTCTTTTCATGAGTCCTTAATTTTCTTGATTCATATGGAATTGCATGAACTTCCTGTATTAGTACCCCACCCAAGCCTTCGTTGCATGCATCAGTGCATATGATGAAGTCTTTGTCTGGGTCTGCTATTTTTAGGATTGGTGCAGTAGT
Source organism: Pseudotsuga menziesii (assembly GCA_001517045.1). NCBI lineage: Eukaryota > Viridiplantae > Streptophyta > Pinopsida > Pinales > Pinaceae > Pseudotsuga > Pseudotsuga menziesii. The sequence continues at coordinate 331,877 of LPNX010035566.1, forward strand.
TAATAATTCTTTTAGTTTATTAAAACTGTCTTCGCATTTCTTATCCCAAACAGATTTCTTCCATTTTTTTCTGTAATGAAGTTATAGGATTTGTAATCCTTAAAAATCCTTCAATAAATTTATGTAGTAACCTGTTATCCCCATAAAGGATCATACATCAGTTACGTCCTTAGGAACAGGTCAATCAATTATAGCTTTTATTTTATCTAGATCCACCGATATCCCCTCTTTGGATATTATGTGCCCCAAATATTTTATTTCATATTTATAAAAATCACATTTGCTGAACATAGCATATAGCTGATATTATCTTAACACTTGTAAAATTATCTTTAGGTATTCATCATGTTCTTCTCTTGTCTTAGAATAAATTAATATGTCTCCTATGAAGATGACTATAAATTTATCTAGGTGCTTACTTAGATTATTGTTCATTGAGCACATGAAGTTTGTTAGTGCATTTGTCAACCCGAAGGGCATAACTGAAAATTCATAGTTCCTGTATCTTGTCATAAAATCAGTTTTAAAGATGTCTTCCTCTTTAATTCCAACTTGGTGATAACCAGACCTTAAGTCGATTTTAAAGAATATTGTCACTCCACGTATCTGATTGAATAGATCATCAATGCGGGGTAGAGGATATCTATTCTTAATCGTTTTTTTATTAAGTTGACGATATTCTATGCATAGACGCAGAGTACCGTCTTTCTTTTACCAAAAAGGACCAGTGCTCCCCAAGGGGATACACTTAGTCTTATGTAATGTTTGTCTATTAACTGTTGTAATTGTAATTTTAGTTCATTGAGCTCCAAGATATTCATTCGATAGAGATATTTTAAATTAGGAACCACTTCGAGTACTAATTCAATTGTAAAGTCCAAATCTCATTTAAGACTAGGTAATCCTAGAATTTATTCCAGGAATACATCCGCAAAATCCCACAAGATTAGGATATCCTCAAATCATGGTTGATATTTTTTATTAATTTGTTCATTATTTATATTTTGCATAGAAAAGACTTTACAACCCTTCCTTACAGGATTTTTCATCTGTAAGGATGAAATTTGTTTAGCAGATATCTTCCTAGGAATTCTTGTACCAGTAATTCTTTCTCCTTCCGTATTTAAACAAGTAAATTTTTTTTTAAATAGTTTAAAATCACTTGGTTTTTTTCAAGCCAATCCATTCCTATGAGTACATCGTAAGATCCTAAAGGTAACACATTTAGTTTGACCTGACTTTCAAACTGATTCATCATCAAATTATAACTTTCAACATAGTTTACTACCTTTCTTTTAGTTCCCGTGGCTAGTTGGACCAACCAGGATTTTTCAAACTTTTGTAAATACAATTTACACTTTTCCACTATGCTAAGAGATGTATAACTTAAACTAACTCATGGATTAATTAAAATGGAAATAGATAAATTTTGGATCATACCTTGTACTTTTACCATAGAAGTTTGGTGATCCGTCTATCGGTTCTCTAGAGCTACATTTATCTTGTGCATCGCGTTGGCCACATCTCCAACTGTTTCTTTTTCTTGGACAGTGTGTATGTCGCTGATGTTTCATTTCCGGTTTGGACAGTAATTGGCGTAGTGTCGTCCTTGGCATTCCCAGCATTTGACAGGTTCTCGTTGTTCAGTGTTTCCAACAAATTATTAGATATATCTTTTCCCTATGATGTTGCAGAATTATGGGGTACTATATTCTTAAAATCAGTTTTCTGATAGTTGTTTTTGGAGAAACTCTGAGAATTACTCCCAAAACTTTTGTTTGGCTTGAATCCTCTTTTCTTATGATCAAATTGACTTGTATTTTTAGTCTTCCAATTTTGTAGACTTTCCCTTTTCTTGCTCTGTTCATAGCAGAATTCAGTCTTTCTCATAGCTTCTTCCAAGGTTTTCGGATTGTCAAACTAAATCCTATCTTTGAATCTAGCATGTAAACAGCTTAAAAACTGTTGGATTTTTTGTTTTTCATCTATTATGTATGGTACGTATCTTAGCAGACTTAAGAACTTACTGTTCAATTCCTTCATGGACATGAAACCTAGTTTTAAGTCATAGAACTCCTTGGCTTTTTCCTCATAATACTGTTCAGACAAAAACTTTCTCTTGAATCACTTCTTAAAAACTCTCCAATTCAATTACTTCCCTTTCATATTTTTGACCCTCTTTCTATCTTTCCACTATATGTCAACTTTTTCGGTCAAATTGTAAATAGTCATTATGGCCTTTAATCTGTCAAAATAGTTATAGATTTGGAAGTGTTTCTTCATGCCTGATAGCCAAGCTTCTACTTCCTCTTATTTCTCTGCTTCTCCGTTGAACATGAGAAGCTTTATTTTCTTGAATTCTCCATAAATCTCTTTGTAGGTGTAACACCTTGGTTTTGACCATGTTTGCATTAAATTCATATGATGTAAATATTGTATTTAATCGTGGTTTGGAGCTAAAGGAAAAATCCCCACCATCGATTTAGTTTTTTATGTTTCGGCGATTAAAAATCGTTGTCAATGGTATTTTTGTGCTAGCCGGCGCATTACAATTTTGGACATCATGTAAATATGCAATTTAATTAAAAAACTCACAACTAGCTATGTCAATGCAACAATAATGAGATGGGGGCATGATTTCCTAAGGATAAGGGGGAGGAATATTCAAACCCTTGGGCCAATGGGGAAAATTCAAATGTCAAAGGGAGAACCCATCAAACTGTCAACTACCTTTCTTGTCTTATTCACCCAATCATTTACTATTGCAAGAAGTTAGTTGAGTTGGTTATTGCATGGGATGGGAAAGGTATGGCAGTCCAAATTCGAATGCAAGAAGCCATCAATTTTTGGAAACACAATTTTGACTTATGGGGCAAGTTATTGCCCAAAAATGTTTCCCATTCCCTCATGCATGGAGGTTGTTGTCTCTCTCCACGTTTTTGTATCTCTTGGCATTCTGCATTCACATTTTTCATTTTCCTCATCATTTTCTCTTATTCATGTGAGCTCTCTTAGGAAGTTAGAGCTTCCTGTGTGTATCCATCCACAATTTCGCTTGTTTACCTCATCTTTCCCATGGATGGGAGGTCATGTTTGTAATGCCCATGGATTGGATTGCATTTCCCATGTTTTCCTGTTGATTTCCTCATTTTCCATGCCCAGGAAATTCATTTTTATGTTTTTAAGAAAACAACCATCAAGGATTCGGGATTTTGGGGTTCATAGCAGTCGTTTTGGATCATAGAATTCCCAGGATAGTTTCTGAGTTTGAATTGCTCACCCATGGGTCGATTTCCCCATTTTACAAACTTTTTTTGTTGTCGAAACCATTTTTCTTCAATTCCATAATTTTGCAATTGTTGTGTAGTCCTCTGTTGCTTTGGTCTGAACTGATTTGGGAGTGGAAAGAAGCTCTGAATAGCTTTATAAACCTAGTGTGAGAAGGAACCTCACAAATAGAGATAGGGGGTTGGCTTTCTTCTTTGCACACCCTAAATAGCACTGGAAGGGAAGGCATTTCCTGAGGGACTGTGTAGCAGCGAAGCGGATGCTTCCTTGTTTTGGGTGTGTGAATTTTTTAGAAGTTAGGCTAGATCTGGTGTAGGTATCCATGGCTCTGTCGTTGAGCTCACTAGATTAGAAATCAGTGTTTCCAACTCCTTTGTACATCAATAAACCCAACTGTGTTGGCTTGGCTGAGTTTATTTGCATCATTGCCTATGTGTGAGCCTGTTAGTGTTCCTTATTCCTTGTGGTAATCATGCCTAGCTCGGGGGTGGCAGTGTTACTAAGAGATTGATGAGCACACTGGCCTTTGGTTGGGTGAAACATTGCAGCGACGTAGCTGGTTGCGGGACAAGCTTCTTCGAATATATGTATCCCTTGTGTTAAACTCTGCATTTGTATTTGCTTAATGATAAATGATGAACATGTTAACTTCTTGAATGAAATGTAAATGCTTCCACTATATATTGAAAGTTTATGCATCTTTGTATGTTTAAGTTCAATGCATTTTATTTTACTTTCATGAGGGTAGATTTCCCGGGATAGATAGCAGTTGTGTTAGTCGTGTCCTCTCCGTCGATCAAAGGGGTGGGGACGTGACAGTAGGGTCTATACTTCTTTCTCCTAGGTTTTTGGTCAATTTCACTGTTGTCACTTCTGTATCTTTGTCTTTCCCTACGTGACCTTGGTTTAACCTCTGAGGAAGTTTCACTATCATAGTACTTTGCCCTTTTTCCTTTATGTTTATAGGTCGTTGTTTCATAATCACTTTCGATAGAACTTCTTTTATCATTTTCCTAGTTATTCATTTTGTCGAGTAGATATTCATTCAACTCTAAAATTATTTGATTATCTTATTTCATAGTTTGAATTTCATCCTTCAACTCTTTGATTATTTGTAGTAATTCCAGATTATTCAAATCTACATAAAAGTTGTCAGGGTTATTATGTTGAGAACCATTCTCAGCATATGCTTCAACATTCTCCATTTTCCTACAAAATGGGTTTTATATTTCTGTACATAAATATTTACAAATAAAATTAATTCACTGTTTTTCTTCATAAACGAGTGAGCCAATTAGGCCTAGTGTTGGAATCTCACTCTGTTACCACATGTAACATCCCTAAAAATCATAAAATAAATTTTTTATTACTACATGTAACTTATGAATCCTTGAGAAATAGATTAAGGAGATGTTGTACTTCAAAGATCCTTTGACGTAATGGAAAGTTTTAACCATAAACACGAGTCTTACTTGACTGTATTAGTTTTGTCATTTGCATACTTTTTTGTGAGTTGTTGTCAGTGTTATATCATGTATTATAGTCGACATTAAAAAATGACATCAATTACTTTGTAAAAACCTTGTTACAATTGTTTGTACTTTTTCCCCGGTTTGGTTTTACTTTTGAGTTGTTCAAGGAACTAGGTCATGAATCTTAGTTAGTATTTCAACTAATGCACAAACTCTTGTTTACTTGTGTAGGTGGATGGACAACCCCAACAAACAAAACCAAGGAGAAACTCAACACTCAAACTGTAAGTGACAAGGAACAGGAGTGATCCTATAACTTTGGAAAAAGACCTAAGCCTTGACCTTAGTTATGATGATCACATACTATAACTATTCATTGGAATAGCTAAAGGTTCTCACTAAGGTAACTATTAGAGTACTTACCTGAGCATGCACATGTAAAGTTGTTTAATCTTGGATATGATATTAATTCGAGCAAGAATTATTCTAGTTCTATACTTGTACATAAACTTGAGACCATAAGACCTTAATGCAACTTTTGACATCACAAGGACATAGAAATAAATGGTTTTTATGGTTCAACCACGTGAAGACATTAAAGATCATAGCTGGAGGCCAATAAACCTACTGCAAAACCTTAGGGTTTATTGCATCTCAAAAAAAAACTCCTATGTCTATTCGAAAGGGCCTTGTCTACTGTGAAATTGTGTTTCCCAAATTTGCATTGGATCTCTAACCATCACCAATATTTTTCCTGCTAAATGAGATGGAGGAGCCATCACCTTTTCCCCTCGACCCTTACCACGATACCTCAAAAGAACACATTTGTTGATGAGGTTTTACAGATTGGGTAAGTTTCTCTGTAAAAAAAATCTTAATTTTAAATTCTTGGTTTTAAGAAATGTTTTAAACTTCTATTGAACCCTTGGAGGCAATGTACCATTGCAGGAGAAAAATACGCAGGTCAGTTTAACGACGATGAAGGCCTTAGGTTGGAACTTACCTTGGAAGTTATCCAACTAGTAAGATTCATGGCCTAACCTTGCGGAGTTTTGTAGGAGCAATCTTAGTTTTTGTGGGATTTACAATATGTGCAGGTGCGCCGAAAGGATAGTGATACATTTACTGTGGTATAGAGAAAACTCGTTTCTGTAAAAGGATTTCTTCCATCCAGTGTGGAGTCGTAAGACTATGCTACTCTGTAATTTCCTGTTGGTTCTGAGAGTTATAAAAATTCTAAGTACCCATGAGGGTTCAATAATGTATCTCTCTTTTATTTTTATATTCTAAGAACTATAACTAATTTTTAACTATGGAGTCTCTTGATTAAGTCATAAAAATGTTCTTCCAAAACAATTAATACAGACTTGGGGTTAGTCTAACCCTGTGAAGGCTTTGATTTTTAACTACAAATCTTAACAAAAATGGTCATGAGCCTTACTCCAAAGACTTTGTTAATAGTTTGATAAAGTAATGGACAAAAGGAATGTGAAGACTAGTTATGAAAAAACCTACATTGTAATTTATGGTTATCTTATAATGACTGTTAAATCGTTGTTTTGAAGTTAATGCTCGTCGTATCAAGATGATCCATCTAGCCTCTCTGTCGAATCTAGATTTGTTTAGGACTAGAAGTCACTATCGAAATTTTATTACTTTTGATACAAAATGGTTCTAAAAGGACTTTTAATTTGTTTCTGAGTTATTGTATGGTTTGGAAACCATTAAAGTCGTGATGCTCTTACTATTTATTCTTAATTTTGGGCTGAAATGTTGTTAACGTAAATTTTGTTAGAGGCATTTGATATACCAGGGGATAAAGCCCATGAGAGTTTGATTGACTTGCTACTTCCTTTAAAAATAACAAGAATAGGTCATACTGTACTTTAATTATGATTTACCTAATGTTTATTAAATTCTTCTGATGGCTTAACAGTCATTAATAACCTCTCACTATGTCGTCGAAAATGAAACATCAAAGCTTTTAAAAGAATATATAGGGCTATCTTACTGGTTATAAATTGCATCACTAATCTATTTGATTAATAGTTTTATCGTTCTTTAGTTTTTTTCTCAAAATTATGTCATGATTATAAAGCTCTGCGACCGCTCACTTGGACTAGTAAACTATGCTGAAACTTAGTTTATTAACGTTATAATTATCAAAGTTCTAGGTAATACTTTATTTGTTTAAAGTTGTAAAGCTTGAGTAAAATGGCTTTGTTTGCATAAACTCTCATTAATAGGAATCATACTATTGAACAATAAAAAGGGTTAATCCCTAAGACTGTAACTTCTTTGTCGTAGGAGAACTACTTCAGAACATTATCAAATTAAATCGGAAGCCTGTGATCAATGCTATGATTTGTCGATGATCTTGAGTGAATATTACTATAATTTTTTAATGATTAAAAAAATTGGACTTACCAAACTCTTACAATCTAGCTTAGATGTTTCAGTTCTTAGTTCTTTTCTTTTTTGAGCAAAGTGGTGGAACCCATCTACTAGGAGGGTTTGTCATTGGCTAAAAAACCACGAACCAGGGGCATCTAAGCCGTCAAAATCACCCGGGGATCGCACCCAAACTGGACCGCACCAACCCTTAACATGGTCGGATTTTTTGGTATCCGACGGCATTAGAACCGGTGACCTTCCAGCTTAGGGGGCGTCTTAACCATACCCCTCCACCAACTATTCTACATCTCATGGATGATGTTTCAGTTTTGTAGTTACACTTACTCTGTAATTGTTTTTAGTTTGATTTATGAAAAGTAATTGTTTTTCTTTGGATTTAGAACTATTGTTTGTATTCTAACTAAATACCAGGTTTTCTAACTAATAGAAGATTATAAATTGTATATATATATGTGTGTGTGTGTGTGTGTGTATACTCTGTAATACAAAATACACATTATTCATTCATTTTGATACTACTTATTTACCATAATTTTATATCTTCCTGTACTAGAGTACGTCACTTTTGTGAGAGAAAAATACAGGAGATAATTTCAAACACATTTCTTTATCAAACAGATTCTATACATATACTTAATCACATAATCATTGAATAAACATCTATTAGCTAGTACCTCATTCAAAAATGATTATAGTTTACCTAAAACAGAAATAATGCAATAATACAATACATATCTAGAATTAGAACCTGGATGTGTTGTAGAAAAGGAACTGACACCCAAGGAAGACTGTTCCACCCAACCTTTTCCATAAGCAGCCAAATCACTTGCTTAGGGCTCCCGAGCTTGCTCACTCCACCACTAGGATGGAGATTTATGCTACATAGGAAACTTCTATAACTCTCAACAACAAACTTAACTCAGCATATCACTTTATTTATCTCCTCATCAAATTCTTTGTGCCCAACTTTTTAGTTCACTGCAATAGCAAAGTTCATTCTCTCTCAAAATCAGAATCAATGGTGAGACTCCTGCTCAATTCGATGATTTATATAAGATTGCCTAGGTCTTTGAGTCAGTTTTGGAATTTAATGATCCACCCAGCACAATTCCCCCTCTAAGGTAACATGACCATTTTTTTAGGGATTATACTCCTGCAATAACTAAATAGTGAATGCCAGTGCTGTGCCTTGTCAACCATCATTCTACAATAGCTCCTTCTTCCTAGTGGGTAGTGAACTCTTATTTAAGTGTCTCTCTTGAATAGGTGTCTCATTTTTATTAATTATTAAAATAAATAATTATTCAACTATAGTCATCATTGACCCACTTGGTCATAAACTTTACAATAAAAATTAACATAATGTTTTTGCTGAAATAAATAATAAATATTTATTTTTCAATTTTGGGTATGTTACAGGACTGGTCAAACACTCTACAAGTTCTCTAAAAACCACAACAAGCTAAATGAGTACATTACATTTCTTCAACAATTACACTTGAGGAGGATTTCTCCTTTTAAACCCCACTTTTAAATACCACATTGCAAAACCAAGAAAGTTACCATGGATATAACAACATGAAAATCACAGGAACGGTCGAGGACAAGAGAATGTTGGTTAAGCGACCAGTCCCACAAGCCTCAGATCCATGGGGAAACAAATGACGGGTCTTACCAAGACCAAAATGTCATCAACTATAGATACCTATGAGAAACCAACGTAATAGTCCAGAGCCGAACCTCATGCACATGAAACCACAGAGGTCAAAAACTTGAAAACTTAAACTACTTTTCATCGTAGTGAAAACAATAAGGAAGAGACTTAACCCGCAAATATTTTTAGTTTGCGCAAGTAGCAAGAGTTCCTTTCCACGTTTGTTGAAACAGGCCACCAAGAAAATAACTAAGAAACGACAGACCACCAATTTTTGCAAATGGAAGGGTAGGCCACAAGCCAACTTCTTACATGCAAATCTGATACGATGATTACACGTTAGAGGGTGAGTCCATTAGCCTAGAGGCCAAAGGATCCACTCTCCTTTACCTCTGCTTTCACCACAGTTTTCACAAAAGAAATGCAGCAGCAGACCAACAACGAAAAACTAGGAGCAATTAAACCCTTAGGTTTTTGCGATGTGACGACACAGCCTCCAGCTGGTGCATTCAAATCCTTCACATGGCCTGTGTATTGTAGCATTTAGTTAACAAACAATAACATCCAATCAATTAATTATTCGAACCTTGCCTATCCTCTGTTGAAATAATAGTTTCTTTGCACGCTGGTAATGTTTTACGGTAAGATAGTTTCAACTTCCTTTGTTAAGGCCTTTGCTTAGGATGTGTGGTATATCCTAGCTTAGGACCTTGCATTTTTAGATAGGGGGTTTTAATCCTTGTCATATTCACCTGCAAGAAGCTTCATAAAAATGCTTTAGCCATATGAGCTAAGTAATACCCGTATCTCTTTTTCCCTAGCATCTAAGCAGGGTAAAACAAACATCCAATGAAGAACATAACCAACTAGCACGACTTTAAAACGACAAAATTATAAGTGACATTCTTTCATAAAAGTAAAGTAGTATCGCCATAGTTTTAAGCCGCAACACACAATCATCATAAAGAGACATTTATGTCATAGATAAGAGACTACAAACTTCCTTGTAAAAATCTTTTGATTTTCATCATCCCTTTGTTGCAGTGAAACATAAATCACATCTTATGTTTGTCGCAACTGTGTCTTTCATATGAAACATAACTTAAAGAAAATATAAGGGCTCATTTATCCTCTATTTTAACAGTTAGTGCATTTATTCTATTTTATTTTTACGAATTTTGGATATGTTACAGTCGAAGCTTATGGCCTTTAGCAAAGACTTAATCAATTGGAAGCCTTAGGGGTTGATGAAGCCATTGTATTTGGAGAGTCTCGATTAATAATCCAGGCTATGAATGGAGCAAGTCAACGTCAAAACTTAATTCTAGCCAAACTTCTCAAAATAATTCTCTCTATCTCAAAATCATTTCGACATCTAGAGTTCTTTCACATTCTCCATGAGCTAAATTTCAAAGCGGATCAAGGAGCTAATAAGGCGATTGTATTAAGCATAAATGAACTTTATGTTGATCTCCACCTCTGTTCAGTTTTTCCTCCCCACAAAGCGATGTCCTATGCAACCTCTTGAACATAATTGTCAATTTGATTGGGCATGGTTGCTTTGGAAACTGTTGGCATGTCCTACTTGTATTTTCATAAATCAAAAGTTTGTATCTCTTTCAGTGGTTTCTCTACTACTTTTATTAGATCTTTGAATGAAAGGAATAAGGATTTATGAGATAGATGGTTATCTAGGATATGAGAATGTATTACTTACATTAGAGTACGAGGGGGTCACAGTCATGATAGGAGAAAAAATACTTTAATATTCAATGAGTTAGAGGGTAATCGTGGAATGTAGTGCAATGTCAAAATATTGGAAAGAACATTGAAGATGTTTGCATTGTAAAGGATTTGACTACACATTCTATAGAGGGTGAATCGAAGGTTCTTGAAACATGATCTAAAGGCTTCCATGGTGTCTAGGACTATTCCCTTTCTCTAAAAGAATCCTCTTCTTATTGCCATAGGGAGAGAGCTTTCACCAAGGTGTAGGGTTTTGGGTAATGCACCTCCAAGATGGACATAAAAGGGGTTTCATGAGAAAGTGTAGGTGTCCTCTAGAGGTGAATTTGTTGATGATAATATTGGTTAAGGAGAAAATGTGGTGTGAGAAAGATTTAAAGGATAAAAGAAAATTAAGGTTTTATAGGAGGTCATCAACTCTACTCTAGAAGATCAAAAGTATATCTTGGTTTTAACTAGTTCCAAAAAAAAAATTAATATAGCCAAGATAAGAACGAACTCTCATGAGCTTCATAGTGAAACTGATCATTGGGCAGTTCCTAAAACACCATGGGTAGAAAGGATCTGCCATCTCTGCGAGAATATAACATTGAGGATGAAAAACACTTCCTCTTAAAATGCCCTGCTTATACCCACATTAGATCTCAGTTTTCATAATCTTTGTTGTAATACCGACCTAACTAGCATTTTAACTCGTCAAAATTATAGTGAGCTCGGGACGCTTCTCTCCAAGCTCTTTGATTATAGAAATACATTTTTAAAACAAACTAAATAATTCATTTCTTTGGATCCGATAGACCAAAATTTGTTCTGAGTGAACATTAACCATCATCATCATCATCATAAACTAAACCATGACCGTTTTCTTTTAGAAAATGCAAAACACAAAAAATTAAGAAAACCATAACATAATATCAAACTTTAAATATTTTAGATTTAAAATCAATTTAGTTTTTTTTTAAATTACAATCTTTATGGTATAAAATTGTCAACTTTTTATAAATACAATACATATTAAATAACAAAATTAAAAAGTTAAATATCAAATTATTTAAATTTAAAATGGTATCACGATTTATTTTAATATATTAACTTATTAAATGATACAATAAAATATTAGAATATTATATTTGTTTTAAGTTTAATACATATTAAATAACAAATTAGAAAGTTAAATATCAAATTATTTTAACATATCATCTTATTAAATGATGCAATAAAATATTAGAAGGACATTTCAAATTCTAAATAAAATTAATAATAAAAGCCAATATACATTATTATTATTATATTTATTTTAACTTTACAAATATAATTATTGGTTTTATTAAAAAATAATGGAATATAAAAATACATTTACTTAAATAAATAAAAAATGATATTATTGAAAATAATATATATAATTTATTTTAATTAAATATTTTATTTTTATAAAAGAAAATATCAATTTTATTATAGAAATTATGGAAAATAAATATATTTATTGAAATGAAAAACGACATTTACAAAAATAAATATAATAATATATATTTACTAAAACTTTTAAATATATTATTAAAATTAAAATATGAATAAAAATATATTATTCAATAGATAATAACATTATAAAAATTAAATGTATCCTTCTTAAAAAATATTCAGAAATAATGGAATATAAAAAAACATTTACTCAAATAAAAAATGATATTATTGAAAATAATATATATATAATTTATTTTAATTAAATATTTTATTTTTATAAAAAAAATATCAATTTAATTATAGAAATTATGAAAAATAAAAATATATTTATTGAAATGAAAAACAACATTTTAAAAAAAATATAATAATACATATTTAATGACTTTTAAATATATTATTAAAATTAAAATATGAATAAAAATATATTATTCATTTTATTGAAATAGATAATAATATTATAAAAATTAAATGTATCCTTCTTAAAAAAAATTATGTTATCATTGTTTTAAATAAAAAACAAAATTATTATATATGTGAAATTATCAATAAATAAATAAAAACAATAACGGACATAAATACATGTTTTATGCATATATATGTTATTAAAAACAAATACTAATGAGTAATACTAACATAACAAATACTTATGAGTAATTGATATAAATATTAAAAACAAATACTAACATAACAAAATTAAACAAATACTTATGCCTGGATACATATTAAAAACAAATACTAATGAGTAATACTAACATAACAAATACTTATGAGTAATTGATATAAATATGTGCTTTGTTTACACATTAAAAACAACATATTACAATATCACAAAACACAACATAACACAAGACATACATACATAAAATTCATATTTTTATATTATATGATTTTATACACGAATTCATCCTCAATGTTCATATTCTTAAAGAGGTGGCAGATCCTTTCCACCTCATCGACCTGTTTCACTATGTAGCTCATGAGAGTTCGTTTAGTCTTGGCTATTTTAATTTTTTTCTTTGAACTAGTCATGACAGAGAGATACTTTTGATCTTCTAGAGTAGGGTTGATGATCTCCTTATAATATCTTAATTTTCTTTTGGCCTCTAAATCTTTTTCATACCACATTTTCTCCTTAAACTTAGAAGTAACAAAATTTTTAATGTTATTAATATAATGCAATACAACATTTTCGTCGATCTCCCAAAGGTTTAACCAGGCCTTGGTATCTTTAAACCAACCTCGCTTGAGCCTTCAGTGGTTTTAACTGGAATTTAAAGCTATCTTAGGAATTCTATGTTATTAATATTCTGCAATACAACATTTGTGTCAATCTCCCAAAGGTTTAACCAGGCCCTGGTATCTTTAAACCAACCTCGCTTGAGCCTTCGATGGTTTTGGCTGGAATTTAAAGCTAGCTTAGGAAGTCTATGGTCTCTCATGTTATTGATTTTGTGCATGTACAATAGAAGCCTTTCCATAGCTAGGATCTCGATAGGGGAAAGACCCATTTCTATAAGGAGAATAGGGTAGGGTGTATTGATTTTAATTTTGAGGTTATACGTTATAAAACGCTTTTGGATTTACTCAATCTTTCTCCAAAACTCCCTTAAGATGCTGCAACCTCAAACCTCACACCCATAAAAGATAACATAGAATCACTAAAGCTTCAAAATAGAGCTTCTTTTTATCCCACATCACAAAGTTTTCTGCTTTACAATTTTATTTTACATTAAACATTAAACATCAATTATTCTTTTTTTTAAATTATCATTTTTATACTCTATAAAATTACAATATTATTAAATAACAAAATGGAAAGTTACACATCAAATTATTTTAACATGTCAACTTATTAAATAATATAACACATATTTTGTGTGAAAACTTTTGTAAAATAGGACACATTATTAAGTGTGAAAACTTTTGTAAAATAAGACACATTAAAAGTTAAATATCAAATTATTTTAATATATATTTTTATTAGATTAATTTTGTTTTTTTCAATTGAAGAAACCATAACATGATGCAAATAAATATTAACCTGGAAAATATTTTGAATTTAAAATCAATTTATTTTTTTTAAATTAGTACCTTTATTTTAAAAAATTATAAACTTTTTAAAAATACAAAAACATATTAAATAAAATTAAAAAATTAACATTTTAGAAAATAATCTTACTGAAATAAAAAATAACATCACTATAAAATTAATAAAATAATTAAAATCAATATTTGATCACAAATTATATAAACATATTAACTTATTACATACTGCAATAAAATATTAAAATATTGTAAACAAATAATTAATAAGCAAAAATCAATATTTAATCCAAAAATTATATAAACATATTAATTTATTATATACAACAATAAAATATTAAAAGTGTATAGTGTTGTTGTAAGGATTTTTTCAATTATTTAGACCAACAAATTAATTATGAATTACAAATTATTTGAACATATCAACTTGTTAAATTATATAAACATATTAATTTGAAAAAAAATGATGAAAAAAAATATCAAACTTCATAATATTTTAGAAAAATCTAAGTTCTCCAAAAATACAAAACATATTAAATAACAAAATGAAAATCAAAACTTTAAAATAAATCATTACTTTTTATTGAAAAAAAATAATATTTTTTAAACAATACAACATAACAAACACTATAAAACATCTAATTTTGTTTTTCTTTAATTGAACAAACCATAACATAATGTAAATAAATATTAAACTTGAAAATATTTTGAATTTAAAATCAATTTAGTTTTTTTTTTTAAATTGGTATTTTTATTTTTATAAAATTGTAAACTTTTTAAAAATACAGAAACATATTAAATCACAAAATAAAGTTTAAATATCAAATTGTTTAGATTTAAAATGAATCATTCCCTTTACAAAATTAACATTTTAGAAAATAATATCACTGAAATAAAAAATAACATTACTATAAAGAAAATAAAATAATTAAAATCAATATTTGAACCAATAAAATCAATAATTACTTAAAATATCAAATATTTGACCACAAATTATATGAACATATTAACTTATTACATGCTGCAATAAAATATTAAAATATTGTAAACAAATAATTAATCAGCAAATAAAATCCATAATTACGCAAAAAATCAATATGTAACCACAAATTATATAAACATATTAACTTATTACATGCTGCAATAAAATATTAAAATATTGTGTAGTAATGTTGCAACAAAATATCAAACTTGATAATATTTTAAATAAATTTAGGTTTTTCAAAAATACAATGCGTATTAAATAACAAAATTAAAGTTTTTTTTTTAACTAGGTGAATCGACAACTTGGGCGGCATTGGTACTAGCGTGACACGGGTCCAGAGATCCCGCTACCACACCGCAAGACATGGGACACGATTAAACCTGGAGTTTGATCTCATGACCTCCAATTTATAAACTACTTCATTAAAACGGAACCGCGAATGAACCACCCCCGTGCAGGCTAATAACAAAATTAAAGTTAAAACTCAAATTATTTTAAATTAAAATGAATCATTATTTTTTATTGACAAAATATAATATTTTTTAATCACTATTTGACCACAAATTATATAAACATATTAACTTATTACATGCTGCAATAAAATATTAAAATATTGTAAACAAATAATTAATAAGCAAAAATCAATATTTAATCCAAAACTTACATAAATATATTATTTTATTATATACCACAATAAAATATTAAAATATTATAGTGTTGTTGTAAGATTTTTTTTAATTATTTAAACCAACAAATAAATCATACAAATAATTAATAAGCAAAAATCAATATTTAATCCAAAACTTACATAAATATATTATATTATTATATACCACAATAAAATATTAAAATATTATAGTGTTGTTGTAAGATCTTTTTTAATTATTTAAACCAACAAATAAATCATATATCACAAATTATTTCAACATATCAACTCGTTAAATTATATAAACATATTAACTTGAAAAAAATGATGCAAGAAAATATCAAACTTACAATATTTTAGAAAAATGTAAGTTTTTCAAAAATACAATGCATATTAAATAACAAATGAAAATTAAAACTTAAATTATTTTAAATTAAAATGAATTATTATTTTTTATTGAGAAAAATTAATATTTATATACATAAAAAAAAAAAAATTTAAATTAATAATTAACATAAATATGTATTTAACAACATCAAACAACACAACATAACAAACACTATAAATAAAACACGTAACATATATATATATATATATATATATATATAATATTTTTTATATTTAAATTTTTATTGTAATTTTTATGTAAAGTTTCTTATAGAATTATTTAAAGTAAATTTTATGAACAGTTTGTATTATAATGATTTTTATTCAATTATCTATAACAAGAACAATATTAGTATTATTATTAAAAGTAACTTTTATGTAAGACTTGTAATGCTGCAAATGTAATGCAAATTAATATACATAAGTTATATTAATTTTTTAAACCAAACATAATATTGCAATGATGAAATGTTATTTTCATGTAAAGTCTGTAATGCTGCAAATGTAATGCTTGTAAAATATTACAAATGTAATGTTGTTATCAGAATTTTTTTTAATCATTTAAAGCAACAAATAAATTATGAATCACAAATAGTTTCAATATATCCAATTGTTAAATTATATAAACATTTTCCATAGAAAATTATATAACTTATATAAACATATTAAGTTGAGAAAAAATGATGCAACAAAATATCAAACTTGAAAATATTTTTAGAAAGTTTTTAAAAAATACAATACATATTAAATAACAAAATAAAAATTAAAACTCAAATTATTTTAGAATTAAAATGAATCACTATTTTTTATTTACAAGAAATAATATTTTAATATTATATTTTTTTAAATCATTAATTGACATAAATGTGTTTAGTGTACACATTGTACACAACACATAACAACAACAAACAACACAACATAACAAACACTTCAAAACATAACAGAACATACATATGCATAAAATTCATATTTTAATATTATATTTTTTTGTATGTGAATTTTTCATTGTACTTTTTATGTAAAGTCTGTAATATAAAATTATTTTTATTTAATTATTTATACCAAAAACTATGATAAAATTATTAAAAGTAATTTTTATGTAAAGCTTGTAATTCTGCATATGTAATGTTCGAAATATACTTATTTTTATTTTTATTATTTAAACCATAAACAATGCTGCAATTATGAAATGTAATTTTTTTTTAAGCTTTTGTAACGCTGAAAATGTAATGTTTGTAATGTAATTATTTTTATTTAAATATTGAAACCAAAAATGAATAAATGCTACAAGTGAATGTAATGTTTGAAATACACTCATTTTTATTTAATTATTTATACAAAAGAATAGAATAGCAAGAAATACTTTAACTGAAAAAAAAAAAACACAATACTGCAATTATAAAATGTTATTTAGAAATTCCAAGTTTTTCGAAAATACAATACATATTAAATAACAAAATAAAAATTAAAACTCAAATTATTTTAGAATTAAAATGAATCACTATTTTTTATTTACAAGAAATAATATTTTAATATCATATTTTTTTAAATCAATAATTGTACACAACACATAACAACAACAAACAACACAACATTACAAGCACTATAAAACATAACCCAATATATATATGCATAAAATTCATATTTTAATATTATATTTTTTTATATGTGAATTCTTCATTGTACTTTTTATGTAAAGTTTGTAATATAAAATTATTTTTATTTAATTATTTATACCAAAAACTATGATAGAATTATTAAAAGTAATTTTTATGTAAAGCTTGTAATTCTGCATATGTAATGTTTGAAATACACTTATTTTTATTTTTATTATTTAAACCAAAATCAATGCTGCAATTATGAAATGTAATTTTTTTGTAAAGTTTTTGTAATTCTGAAAATGTAATGTTTGTAATGTAATTATTTTTATTTAATTCTTGAAACCAAAAATAAATAAATGCCGCAAGTGAATGTAATGTTTGAAACACTTAATTTTATTTAATCATTTAAACAAAAGAATAGAATAGCAAGGAATACAATTATTAAGGAATGGAATAGCAAGGAATACTTTTAACTGAAAACAAAAACACACAATACTGCAATTATAAAATGTTATTTCTATGTAAAGCTTGTAATACTGCAATGTAATGTTTGTAATACAACTATTTTTGTTTAATTATTTAATCAAAAATAAATAAATGCTGCAAGTGTAATGCTTGTTATCAAATTATTTTTATCTATTTATTTAAACCAAAAACAATGTTGCAATTATGAAATATAATTTATGTAAAACTTTTAATGCTGAAAATGTGATGATTGTTACAATTATTTTTATTTAACTATCTAAACCAAAAACAATGTTGCAATTATGAAAAGTAATTTTTTTGTAACTCTTAATGCTCCAAATATAATACTTTTAATACAAATATTTTTGTTTAGTTATTTAAACCCAAAAATAAATGCTGATGATTGTAATCAAATTATTTTTATTTAATCATTTATAAACCAAAACAAATGTGTCAAAAGTAATGCTTATGATAAAATTGTTTTTATTTCTTTGACATAAATATGTGCCTAGTGTACACATTGTACACAACACATAACAACAACAAACAACACAACATAACAAACACTATAAAACATAACACAACATATATATGCATAAAATTCATATTTTAATATTATATTTTTTTATATGTGAATTCTTCATTGTACTTTTTATATAAAGTTTGTAATATAGAATTATTTTTATTTAATTATTTATACCAAACACTATGATAGAATTATTAAAAGTGATTTTTATGTAAAGCTTGTAATTCTGCATATGTAATAATGTTTGAAATACACTTCTTTTTTTATTAGTTAAAAAACAATACTGCAATTATAAAATGTTATTTCTATATAAAGCTTGTAATGCTGCAATGTAATGTTTGTAATACAATTATTTTTGTTTAATTATTCAATCAAAAATAAATAAATGCTGTAAGTGTAATGCTTGTTATCAAATTATTTTTATTTATTTATGTAAACCAAAAACAGTGTTGCAACTATGAAATATAATTTATATGTAAAACGTGTAATGCTGAAAATGTAATGTTTGTAATACAATTATTTTTATTTAATTATTTAAACCAAAAACAATGTTCCAATTATGAAATGTAATTTTATCTAAAACTCTTAATGCTGCACAAATATAATGGCTTTTAATACAATTATTTTTATTTAGTTATTTCAACTCCAAAAAGAAAAATGCTGAAAATGTAATCAAATTATTTTCAAATTGTAATCAAATTATAATCATTTAATCATTTAAACCAAATGCTGAAAATTGTAATCAAATGCTATAAAAAAAATGCTGAAAATTGTAATCAAATGCTATAAAAAAAATGCTGAAAATTGTAATCAAATGCTATAAAAAAAAATGCTGAAAATTGTAATCAAATTATTTTTATTTAATCATTTAAACCAAAACAAATGTGTCAAAAGTAATGATTATGATAAAATTGTTTTTATTTAATTATGTAAACAAAAAATTATGAATCACTTCTATAAACTTATTTACTTATTAAAATGATACAATAAAATATTCAAATATTATATAGAGAATGTAATGCTTGTAATCAAATTATTTTTATTTAATTATTTAAACCAAAACAAATGTGTCAAAAGTAATGCTTATGATAAAATTATTTTTATTTAATTATGTAAACAAAAAAATTATGAATCACAACTTTTACAGACATACTAACTTATTAAAATGATACAATAAAATATTCAAATATTATATAGAAAATGGTAAATTCTTTATGAAACACATTATTTACATATCAATCTACATTAATATTAGAATATTATCATATACATATTACCTTGAAATAGACGACTTTATTATATTATAGTTTTACAATTTAATCTTTTTAAATCACCATTTTTC
Organism: Pseudotsuga menziesii; assembly: GCA_001517045.1. Lineage (NCBI taxonomy): Eukaryota > Viridiplantae > Streptophyta > Pinopsida > Pinales > Pinaceae > Pseudotsuga > Pseudotsuga menziesii. The sequence goes on from LPNX010035566.1 coordinate 351,908, forward strand.
TCATATAAGATTGCAAACTTTTTAAAATACAATATGTATCCAATAACAAAATCCAAATTAAATATCAAATTATTTTAGATAAAAAATGAATTTGAATTTTTTAAATTATTCTTTTTATTATAAATATCAAAATAATATACATTAAAAAACATAACATACATTAACTATCAAAATAAAAATTGAAAAACTAAAATAAACACTAAATCAAACCATAAGAACACACTTCTCAAAGATAGCTTTGGCCATGGCTATCCTTGAGAGATTTGGGAAAGGGCTTGCCCTTCCTCCAAAATAAAAACTAATTTTATTAATATATATAGGTTCTGAGTGTTTACATAAGAAAATATAATAGTATTTACACTTTTAAAAATATAGATTCCTACAAGCATAATTCTCCATGTATTCTTCATCTTCCTTTAGTTTGTCACTCTTTGTCATAAGATCCTCCATTGCATCTACATGGAAACAAATAATTCTCCATCTATCTTCTTCATCTTTTTTTAGTTTGTCGCTCTTTGTCAAAAGATCCTCAAGTGCATCTACATGGAAACAAAAAAATTGTCAATAAATTAGTATTTTAAAAAACAATAATAACAAAATAAAACTAATTTTTATATAAACTTACATATAAAATTAATAAAATATATATTTGAAATTATTTCTTATAATATACATTAATAATTTTACATTCTTACTAAACAACTGTCTTCATGCAATAACTATATTTTCCAACACATCTGCATAACAAAACATCATAAAATCATCTCAATCATATTTTTTCAAACACATATAAATTACTACATACATAATCTACTTTCTCACATCAATACTCACAAAATAACTATCACAACCAAACAAGACAATGAAACTATTTTATTTAGACTACACAATCTCTATTCCAAACAAGCAAAAAATAAAAATAAACCCCTGAAACAAAACAAAAATTGATAATAACTCAACTCAAAACACATGATTAGAGACTCTCACAAAATAACCCCAACCCTATAAACCTGTCTTTACCTTTCCATTTCTTTGTTTCTGAAAATAAATTCTAAAAATATTTAAACTACTATTTCATCCTTGATAGATTTCCACTATAATTTAAACAAGGCTACATAAATATTAGAAAATAAAAACAAGTAGGGATGTAAATTTATTGTAGTTAATCTTCATTACCTCTATAGGTAAAATGTAAAGAAATCACTCTATTCATAGGTCAAAATCTGATATAGATTTCCACTCTAATTTAAACAAAGCTACATAAAATGTTAGAAAATGAAAACAAGTATGGGTGTAAATTTATTGTAGTTTTTATTATAACATTATTAAATCTTATAAACACAATAAAAACAAAGAAAGTCACACTTCCAGAAATGGTAACATTAAATTTTCAAAACTAGTTATCAAATTATAAAATTAAAAAATAATTTATAAGAAAATTTTAAAAACTGAAAAACTAAATTAATTAATATCAAAAATTTATTATAAGTAAATCTTATAAAATTAAAAAAAATGTTACACAATTGGAAAGTGTAAAACTCCAAATTATATTTATTATAAGATATTTATTTTCACATTATTAAATCTCATAAAATTAAAAAAAATGTTACACAATTGGAAAGTGTAAAACTCCAAATTATAATTTGAAGGTACCAAAAATAACAAATGACATAATCAATCCAAAATTTTGAAATCTAACCTAACTTTTCATCTAAATCCAACATTGAAGATTATTAAAAGATACCAAACCCTTGGATGAAATTAAAATGTGCATAAGAGTAAAGAGAATAAAAATAGCCAGGCATTTCAACAATCAAGAGAAAATAAAAAAAAAATCTGATGAACATTATCTTGAAACTTACTTGTTATCTTGAAGTTAGCATCCAAATTCAACAATATGAATGGTTTTGTAGATTTGCCTCTGCACTACAAAATAAACCAAATAATATTAATAAAAATAATAATAATAATAATAATAATACATTTCATCGTTGAACAGATTACAGTAAATTGCAAACAATGCATTACCTCATGTAATTTGCTGCAATACATTGAATTCTTGTCATCTGATTGCAATACATTGAATTCTTCTCATCTGATTTTCTTTAGTGCATCATCTTATCTCTCCACCATACAATCCAAAGACAGACAAAACGATAAAAATTCAGACAAACAAAAACATAATCAAAATAAAATATAAAGAATTAAAATGAAAGACAAATAAAATAAAGAAATAAAAAAATAAAATGGAAAAAAATAGAAACACAAATTTAAAAGAGAAAAAAAAAGCATGGCCATGCTTGAATCTTAACACAATCTTCAAAAAAAAACAGCAAACCAACCAACATTAAAATAACTACACAGGAAAATCTTCTTCCCTTCTCGGCTCTGGCAAATCCCTCAGTTGGATCGTCTTCCTTCCTCGGCACGGCACAGCTCGGCTCGGCTCGGCAAATCTTTCACGGCCACTAACGGCAAAATTTTCCTGGCCAAACCCTCTTCTCTTCTCGGCTCGGCAAATCTTTCATGGCTCGGCGTGTAACTGGTCAGTCTCTAACGGCCTCTAATCTGGCGTGTTTGTGGCCAAATCCTCCCTTCTCGGCTCTGGTTTAGTTCGCCTCGGCTCGGCTCGGCTCGGCTCACAACTCGGCTCCGCGTGGAACTGGCCAGTCACTAGCGGCCTCTATTCTGGCGTGTCTGTGGCCAAACCCTCGGCTCAGCTCGGCTTGTTTGTGGCCAAACCCTGGCAAACCTCGGCTCTGGCTCGACGTGGCTCCAGCCAATCCCTCCGCACTTCTTTCTGTTTTTTTTATTCGAAACAAAAGCTAAAGAGTAAGCTTCAACTCACACAATCGAACACAATAATATCTTTCAAATCTTATGTGAAATATTTTAAATCCGCTTATTAAAATTTTGAAATCCGTTCTCACACGTTTCCGGACAAACAACTCATGCTACCCAATGCTTTCATGATTACTCACATTTGAAATCTGATGTTTCTTGAATTTTGAAATCATACAGGCTGGCATGGAAAGTACGGATAATGATTATCATACAGGCTGGCATGGCAGGTTACCGTTAATGTTTTTTATTTTTATTATTATTTATTAATTTTAATATTTGAAATCAAAGGTATATGATGATTATGTTTTTAAAATCATCCATGCTGGCATGGCAAGGTAGGTAGCGTTAATGTTTATTAAGTTACTTTTGTACAAGACAGCAGTAAAAGAATTTTGAGCTCTAAATGAATAACATTTTTTTTTTAATTTTACAATATAGTTGTTAATGCTTTAAACTTAAGATAGTGATGTTAATACAATAAAATAATTATTATTTTTTCAATTAATTTAATATAAATATTATTAAGTGACATGCTCTTTTACCTACTTAATTAACATTTTTTAGTTTTCAAATACTGAATGTTTTCCGTAACATTTAGGTGTCCTCATATAATGTTTTAGACTACTCCATAACACTTAATTGGAAAATTTTCATTTATAAATCTATTGATAATCAGAAGAGAAATAATTGCGAAGAAGCTTGCCGCTGGCGTAGAAGGATATTTATCCTTTCTTTCATTATATTTTTTTTATTATATGTAATAAAATACTTATTTTTATGTTATATTATATAAGATTAATAAACTAAAATTTTAAGGTGCATTGTATAGTCAATTAAACTATAATTTTATGATGTGTTATATTATAGGGTAAATTATTAGTTTTTAGGTTAAATAAATTATTAAAAATTAAAATAAGGTTATCACATTTAAATATGATGATGATGATGGTTAATGTCCACTGAGACCAAACTTGGTCTATCAACCTAAAGAAACCAATTAATTAGTTTGTTTTTAAAATTGTATTTCTATGCTCAAAAGCTTTGTGAAAATTATTATGAATTGAAAAAAAATGTTATTAGATTAAATTAAAATTTATATTTATTCTTAATTATTTATAAAAGAAAAGAGTAACTTACAATCTAATAAGAGCTACTAGGTGCCAATTGAGCAAAATCTTAAACCCAAATAGAATAAAAAACATTGTTGGGTTAGCATGGCATGTTGCTACTCTAAACGTCCAAGGATGAACATAACCCATCACCATCGTCCATGGTCATTGAAACATGCACCATGGTCATTGAAACATGCATTCCCTTTAAGTTTAATTAACTATTAGCTTTATCAGAGTAGCAAGAAATTATTATTACCACTAGCAAGCCTGTGTGGCTCTAAATAAAATATTGGAACAAAAACACATAGAAAATAATAAAATCAAATAATATATTCATAAATGAGGCATATTTAAAATAATAAAATAAAATGATATATTCATAAATGATACGAAACCAAATGATAAATTCATAAATAGGATAACAACTTTTATATCATAACTCCATATTAATTTAATAATCTTCTAAGTTCACAAATAAAATAATATGGCATTATTACTTTGTTGTAACCCGAGAGAAAATAATAATAATAATAATAATAATTTGAGAAAACATTATGTTAAAATTATTATAAAGTTTTTATCACAAGTTGGTCAAGGATGACTCTAATTGAATATTTATTTATTTAAATATTTAAATAGAAGAGACACATATCCAAAGGAGACTCTTGAATAAGTGTTTAGTGACCCACTAGGAGGAATGAGTAGTTGTAGAAGGCTGATTGACAAGTGGCAACACTACCATTTCACTTTCTAGCTGTTGCACGAAGCAAAATCCCTAAAATTGTGATCATGTTCCCTCAGAAGGAGAACTGAGCATGTGGCTCATTTAATTTCAAAACTGAGCCAAAGACCTAGGAAATGTTATAAATACCATCGAATTGAGGAGAAGGCTCACTACATTCTTTTTTCAAGTGAATGAACCTTGTGATCGTTGCAAAATGAAAAAGTCAGGCACATAAGGAATTCGATGAGGGGGTAGCTAAAGTGAAATTGTTGAGTTAAGTATGCTATTGAGTGTTGAGTTTCAAAAAGTTTTGTTTGTACTATTACACGGTCTCTTTGTTGTAGTGGTTTAATGAACAAGCTTAAGGGTCCTAAGCAAGTAATCTTAGTTGCTTCAAGAGACGATTGGGTGGAACAGTCTCCTTTGGGTGTTTGTCTCCATTCTGCAAGTATCCAGGTTCTAAACTGTTTGTTTTATATCTGTGATTTTATTTTATATCTGTGATTTTATTTTATATATGTATTTTGTTTATGCAGAATGTGTAATGTTTACAGAGTTTTAATGGTAACTGTTTGAAAAGAAAAAGTTGTGGTTATTTCCTTATGATCTTATAAATAGTTATTCTAATGTATATTACTCTAATAGCTGTAAAATCCATCATTATAGTTGTCGATTATAATGATCATTGATTTATGGACAAGGAATTTTTCCTTCCACTAGTATTAGTTGCATTACATTTATTTTAATTAGAATTGTTAAGTTCCAAACTAGAATTAGAATCTCCCTCTTATCACTTAGTGTACATGAGATTTACTTAGACATGTATTATATAATTATATTTTCTTATCAGTAATAACCAAAACTAGGGTTTATAAAGCTAATTTCTAAACTGTTATAGAACCTCAATAAAACCCTTCAGATTCGACAGGGCTCTATTAAAAGGCATCTTCTATGTAATTATACATTACAATATTTTAAACTGCAGTTAAACAATTTTACAAAGTACACGATTAGTATACCTTATGTAATTATATATTAAAAATACTAACCAAAGTTAATCTCACTATATCAAAGATGCAAACCTATAACCCTTGACAGTCACAGACTATATCTATACTACTAGGGTTTTACAAGAAAAATCAGTGATGAATTTTAAATCAAAACCAAACTAATATGTTAAAACCAAAATCAAAACCAAACTAATATGTTAAAACCATATCGTTCAACCTTTGTTACAAGATATTACAAATCTAAACATAACTATTATTACTTTGGCCTCACGACCCCATCTCAAACTAATCAAAACAGAGTAATGGCCTCATGACCATAACCTTTAACTAATCCATTATTATTCAAACCAAGTACTAAAGTAGAAACAACCCTTCGGACTTAAATTTTTTTTTAATAAACCAGTGTTCAATCTACAATAAAAATTAAGTAATAATTTATTTGGTTTTCAGATCAAAACCTGCTCTCAGCTAAAACAGGAAATAGGAACTGTTCCATTCTAATAAACCTCCATTTCATAAATTCATCCAAAACCGAGTTCGAAACTCATAGGAGTAGTTATACCCACAAATAGTAAAACAGATTATAAACTAGAATTGGTAAATCCATCTGTTGTTAACACCAACACCTTACGGCGCGTTAGGAAATATTTTCCCCTATTTTCTGGACAGAGCATTGCTCTAAGAAAAAAATAACTAAAATGAAAATAGAGCATCGACCTCTCGACCTTAACAATATAATTATTTATCTACTGCAGAATTCACGAAGGGACTCATGACCTTGATAGAGATCGAGAATAATAAACTCCAAATTCTTAACCATGGAAACATTTATACTATCAATACAAGAAACAAATCGACTGCAGAAACACGTTATCAAGCCCTTATGGGAGTATATTTTATTTTAAAACAAAAACTCTACAAGTTTTGGAGTGACAGTCGAAATGACTGATCAAAAACTCCACAAGTTCTCTAAAAAACACAGCAAGCTTTTCAACAATTACAGTTGAGGAGGATTTCTCCTTTTAAAACCTACTTTTAAATACCATAATGCAAAACCAAGAAATTTTGCATGGATATAACGACATGAAAATCGCAGGAGCAGTCCAAGACAAGAGAACGTTGATTAAGACACAAGTCCCACAAGCATCAGAGCCATGGGGAAATGAGGGATAAGTCTTACCAGGACCAAAATTCCATCAAGTGCAGAGACCTTTGAGAAACCAACGTATCAGTCCAGAGCTGAACCTCCTGCACATGAAAGCAGAGAGGTCGAACCATGAAACTTAAATGAATTTTCATCATAGCAAAAAAAATAAGGAAGAGACTTACCCTACAAGTATTTTTAGATTACACAGGAAGCAAGAGTTCGTTACCACATTTGTTTAAACACGCCACCAAGAAAACAACTAAGGAACAACAGACCACCAAGTTTTGCAAACGAAATGGTAGGCCACGAGCCAACTTATTACATGCAAATACGATACGATGATTACACGTTAGAGGGTAAGGCCATTTAGCCTGGAGGCCGAAGGCCGAGGCCAAGGGCTCGGCTCTCCTTTACCTCTGTTATCACCACGGTTTTTCACAAAATAAATGCAGCAGTAGACCAACAATGAAAAACTAGGATCAATTAAACCCTTAGGGTTTTGCGATGTGACTACATGCTCGATAGCTGGCGCATTCAAAGCCTTCACATGGCCTTCATATTGTAGCATTTAGTCCACAAACCAAAACATCAAATCAATTTTAGTTTTTTCGAACCTTGGCTATTCTTCGTTGCATTAATGTTTTCTTTGCATGCTTGTAATGTCTTATAGGAAGGGTAGTTTTGACTTCCTTTGTTAAGGCCTTTGCTTAGGATTTGTGGTATATCCTAGCTTAGGACCTTGCATTTAGCTAGGAGGTTTTAAGCCTTGTCATCTTTACCTGCAAGAAGTTTCATAAAAATGAATTAGCCATATGAGCTAAGTAAGACTTGTATCTCTTTCCTCCTAGCATCTAAGCAGGGTAAAACAAACATCCAATGAAGAACATAAACAGCTAGCACAATGAATTTAAAACGACAGAAATAAAAGTGACATTCTTTAATAAAAGTAAAGTAGTGTCACCATAGTTTTAAGTCTTAACATACAATCATCATAAAGAGACATTTATGTCATAGATAAGAGACAACAAACTTCCTTGTAAAGATATTTTGATTTCTATCATCCCTTGGTTGCAGTGAAACATAAGTCACATCTTATAGTTGTCGTAAATGTGTCGTTTATATGAAACGTAACTTAAAGCAAATGTAAGGGATCATTTATCCTTTATTTTTGCAGTTAGTTCAGTTATTAATTTTATTTTTTTTTACGAAATTTGGAGATGTTGCATTGTCATAAAACAATTAAAGTAAGCAAACTCGCTCTATCAAATAGGAAACTACACTTTAAAAACAAAATTTTGTCGAATAAATGGACACAAGAACAAATAATATGTCATTGAAGCATGGAGCTTTGTTCAAAATTCCAGGCATGGAAAACGTAATGGCCATAACTGCATGGAAAATGTAATGGTCATAACTAAAGAGTTGTAATGTAAAGAGACAAAGCATGCTCTCACAGGAACATTTGGGGCAGTTGTAGCTAAACACTTAGTAATCCCCAAATAAAATAGTTAGGTCAATTTTTTTGACAAACCTTGGGGTAAGGGTCAGTGAGTTTAAAAAATATCTCTAGAAGCCATTGAACCTATTGTCAAGTTCTTGCTCCCACAAAGATTTATGAGGCAATTTTCATTGTATATTGAACACTTCACTTAACATATCATTTGATTCCTTTCACTGTCTTAACACCATGCAAGCAAATTAAAGATGTATATTAGAATATATATTCTTTCTAAAACTTTATGTTCTTTTGATTTAATTTTTCAAGTTAAAGAAATCCAACTATGAACTAGAAACAAAGATGATACCTAGTCTTGTTAGCTTTTCTAAGATTTGTATAGTTTGTTGAAGGAAATTTTGTGCATTGTTTTAGAATTGTGAAGTATAGAGAAAAATATAATTACATTATATTTATACAATGTTAGGAATAAATTCAAGGATTTAATAACGACTTAAAATCATTGGGTATTTTGGTGACAACTATACCTCTGACTCCCCAAGCTCCTGGACCTGTTGCAGCTCCTCCCTTTGGCTACCCAAGCTCTGGTGCCTCCGCCCAATGGCACCTGCCAGATCTGACATGTTTTCAGTTGTCGCTCCCTCTCCTTTGAGTGTTGTCATCTCCTTCAGCGAGGCAGTCAAATGCAGTGGGAGTTCCTCTGGCCCTCCTCCTTCGTTGTTTGTGGTGCAAGAAGCCCCAACCATCACCATTCCTGTCACCCAAGAAGCTTTGGATAACATTGAACACTACCGAGCTCATGCTCTTGTTTGCATATTCAACAGTTTGTGGCCCCAATTAGAATATCTTCATTCATGGATATCTAATGAATGGAATCCTCTCTTAGAGGAAGAAGTTATTATCTGCCCCTGCGCAAAAGGGTTTTTTGTTGTAATATTTTTTTTGTAGAAGATAAGGAACAGATCTGGGTGTGTGCAAGAAGTTGAGGGTCTCTTTTGGCATGTTAGATGCAATACAAAATTGAAAAAACAGGCATCCATCAACTTGCATGGATATTTTGAGACACTTACACAATGAATCTTGCGATCAGTAAAAAACAAGAAATGTAGGAAATTGAATGACCTTTCCAAATATATATTTTTTTTTTCTATTGAAAATGCTGTTAACTATCTAAAGTTAGATAAATTTTAATGGGCACTTTTTATTTTTTTGACAAATTATAAGGTATATGTTTTTGTGGGTGCAGCGTCTGAGTGTCTAAATGATGGAATAAACTTACGAAAACTGATATACGTATAGAGAACATATAGGACTAGTGCACTACTATTTTTCCAATAATAAAAATAATTTTTTTAATTTTTTTTTAATTATCTAAGAGATCAAACTTTGAAAACGGTACATCAATTGTGGGTGCAGCATTTGAATGTCTTAATGCAATTATTTGGAAATGGGTTTTTTATATCATGTAGAGGTTGGTGTTCTTTAGTGCACCA
>LPNX010035566.1:384572-397786 GCA_001517045.1 Pseudotsuga menziesii
ACCATCCTTGCAAGGTTTTCAACAGTGAACTCTGGCTCCTGATGCAGTAAACATGCAAATCAAACATTAACAAAATATTTTATGCACTGGTTTTCAAGTTAACCAAGAAATATCATCGAAGGATATACAAATTACCATGGTATCAGTATCTCCATGGACGTGGAAAACTTCACTCTTTCTAGGAGTAGGCCATCTCATATACACTTGGCCCTTGTTCACATATGGCCTATAAGGAGATACAACTACAGGAAGTGGTCCAGGTGTTTCGGTATCAGGCTATAGTCAACAAGAGTTCATGTAGCTAGACATGGATGATTCAACGAACATACACGTATTTAAAAAATGACATTTTTTAAATGTTTAAAATTTTTATCTCCATCACTGCTTCCCCTCGTGTAGGATATGGCATCTGCCCAGATATGGATCCTACCTCCATCACTGCTTTCCCCTGTGAAGTATCCGACATCTGCAAGTTTAATAATTGTAAATATTAGACCGTAGATAACATTAGTGAACTAACATGTACAGTATGTGGAAATTAACAATTTAACAAGTATTAAAAAACTGAAATTTTAAAATGTTTACCTTAGTGTGAGATACGGGATCAGTGGATGGAATGTCCTGCCCCTGTGTAAAGTGTGGGACATGATACTCTGGGGCATCACTTCCGCCATAAAGCATCAACTGCAAGTTCACAAAATTAATATATTAGCTCAAACTATACATATGTGTACAAAGAGGAAAATAAATGAAGAATTTATTACAATTAACCATATCCATACATCAGTCAAAAACCCACTGAAGACAACATCTGATGAAATACCATAGCATGGACGACCACACGATGTGCACTCGTGAGGCTCAAATGTGGGCTGGGAATGTGCTAATGGTGCTACACTAGTAGATGGTGCTGCAGTAGATAGTCTTGCACCAGTGGGTGGTACTACACTAGAAGATGGTCCTGCACCATGAGGACCTGGTGTATGTACCACACCAGGGACATATGTCCCATCCTCACCCATATGCTGAACCATAGTGCTATGGCGAACAACGGCCCGTGCCAAACTCAAAAATGCCTCACGTGTCTGTGGAATCACATGATGTACAGGTGGGACATCTGGCCCAGGAAACTGCCTGAGAGGTGCAGGGATAGGGCGATCAACGTCTTGAATCCTGGCATTGGGTCAGTTTTGGGGCATCCCCCCACCGATCCCCTGAAACTGTAATATATCAAAATAGTTTACGTGTTTTCCCAACACGAACTCTGCATACATCTTCCGAAGGAAGTACAACGGGATTTCCCTATTGTTGTGTGGTGGCATATCAAAAACCATATACCATCTGTCCATCCAGTTATCAACAAATGGTTGATATGTGCACCACTCGATAGAGATATGTGGCCTATTTGAATTTGGGATTTCCCCCGTGCGAGGGTCCCTAAACAATGAAAATATATGCTCCTTGGTGATTTTCAACTTTTTTATTGCATTGTAGTTAAGCCCATCAGCATACTCACATCTTTTTCTTTCCCTATATGAAGTAATATCATATAGTACGTTGTTTGACAATGTGATGGTCTCAACAATTGCATCCAAAGTGGATGCAAGTGAACGTCGAATTCTGCCACCACCACTAAAAGCAGTACTCAACCCTCTCAACTGGGCAAGCTCAACCAATATTTCCGCATTGGGGTCCATAGCCGCAACTGCAATAAAAAAATCAATAAGAAAATAATTAGAAACATATACATGGTATATAATGACATCTCTTCAAAATTGAAAATGTAAATGCATCTAAATCCAATTATCTTCAGAACATCCAACCATCACATAGACCTATATAATAGTAAATAAAATGTCACCACATAACTAATTCAAAAGCATAAGCTAGATAACAAAAATTTGCAAAACCCCATCAAAATAAACTGTGTTTAACATGCCTTTGCAATAAGTGGGTTGCTACCAACAAGTAAATATTATCATTTAAAATAATATGCATAACAAAATATGAAAAACTAACTTAAGCACAAGTCCAATTTTGTCTACAACAAACCAATCACATACATATATAGTGTTTACCTAATAAAATATCATGGGCTTTACTCAAAACATCATGACATTATAAATGTGAAACATATCAAAATAAACTTAAACAACATGATGTGCAATAACTCTAAATAAATTTTGCTAACTACTCATTCAATCATGTCAAATTTTGATAACATAAGTAATCTGAAACCTTCTTCAATTGTGATTGCAACCTACAAATATTATCCATATACAATACAATTCATATACTAAATGTAAAACCCACTTCATCTCTTCAAAATTCAAACTAAATCTAATTAAAAATCAAGCTCGGGTCATAACATTGGTTATATTGATTTTTTCAAAAAATATGGTGAATACACATCTAGTAAAGGTTGTTTTAAATATCTATGGTTGATGAGATAGTAGTTCTCCTAGTTGGCACCAAAATCAGTAATATCAAAGGAAATGTTGGCATTTGAATGGAGTACAAAAATAGGGTTGATTCTAGTTGCATGCCTCATAGGGTTATAAGTTATGTAATTGAGAGAACCTAAAATGGATGAAGACTAGATATCATTGAGATAATGACTCCTCAAAAATTACGAACGATGAAACATAGGGTGGATAAAATATCCATCTTATGTGGTTGTCCATTTCTAATGAGGTTGAGATTAACAAGGGAAACCTAGAAGGTGAAAACAACTAGAATATTATTCAAACTCTTGAAATCCCATGTCAAATGCACCTACTCTAACCCGAACCTAGTATTGATTTGCCATAGTATCCCCAAACATGATCTCTTATCATTTTGATTCCAAAGTGACCCCATCACCCTAATGGAGGCTTTAATGATTCCAACCCTTATTGAATATGATAGTTTGCAAACATTGATCAATTGATAATTAAAGAGAATATATAATGCAAAGAGGACATATTAGCTTGTTCCATAGCTCATAGATTCTCTCATAGCCCAATACTCATGGAATTAATTTTATGTAAAGCCTTTCATCTCATTAGCTAATGGATGCCCTCAAAAAATTATATGAATATAATTGATATACGTTTAAAGGAAAAATGGAGTTTATATAATATGTTTGAAAGCATGATACTATTATATATATTAGAAAACCAAATACACAAAGAAACCTTGAACTAAAAGACATAACTATAAGAGGGAAAATGGTAATTTTGTTATAAAATGAAGAGAAGTACCTTCTCTTTGTTATAATGATATGACATAAACTCTAACTATTTAAACACTAAAATGACTTTAAAGTAATCTAAAATGGCCAAGTGACTTTATTAATATGCCTAATTCTATAGTTTAGATGAAAGTTCTAACACCCTCCCTTAATGATTCATCTAGAAAATACACTAAGTTTGTCCCTAAATTTTACAAATTTGTACAGTCTCAAATTTATATATATATGTAGTATGATCCTCAATATGACAATTTTTAAACTCCAATGTTCCATCTTCTACAAGCTATTGAATGAAGTGGCGATGAACATCAACATAATTGGTACATTCATGGAAGATTGGATTATTTTCCATCACAAAAATTCCCTAATTACCAAAATAGTACAATAGAGGGACCTTGTTTTGTTGGATCTCCATATATATAAGCATCCATCTAAGGCAAACTACTTCACATGGATGTAACATCTAAAAAACACCATTCATTTCATACAAAGGTGAATACACCATGTAACATCTAGAAACACTGGTCAACAATTTCATACAAGGGTGAGTTCATGTTGGAACAAGGAATGCAATATAAAATCAACCAAGGGTATAGGAATCAACCAATGGTGTGGGCGTGAGACCTCAAGTGAAATCATAAGACACTATTTAAATTTAACATTAGCTTGTAATAAAGTGAAACTCAATTCAATGTTCAATGTATTTATACTGATAGTTTAGTTCTTGGATTTGAACCTGAGATTTGTTCAAATAATTGAAATTTCCATCTTTTAACCACATTCTTGAATCTCTTCTACTAGGTGTATAAGGTAATGCTCTTGAGAATTAAAAAAGATAGGAGGGAAGTGCATTTGACTATCACACATTTAAAGTCACACAATTATAGGGTAAAAATTGACAAAAAAAAAATGGATTGGGTGATTGAATTACCTTGTTCGATGACAATGCATGAGTGAAATCTCCTCCCCTCAACTTGAATCAGCTCCTGCAACAATCCCAAGCAGTTGTCTTGCTCCAAACGCTCCAATGGCCCGTCAAATTCGCGTTCCTGATTGTGAAAATGGGCCGCGGGTTGGGGACTGTGTATTCAATTTTTTTTTTATGATTTACAAATCGCGCACGCGTTTTATAACTACATATCGCGAGCGTGTTTTGTAGTTATATAACGCGTACGCGATTTGTCTTCCTATCCTACATGTCCCATGACATGTCAGGCTTGGTTTGAACCATACCAAGTGCTATGTCAGGCTCGGGTTGATGTATTTTTTGGTAACAAGATGTTGTTTTTGAAAACTAGGATTGCATCTTAAAGGTCCCTCATCTTCTTGCACTGACCCATCTTCAGATATGGGCCTTGGTTCTAGGGGAGGTCGGGTCTGTCCATGCAAGCATGGACCCCTGCCTTTGATGCCTCTACTGTAGCTATCTCTTCAGCACCAGTTTGGGTTAGGCTTCCAAACCTTCCTTTACATTTTTGGGGCCTTACCTCTTTGCAATCCATAAGGAATTCCCTCGGAAAGTTTCACATCAAAAGTCCAGAAACTTAGATTGCCTACACCACCTATGCCTAGATTTGCATGGAAATGGATTCCAGTAATGGTTTTCCGGCGGAAATCATCCTGCAAGGTAATGGGTGTTCATGGACTCAAAAATTAGATTACGAGCATTTGCATTTTATATGTAGAGCATGTTTTGAGACAAGGCACATAGCCCTCCACTACAAAAAAATTCCAAATAAAAATAAAGAAATTAAAGCTCATCGAAATCCCACCTGGTGGATCGGGGAAAATCCTGAACATCAATGCATAGGGAAGGACCAGGATGTTAAAGAAATACGAGATGTTGAAAAAATCAATGAACCATCCCAACAAACTGTGGAATCAAATTCAAATTCTCTTTCTGCTTGGGAAATTGTTGAGCCCCCAAAACTACCTACCTCTACAAATTGGGTAGATAAAGTAGAAGAATAAGATTCACAAGTTTTTGTCTCTAGACAGTCAAGCATTTTTTAAAGAACAATGGCAACCCAAGGAATGGATTGAAGTCTCTAAAAAGAAGAAGTCTACTCAAGCTAGGCATCTGATGATGCCACAAAGCCAGATTGGCACCTTGAAATCGTAATCTTTGTTAGGAATCAAATCTTGAATTTTGTGTCTTTATGCCTATGTTCACAGCCAACAAACTTGGAATTTGTGTAGACCTTCTTACAGTGGCCATACCACTGCTTTTCTAATATAATCTATAACTATTCTTGTTAAAAAAAAATCGCTGGATATTTTCGCATTACCTCAGATAATTAGTTTCTTCTTCCATAAACATCAACTAGTATGTGAAAAATAGGTAGAATTATTTTGCTCACACAATTATCACCAAAATATCTGGAATATTGGATAAGCCATAGGGAAAATGTATTAATGGTTGTATAGATAAAAGATAATAGATGATTACAATGGTTGATGTCCCGCCTATTAAATAAGGCTTCAGAATTGTGACTTGAAAGGTCATGTCCTTTCACTGGTATAGTTAATTATGTTTATTATTAGTTATTTAATTATTATTTTATGTTCGTTACATTGCCTTCCCCTTAAGGGAATCTTTGTATTTGACATTAATGTCTGATTTATTTTAATCTGTCGTCTCGATATTCTTTCCCTTTTGTATTTGCAACATTTGAGGAGATAAGCCGATCAAATTATGGATTCCCCAGGAGAATTGTTGCATCGTATCTGTTGTGGTCCATCCCAGATCTATTTTTATTGAAGCTCTGAGATATTTTTGTGGGACAATTCGTCTCAATTTTTGCTTAGTATGTCGATATTTTCACATGTCCACATAAGTCTTTTGTGAATATTCATTTTGACCCTGTCATTGGTCAAAATGATGATTATAATTAGGATGTCTGTAAGGTGTAGGTGTTGTTTGTTCTTCTTTCTCTTGGATTGCGGTGAGGACTGTCTTCACTTCCTCAATTTGATTTTTGGATGTATTTTCCTAGATTGTGCTTCTTGGTTCTCCTGTAGATTGTTCATGATTCTGAATCTTTTCGATTCTTTCCTCTTACGATTTTTTTCCAATTTCTAACTCCTTGATCTGATTCTATAGTTCCCGATTACGATTATTTAAACACTGGTTTTATTCTTGTTTTTCTAGTATTTTTCCTTCGAGGTCTTCACCGGAGTGTTCTCTCTTGTTACTATTTTTCAATTTTTTTGTTTTTGTAATCAGTGTTCTGTTATGATTTCTTACTCTGAAAATTTCTTCAAAATTGTTGGATATTGTTTTATTACTCTTTGCAATCTCCAACTTGTGTTCCTTTTTAGAGTCATTGTTTTGTTGTTGAAGAACTTTTATCTGTTGTTGATAATGGTCGACCACTAATTCTTGATCTTCTACTTTCTGTCGTATATATGTCAGTTCTTCATCTTTAAGGATTTTGTTTAAGCATATTATTTTTGCTTAATAATCAATTATTTCTTTCTTTATATCTTGATTTTTTGTCTCTGATTGAAATCATTTTCGTCTTTTAATTGCTTAATTTGGGCCAACAATTTTTCTATATGATTGTTCTGGTAAGAAATTTTTTGTTCCTTGCGCTCTTTTTGCATCTTATGTAATGTAATAAACATTTCCGATTTCGTATTTATGTCTCGTAATTCTTCATTGTCTCTTCAATAGCGCTTTAATTTGGCTTCTAATTTCTCTATTTGTGCTTGCAGACTAAATTCCATGGTCTCTAATTTCTTTAATGATAGATGGCTATCGATTTCTTAATGAGTCTTCCTTGGATTTTGGTTTCTTCGACGATATATAATCTTCTCTTTTATTTTATTTTTTTTAATTTTTTTGATACTGTCTTTTTTTTTTAATAATAAATATTAATTTATTTAATTAATATTATATATATATATATATATAAACTATATAATATTTTTATATAGTTTTTTTTTAAAATCAATTGTTATATAATAATGTTTTTATTACTATATAATAACAATTTAAAATAACATAATATATTATATTATATTATATAATAATGTTTTCAGTTTTTTTGTGTGTGTAGGTCGGCGCATGGAGGAGCGTAGCGTGGCGTGGAGGAGTGGTTGCAAGGTGGATGAGGTGGATGGAGGTGGGGGATGTGGGCGAAGGATGTGGCAGATGTGTTGGATGGAGGAGGTGATGAAGGGTGTCGGTGATGGAGGAGGTAGCGAATGGAGAGCGGTGGGGGTTCAATATGCAGTGTTGTGAGGGATGATGCAACAGTGTAGAGGAGCGATGAAGCAAAGGTTTGGCAGGTAGCATAGGAGGATGGCGTGTGAGCTAGGGATGAAGAACATCGTGGAGGTGGAAGTTACGGGAGGGGGATGTAGGTAGTAGCAGAGGGAGGGAGCCACGACGTGGAGCTGGATGGAAGCTGGGAGATGTGAGGGAAGGAGATGGAGTGGCACGCTAGATGGGAGTGGAGAATGGGATGGTGCATATCAGTTGGAGGAGTGGATGGATGGGAGTTGAGGGATTTGGTAGGTTGGGGAGTGGAGTGGCAGCGTGGATTGCAGAGGGTTTTGATTTTTTCTTCTTTCTTCTTTCTTTTTTATTTTTTCTTTTTTTTTAAAAGTTTTTTGCAGCGGAATATATATATATATATATTTTTTTTTTTCTTTTCGTGTAGATGGCCAAAGGCCAAAAATTTAGGGAAACCCTGGGTGATTTAAAAGTAAAAAATATGGCCAAAGGCCAAGATCTAGCCAACGAGACTCTGATACCACATGAAGCGAACAATTATTTCGCTCACACAATAGTCACCAAAATATTTGGAATATTGGATAAGCCATAGCGAAAATGTATTAATGGTTGTATAGATAAAAGATAATAAATGATTACAATGGTTGATGTCTTGCCTATTAAATAAGGCTTGGGAATTGTGACTTGAAAGGTCATGTCCTTTCACTTTTATAGTTAATTATGTTTATTATAGTTATTTAATTATTATTTTATGTTCGTTACAAATCAGATCTTGAACTTTGTGTCTTTATGCCTATGTTCACAGGCAACAGACATGGAATTTGTGTAGACCTTTTTACAGTGGTCATACCACTGCTTTTCTAATATAATATATAACTGTTCTTGTTAAAAAAAATCACTGGGTTTTTTCGCATTACCTCGAATAATTAGTTTCTTCTTCCATAAACATCAACGGGTATGTGAAAAATAGGTAGAATTGTTGTGCAATTCGTAGGAGCAATGCCAAAGTAAGTAATGGTACTCTCATTTCTAGTGGTGACCTGGAAGGAGAGGAGATGCTAAGTGTTTTCGAATCTGCAGAGACTTGTTAAGGCCAGATAGCGATGCCGCTATACCTTTATTTTGTGGGCTCTAGAGTATATACTAGGGAACACGCCAAAAACATGACATGATTAGACACAACGACCATGACACACACCACATTTAATTTCAAGCTATATCATTATGGCCTACATTCACTTTCATGGTAACACATTTAATATTGCAAGATAGGTGGCATTCCCTCGTAACTTGTTATTATTATTAAATTTATTATTGAGTATATAGTGGAAATGTAATTATTAATATACATCCCATGACTGTCTTATAAGCAGTCTAACTTTTCAATGGGCATGGTCATCATCGTCTTCATTGAAATGATGAAGATCCAAGTGGCATTTTTTTTAAATTTCAAATTTATTTTAACTTTAAATTATTTTTAATATATGACCATTCTCGTATCTTATCAAATTAACCTTACTATCCAATGATACAGAAACAATTTCAAATTTCAAAAAAATTCAAAAAATTTTCCAATAAATTAAATTTAATATATTGATTTTTATTAACTTTATAAAAATTTCTAAAAAAATAGATACAAAGTGAATTTTTAATATAAAGTCAACCAAATTAGATGACCCATCAATGGTTGCATATGCAGTGACTAAAAATTGGAGTGGGGTAATCTCTCTACTATTTGCACCATGGGCTCACCGGGTGCTGTCGAGAGAGCCTTGACATCGTTTCACTCCGCTCCTTCTTCGGCTTCCCTCCCTCTCTATCTTCGGCTTCCGTAAATTCCTTCATCGAGATGTCAGTCCAAACTTGTTTTGCAATGGTCCAAACTTGTTTCCAAAAATGGTAGTTAACAAAAAGATGATTACATGTTTCTTCTTAATGTCTGCAAAGAGGACAAAGACTTGCCCCGTGCCAACCTCTTTTCCTTAAATTGTGCAAAGTACGAATTTTATCTTTAAGTGTGAGCCACCATAAGTGTTTTAATTTTTGTGGTAAATTCCAATTCCACAAACGTTTATACCACCATTTTTGTTCAAGATTAATCTCATTCCTGGATATAAATTCATAAGCTAGTTTAGCTGTAAGAATGCCATTCTTTTTATTTTCTGTCCAAACCATGATATCATTCTCAGAATTAAGTCCGATCCCATATTCCTTAAGAACTTCAATGTAGGAGTTCCACTGAGTAGCCAAATCACCAGTGATACCCAGGTCTCTGGCATTTAGCTAGTACCCTCCTTTTAGTAAAGACCATTTAGGTATTTTTAGTAGGTCTAGAGTCTGCATATTAATCCAATCTAGGTGTTAAAAAATTCCATGAGGAATATTGGAGTTGTCTTTGTCTTCAATAAAAGGGTCTACACCTATAATAACACTTTTACCATTATCAATTGCCTAGCAGATTCCTTTTTTTAACCAGTGTATCACTTTAAGAAAATTGATCCACATTACAGAAGCTCCATTCAGATCAAAGGCTGAATTTCTTATCCAGTGACTAACTGGTATGTTTTTTAAATACTTAGTTCTCATGACGTTACTCCATAAACCTTGGTCAAATATACATCTCCGCAAATATTTTAAACAAGATTTAAATTTAATAAAGATAAGTTCTTTATAACCCATCCTCCAAGGTGAGTTGGAGTATCTAGGAGTTCCCATGGAGCTAAATGAAATTTCCTTTATTAACCAGCGCCTTCCCATAAAAGTGGAAGATCTTAGCTCTGATAGTTTTAATGATTGAGGGAGGAAGCGTAATTAGGGAGCACCAGTATACCAGAATACTCTGCAAAGTAGCTTTTATTATTGTAAGTCTACCACTCAAGGAGAGAAATCTATAAGACCAGTTTGATATATTTTTTTCAATCTTCTTTAACATCTAGAACCAATATTTTCACCCTATAGCTGTTAGGTTTTAAGTAAAACCCCAAATATTTGAATCCATTTTCCAACTGTTCGATCTTGAAATGATAAAGAGACTCAAGCTCTGTAGTAAAACCTTCCTGAACTTTATGGATGTAAGAGCAAGATTTTTCTATTTTGACTTCCATACCTATAACATTACAAATTAGATCCAACAGATAATGCATAGTCTTCCATTCCTTAATATTATCCAGACCAAAGAGGATTACATAATCTACAAAAAGCAAATGTGTAATGATAAATTCATCTGAAATTTTTATACCTGAAAGCTTTCCTTCATTCCTAGATTTTGTAATCAGTTTTCTAAGGCATTCAATAATTAATAAAAATAATAAGGGAGAGAGGGGACAACCTTGTCTGAATCCTATTGAGCTTTTGAAAAAGGAGGTAGGAGACCCATTAATAAGGACAAATAAATTTGTAGCGGATACATAGGCTAAAATCCATCTCATTATATTCTCAAGAAGACTAATATGAAAAAGGACCAACCTTAGGAATTCCCAATTAAATTTATCACATGCCTTTGCCAAATCAAGTTTCATAACCACTGAACTTAAATTCTTTGTTTTGATAGTGTGAATACACTCCTGAGTTGTACCAATGGCATCTAGAATTTGCCTGTTGGCTAGAAAGCCAAATTGTTCAACTGAAATATACTTAGAAAGAAAAGGATTTAATCTATCATCTATGACCTTATTCACCATTTTATAGACCAAATTGTAAAGATCAATTGGCATAAAATCAGACAAGGTCTTAAGAGAATCCTTCTTTGGGATTAATGTGATAAAAGTTGCATTAAGGGATCCTGACATATGATATTATTTCCTTGAAAACTCCACAACATCTGACAAATATTTTCCCATAATATAAAAAAAAATCCAAGAACAACTCGACTGTCCACCCATTAGGTTCAAGACTTTTTTCCTTTGAAAATTTAGATAGAACCTGTTTGTGCCAGAAATTGTTCCTAAGGCTAGGGGAACAAGCCAACACAATCTCAAGAGTAAAATCAATTCAAACTAGGGTTTAGGGTTTTTGTTTTATATGTTTTGGTCATAAACTTCAAGAGCATGCAGGGAATACATTCATCATATAAGCAACAACTAAATCATACACAAACACTGATAAAGATGCATATATATCACAGAAATCTAACAAAAAGCCTGTATTGAAGTTTACACATAATGGACAAGCACTGCTAGAAAACACACATTAACCAGCACTGAAATTGTCAATTAAGAAGCTAAACAAGCTCACAATAAAGCCAACACAGACAGAAAGTAGGGTAAAGAGTCATATATTCATAGTTTCATCAGTAGATACATAAGAGAGTTACATCACTTATCTTTGAATAAGCCTGACAGTATAGTAGCTAACAGACCTCCTCATGCTCCCAGAAAATTCCAACCCTTACAATGACTTCCTAACTCATTTAAATAAGAAAGCTCTCTCAAAATCAGTTAGGTTTTCTGTTAACTACCTCCATCGAGTCACTAAAAATAGATAAAGTAAAAGTTACTTTCACAAAATTACATGGTTTGCTAAAAATAGCAAATTCTTAACAAAAATATTTATCCAAAATGACCACTAACTAATAACTGATTTAGATCTTCTTTGATGCCTCTACAAGGAGAGATATTCCATCTAGGCTTCGAATCCTTTTCTTAGCTCTTTTGTCCTTTTTCTCCATGTCAATTAACCCTTTCTGCAAATCTTCATTTTCCTGTTGCAAGTGGTCAACAGTCTTCTCCAGCTTTGCACAGTACCTGTCAGCAACCCTTTTCCTGCTAAGGACTTCTTTAGAAATTTCTGATAGCTCCAAAAAATGCTTATGCATATCCTGCAATTTCTCTACCAGCTCTTTATAAACTTTCAATAATCCATCATTCATTTCTTCCAGGTGCTTCATGTGTTTCCTGTATCTCTGAATACTTTCCTGTACATTTTATTCATCAAAATTTGGGATCTCTGATATATTTTCCTCCTGCATCAAAAGATCTGAAAAATCATCATGAACAACTGATTCTACTAAATATCCTGCTTGCCTGAGAATATCCTGATCCTCTTCATCCAATTTATGATCTCCAAAAGCATCTGCCTTTGCTGTATCTTCTTCTTGCTACTTGGTAAGTCTGTCTTTAATTTCAGCAATTATCTCAACTAATTCAGACCTAGGCTTTGTCTCTGCAGGTTTAGAAGAGGAGGAAGGCTTGACAGTTCTCTTTCCTTTACCTTTACTGTTCTTTTCAACCATTTCTGTTTTTTCACTAGAGGAAGAACTAATCACCACAGCTTCCTGTTTGGACTCTAATTTGGGGTTAAGCAGCTTTTTCATGTTCCATCTCAGCTTGTTAGTAGGTCTGGTTTGAGGCCTTTTGTATGACCTTCTATATGAAGCTACCTCCTTCTTTTTCTTTTTCTTAGACTTGTCTGATTTTACCTTTGAGGTAGTAAAGTCTCCACATGCTTCTGTACTTGGATCTATCTCAAAAATCTGATGCTCATCTTCCAGTAAATAACCTTCATCTTCGGATAGTATGGTAAGAGGGCTCCTGGGTTTAGTTTGTAATTCTTCTTCATGAGTAGTAGCTCCTTCTATATCGACAGTTCTAGCTTGCTCAGAATGTACTACTAGTGGTGACTTCAAAAAAGGTTGTACATCTTCACCTACAAACAATGAGTATTTGGCTTTAGGGTAATCTGAAACCACTCTGAGCTGACTGTCATCCTTCACCTGTTTTGCTACCTGCTCTGTCACCTTCTTGG
>LPNX010035567.1:0-23064 GCA_001517045.1 Pseudotsuga menziesii
AAGCTCCTGTAAGGTCAATCAGACTCAAAAGTCTAGAATACTATGCTGAGGCTCCGCGCACTTTACACTTAAAATCTAAAGGGCGATGACAGAGGACCCAGGGACAATATCAAGATGAACAGGGTGTTAAATCTAAATGCTCCCATGCCAGATAATAAATGCCAAAAGGCAGATAAGAGTCAGAACTCCTATAAAAGCATCATGCTCCAAAGCTAAATCCAGACCATAAAGTACTAATTTGCCAATGATCCTCTCCGTCCGTGAGTTGAAACCTTAAGCACATCACTCACACAAAAGGGCACTATGGGATAGAGGATCCTGAATTAAAATTCAGTAAGAAAAGCATGCATGAAGACTCTCATTTAAAGAGGATAAAACCCGAAACGCACAAAAGTTGCTAAGATGGCATGGGAATGAGAAACAAATGAACATTTCTGTTTATCATCTGCTACAATCCTGTGGTGTCCCATGTTACCAGCTACCTGAAGGAAAATTAATAATGAACTCATTTTTTGGCCTCAGCAGAGTTATCCAGACTCTAGAATCTTGACTTTCATCGCCCAAAGTGGACTAGTATCAACAATAAAGGTACACGTTTCTGTTATTGAGAAATCTATCTAGCTGGAAGAATTCAAGGAATACATTTGTTGTAGGATAGTCTGCTTTTCAAGGAAGAAACCACCCAGAGATCTAGGTTCACCAGGAAATCGCCAGTTGTTGCTGCCGCAACCTTTTCCCCGGCTCCAGTTTTTAACTTAAACCCTGGGACCCCTCCTCATCTTTGTTTGCTTGGATTGATTGTTAGAGGCTTGGCACCTTCAAGCGTATCTGTTTGTTTTTGTGTGAAGTTGAATGCCCGTTTCTTGAATCTCCGTGTCCTTTTTCATTTTGAATTGTGTTTGTTCACTACCTATCGAATGTTGTTATTGGCCTTTGCGAGAAAGTTGATTTTGTTTTGATTTTGATCCTTCACGCTGCTGATCGGTCCTCTTTCTGAAGTTTCCGAGCCTCACATTACCCACCGTTGCGGCTCCCTGACCAAACCTTCCACCCGACTGAGGTTTCACCCGACGCCCGGTTCGCTGTGTAAACCGCCGGCTATATTTTTTGGTTCGCCCGCCGTTGCCGCCAGAGGGTAGGAGTTGACCTCTGATCCGCTTGTCACCCGAACCTTTTCCTTTACCTTGTCGCCCTCCACCGACTCGCGTCCCGTCCGCCGTTGCGGGTGACAGAACCTTCCAGCTTCCGACCCACTTCCCGCCACCACCCGATTTCCTATGGCGCCCACATTTTCACTTACCCTCTTCTGGAACTCCTCCGCCATTTCCGCTCCTGGAACCTTCTCCCTTCCGGTGTAAGAACCTTGTCTCATCCGATCTAAGAATTTCCCGACTGCCGATTTACCTTTTCGTTGCCGTTCCGAGCCTCCACAGTTCCTCACCCGGATGAACTAGGCTAGCTCGTTGTGAATATATCATTATAATTTTAAAATTATGGATGCCTAATGTCTAAATTCAATGGATAATGCACCAAGTTTGTATGCAGAGATCATCTCATGAATCGCTGAAGCAGAGCATCGCGCCGGAAGGGACAACGTGAACGAATGAACAAGGCGCCGATGGGACATTTTCTTTTTAGCTGTTACTGTCAGAAAATAAACGCCTGTGGAAATGATGGAGAAGGTGAAACGACCAGGAAAGAAACTGAATCGTCAAGGGCATTGAAAAGACGCGTTGAGGGAACCCAGAGAGGGGGAGTGGTAGTTTAAATAATGGGAAGCTCGATGAAAGGAGGGATTTTTCCCTTAGAAAATTTTGTAATTGTTGACTTGTAAGAGGAACTATTTCATTTTGCAAAGTGAACTGCAATTTGTCTACTGGAAAGAGTAAAGTAGTGAAATGTACCAATGCTATTCAATGAATATTTCTGAAGAAGAACTATTTCGTGTTCAGCTGTATTTCATGCGCTGTAAGGATATTTGATGTTTCGAACCTAAGTTCTTGTTAATTATTCTGCAGTCTTTTCTGGGATGCATTTGCACTATGAGCAAAAATTGTTGTTATAGAATGATCGGCTAACTGGTTATTTGAATATTTGTAGTTTTCATGTGCTATGGGAAAAGTATCAGCTATCTGTGATTTTTCTTACCGTATGTGATTTTGTATTGCTCAGTTAAGATGATAGCCTCGCTCCCTAGGGATAGTTTAGATAGTTAGTTATTTCTGTTCGTATCTGGTTTGTTTGCTTGAGAGCATAAGACGAGAGGTAAGAACCTGCGCATCACTTTGTGACCACCCCCTTCATTTGAACCAGCCTGCATTTAATTAGGCACATGCATATCATTCCTATTAAGTCAAAAATACAAATTCCGGTGGACCGGGCCGCAACCGGTAAAGCCTTTGTTTGTTACTTTGACCTACGGTAGCCGGACCGCAAACCGGACGGATTCCCTATACCAAACAGTCAGCGGGCTAGTTGGGAACGCTGATTGGGGAGAATTCCTTACTGTTTCCGCCTGCGAGTTTCCAGGCCTCAACAGATTCATAGCTTTCGGTAGTTTGGATTGAAAACCTTGGGTAAATAGTAGCATTACCATAATTTTCTATTTCCCAAGTTTCAAAATACCTTGTCACAATTCATATGACATTTTTTGAGACATAGATCCACCTTGTATTCTTGTGGCTATGATTGATTATTGACTATGGATCCACGTTGTTCATTTGTGGCCATGAATCCTATAAACTTTCCATGAAATTTTTTTCCATATTTTGCATCCATGATAGCTACATCAGTTATACACATGTGGGATATTCGTTGTATATTTTTGGCAATCGGTTGTATGGAAATTTATGTCCAAAAGATCAGACTGTCGAACATTTATCTCTCTTTCAGGTATCTTCATTCGATCCTATGATATTGGATTCTCCAGTTTCCTTGACTCCATGACTCAAGCTTTCTCTATTTATAATATATTTCAACTATCGTCTTACTCTCTAACCTCACAAATTAGGGGGCATGTGTTTTACTTTGTGATGACATTTACATGTTTTGTTGCATAACGACAATTCCATGACGACACTTCATGAAAATTATTGTAATTCACCCAAAGGACACCTATGGATGGAAGGGCCATATCAAATTTTTTTTTACTCCATTTAGCTTATTTTCTAGAATATTGGAGAGTTATTGGAGTAAGGAACAACTTTTTTGAACAAACCAACTCCTAAAAACTCCTGGAAATACCCTGAAAATGAGCTTTTTAACCCATACATGATTTATTATTGGGAATCCTACGTTTTTCAACTTTTATGCACAAGTTCCCAGTGAGAAACCCATGTATATATCCTGTAGTGGTAAAAAAATATAAATTTCTCTAAATTTGGGTGGTTCGGGTGGTTTTGGAACTGCCTCTTTGGTTGTAACTAACCTATCCTTGACCCTAACTCTTTATATTACTATATAAGAGAGGGAGAGGGGTCCATAAAATGGGACTTAGCCTTTGTTATTTTTATGCTGGTGAAATTGGGACTCTCATCCTCGTAACCTTTTCCCTAGCTGTCATCTACCCTTGCTACAAAGCTTAGAAGTTGAGAATGTTGGAGGAGAGAAGCAATAGACCCAGATCGAAGGTTTCACAAGATGCCTTAAATGAGGAGAACATATATATTGTACATCTTACATTGATTAATAAATATTAGATTTTATTCCCTTTCCAAACCATTGTTTATGTCTCATTTATTGATCATATGTTGATGTTAATGAGATTAAGATTTCATATTATCTTGAATATCATTACTTTATATGTGGTAGAATTGGTCCGAGGAAGGTTTGAAGTTTGTTTTGTAGGTTTTTTATTTAGAGAGAAAGAAGTGGGAGAAAAGAGAAATATTGGATCAACCTTTAGTGCATAAGGTATGGACCCTTATAATATTAAATTTTGACATGAATACGTTGAGACATAAATAGCATTCACATAGATTCCACAAGAAAATAATAGAGAAGAATAATTTCTCTTACACAATGAGTTGAAGAACAATATAAGAAATCTTCCATTCAATAATATTTGCTTTATGGGTGGATATATAATACAATAATCACAGAATAATTCGAATAACTGAAGAGGAAGTTGAAAAATTTAAGGTACTGTCATAAACAAACAGAGTAATGTGGTCAAATAGAGAACAAAGAGATGATTAATAATAATCCTAACACCCCCTTTTAATCCTAACTTTCAAAAACCTAAGCCCCGATAACTAAGACCAAAGGTCTCCCATTATAATCTAAATGTAAAAATGATTTATCCATGTAAAATGAGAGAAACGAAAAAAAATGCATGGGGAAAATATCTTCTCAAAATTGGACATGAGATAGACCAAAAAATAAAACTCTCCAAATCCAAGTAGGTGTGAGCTTGATTAGATTTCTGGAGGGATATTATTCTTTGGAAGAAGAATAATATTCTGAAATTAATCAGGAACATATAAAATTGCATAAGAGATTACGGGAACATGTAGAGAAACTGAGATAATCTAAGAAAAGAGAAAAAGTGAGTGCTCATTCAACTTGATATTGGAATCAAGTCCAAATGAGTCTTGATGTGATTGATACTTCGAACCATGTGAATTAAAATCAGCTCCAAATGAGAAAAGAAATAATCCAAGTGAATGTTATAGGCCTTCATCTTTTCTAGAACTATGAGGAGATAAACATGTGATCGAGTAGAAAGGAAGAGGATGCCTTGGACCATGGAGAGTGAATTATTGAGCTCCATAATATGATATAGCTTCCAAAAAATCCAATTATTCACAAAATTTAATATCAATAAACTCACTGATATTGAATCCCCAACATTAAATTTTAAAGAGACTTGAGGTGCTTGATTTTTCACACAAAAATGGAGGAGATCAGTTACAAGCATAACTAAGATGCCTCGAAAATCTAACTTCGAACCAAATAAGGTGAGAGAATATCCAATAATTTGGAAAAAAAAGTCCCAAATACGCTATTGATATGGAAGATGCACAATCTTCTCCTTATTCAGCAAAACTCTGTTTATCAATGCAAGTGATCAAGTAGGAACTCATTGGAAGTATTGGATATTTGAGGGTGAATAAATCACTTCCCAAATATGATATTTCTTCCATAACATCCAAAATATCATTTCTCTTCACACTAATAACATGAACGGAGAGAGAGGAATTGAATTTCTCTTCAGCTCCTTGAGTAGTCACTCAAAAAATTTGCACATAATTTAGGATAGAAGAATCATTGGAGAATGATTGAGTGGAATGGAATATTTTTTTCAACAATGTAGGTTCGAATATATTGTTGTGGAGTATCTGTATGAAAACATGAGAAATTAAATTTCATAAAAAAATCGATAGTAGCAACAAAAGGAGTCTCATCAAGGAGACTTTCACAAATTCGAATTGAATGAGCAATTTCTCCATCTTTAAATATTTGTACCTGCAAAAAACTAGAAAGAAAATTTTGTTATAGCCTGACTAGGATCTGATACCATATTAGATTCTAATAGGAATACCTTGGGACAGAAATAGTCTTCACATAGATTTTACAAGAAAAATATACAGAGAAGAATAATTGTTATTACACAATGAGTTGACAAACAATATAAGAAGTATTTTATTCAATAATTTTCACATTATGGGTGAATATATAATACAATAATCAATGAATAAGTCAAATACTTGAACATTTAGTTGAATCTACCAACCTATAATGACATAGGATCCAACTCGGTATAGGAAAATCACCACTAGAGATAACTAGTGCAACTCTAGATCACTAAAATAGTTAATAACTCGTGAACTGAAGAGGGTAGGTAAACAAAGGATCACAACCGGTCAAGTAAAGAGGGTAGGTGAAAAAATGTGCATATATTCCCTTAAATCATGCAAACCGATGCTAGAGACACTAGAAATTATCTAACTAATGGGGATTAGAGCACAACTGGACATGACTAAGTACCTACTAGAGTCAACTCTTGGACAACACTGGTGACACTCCGAATGGATTCCTAAATTATAGGGATTGATCCATGGACAATGAAAATCCATGCCAATAGGTGCAATAAGTGGTATATTTCTAGTAGATGTGTCCCCCATGCACTGGTGAAGTGATGAAGACCTCCTAAGATAGGGAAATAAACAAATAGATTAATGTGGTCAAATAGAGGACAATAATAATCCTAACATGTAACCCTTGAAATCATGTTTATATTTATTCTTGCAAATCTTTATATATCAGTATTTATACCCCTAGTACATTGGTGTCCTCAATTCCATCCATATGATCAATTCCTTAACAACACTTGTGTATCTCCAATTTTTTTGTTGTCTTAGCCTCTCCCTATGATGGTACCTTTGTTTATTTCTTAAATAAGGAGGTTTAAATCATTTCCTCCTTTGGTCAAAATTCTCCTTTTTTTCTTGTATTTCCATGCCTTATGGAATTCTAGGTTTTTTTTGTTTTTAGAATATCCTTTTTTATAGCGACATCTAGAGTTTGAAGTTCATCACACTCAATTTAGTTCGTGCATGATTAAGGTAATCCACTTAGAAAAGTTATGAATTATTACATAACATATATCAATAAATACAATAATTTATTTGCATATTCATGTATCGTCATTTTCCAAAACTTTAACTCATGGAATTCTTTGATTTTTTCAGCATGTTACTTTATGAACAGATACTTTTACATAAATTAATTCTTGAACTACTTCCAAACAATATTTTTTTCATTGATATTTTTTAAATTCTTAAGGTTATACCAACATATTGATTATTTTACATTCAAATTAAATATCGTCACTTTCACCTTCATGCTTCTAGAGTATCCATGGAATTAGAAATACTTCATCATACCAAGGATCCAAGCCTCACTATCTTTCTCAATGTTCACTTCAGCATCAAAGGTAGGGGGTTTTTCTTACGAAAATATCCATTTTTTTTCCTTGAAAGGCATATTGCTATTATTATTTTGAGACGAGGATATTGGATTGATGGTGGAGTCCTTAGAGCTAGATGGCTTACTAACATATAATTCTAGTGTATATGTCTTATTTATAAAAACTATTCTTGATATATGGGAGCTCTTGTGAGAATGTCTATTGGAGCTATTCCCACTCTTATAATCATTTTTTTAGCTTTATCCATGGTGAATCTTCCTTTGTATGTTTTTCAATATTTGAGGCATGGATGCATTTAGATTTTTCTATTAATCTCATGCTTTAATCAACCTTTGATTAGTTGATATACAACTTTTTAACTCCACTCTTATCATTCTCATGGTATTTGTAATATATGGAGTAGTTGATTTATTTATATGTCCATTAGATTGTTTCTTTTCAATTTCATCACGTATGTTTTTCCCCATGGAATTTGTTTCAATTTAATGAGGATCATGTGCATCATTCATGGTGATATGTTTCTTGCCCCAACCAACACTAGGGGTTTTCTAATGGAAGTACCCTGAATGATGACCCCTAATATTCCTTGATATGTTGTCTTGTCTACAAAAGTGTTCATATAAGTGCACTTGTTAGTTGCATTAGATATTCAAAATATTACAACAATAATTTTCAAACATTCTAGAAACTACCCATATTGACTTTTTTGTCAAATCAAGGCTATACGATCTTTTCTATTCAATTTTTGGGAATATATGAAGAAATCCATAAAAATACGATTATAGAATTTTTTATCCTATGAATAATATCTATAATTAATATAACCATGCTCGGTTTTGATCTCAAAGATAAAAGTTATGATAATTTAAAATTACTTAATTTGCCCGTTTTTGCAACCTTCCTACATGTGCATTTAGTCTCCAATACCATATTTAGCCACATGTACGAGAAAATATAGGGATAAAAAGTAGTATCAGGCACTGATAAAACTCAATATAGGGATTAATCAATAAATTTCAAACCTTTGATCTGATACCCTAGTAAATTTCTATAGTTTTCTAGAATTCACTAATTTCACTTTTAGCACATCTTCCAAACTTAGAATTTATAACAAAAAATATTATCTCATAAATGTATAAAATTTGGAAATACTTCCCCTAAGAAAATTTTTAGACTCATTGAGAAGTTAAAGTGACTAGAAAATAATTTTTCCTAGTTTCAACATCTTAGGTAACTTTTATCACGTCAAATATTTTCAAATCTACCAAAATTGCACTAGAATAGTGGATTTTGGTATTTTTTTGCATCTCTATTCACAATACCTTAAAATATGGTCAGCATATTCCTGGGTTTCCCTTTTTCTTGGTCAATTATGTCACCATAAAAAATCTATCCCCACCATGTCTTATGTTAGTCAACTAGGTATTGGTGCTCAAAAGTCACTATTTCACATTTTCAAGAAAATTGGAGCTGAAAAAACCCATGTCTCAAGATGAAATCACTGTAGTCCTTCTCATTATGGACACACAACGAAAATTTCACAGGATTTAAATTTAATTTTCTCTTTTTATTTCCAAAACAAGTTTTTTGGATCTAGACTTTTAATATATTTATTTTATGTTCTGTTAACGTGGCACCTTGTCAAGTCCCATGTAACATAGTAGGTGGTGATGTGGAACTATGTACAAATGGAACATGTGTTAAATCCTCTAGTTTTACCATGTCATACTTCTTGACCACTACTTTCCATGTTAGCATGATTCTCTAATACTCCATACATCACATACTAGATACTCTTGACATGATACAACAAAATGGTCTTGATACAAGACCGGTCTTGGTACACCACAAGTCTCTCACCTTGATAAAACAAAAGGTCCTGATCTTAATACAACATAAGATCCTCAGATTAATACAACTTAAGATGTCAATCTTAATACAACATAAGATCATAGTGCATGCATCTGTAATAACCTCAACATCCTAAATTGATACAGCAGAAGCTCTTAACTTAATAAAACATAAGTTTATGAACTTAATACAACATAAGTTTCAAACTTAATACAACACAAATCTCATGAAGAGGTTTCAAAACTTAATACAACATTAGTTTCGGACTTGATACAACACAAGTGTCATGGATAATGGCTTCTATCGTTGTAAATTTAAAACATGCATGATATGATACTATCCTTTTGTGGAAATTCCATACATGCCAAATTGTGTTCATCTATTTGCATGCAAATGGCCATGATCCAATATTCTTAATTTCCCAATGAAATATCAATTTTCGCAGGAGGACTCCCATGTTAAACTATGATCACTCGTGTTTTGTGCAAATGATTAGGAATTCATGATCAAACTTGCAATATCACTCTCATCCATGTGTGGGAGCACCCCTCAAGATAAACGATGATCACTTTATGTTGGATGAATGTGGAATATTTTCTAGTGGGAATTGTTGAGTTAAATCTAGGCCATTTTTTGCAAGGTTTCCATGAAAAATCCCAACCACTTATATTTTGTGCTAACGACCATGATTTTTTACAAGAGTTTCTTAGTTTAATCTACGCCATTTGTGTATTGACCCATCTTGTTAAATCATGGTCACCTAAAACTGAACATATGGTTCATATCTATTAATCAAATAATTCTACCTTTATCTCGGTTGTCAATCATCCTCTGTTTACCAAGGGAACGTATCACCTAAGCTTATGTTAATTATCAGAATGAGGATTTTCACCCATTTTAAAAAAATTCCAAAATTTTTCTCATACAAATATTTCCTTCCTACTAATAAACAAAATATCTAATCCCTACACCTAAAACAACAATATTTGAGCAAATTCAAAACCACAAATTTCACATAGTCATTTCATTAAACACTTTATGTGTAAATTCTGGTTTCTTCCTATAATTACTAATTTTGGCACATACAACCTTAGTGATACAACCAAGACCTGTAATACCACTCTATATCATCCCCATCCATCATTCTAACTATAATATGGGGTGGTTACAAATTTCCTGATACTAAATTTCACCCCATGGAGCCATTATTTGCATTCAATTTTTTTTAATTTTCCTGCCATAAACATAAATAAGAAATACATGTTTAGGTTCGTGAATATAAAACAGAATGGAATTAAGAATATATTTCACACACATCATGCATGAAACAACATATGCATAAGATGAGGGAAATATAACATCACATATTCAGAAACACCAAAAAATATGCATCTTTAATAAGAAAAAGATCCAAGCATATGGTTGTGTAAGAGAACCAACCCCCCCCCCTCCCCCCCACCAATTATAAGTATCAATTTAATATAACAAATCCAATCTATCTACAAGGTCACTATGGCGAAGGAAACATCTATAGTCTTTTCGCTCTCATGCCAAAACCCATTTTCTCTCATGCTTGGCATTTTTTCTCACCATAGACCACTACTTGCATCTCATTCATCCATCCCATTGATGGAAATCTATTCCAATGTGAACTAAGTATATATGTTGTTTATTTAGAACTAGAAAATTACTTATTGAACTGAGCATGAGCACCTTCCATATCTCCCACAAAACAGGTGTCAAGAATCAACAAAAAGTGAATGAAATATGCAAGCATTCATTTTTTTCCATAATTATTTCAATTGTGAAAACAAAAACCAACTAGTAGTTTTCAACTAGATGAGAAAATATAATAATAAGTATTTAAATATCCTTTATAAAAAATTAAATTACATTCAAAGTTGAAGAGAAAAGATGGCTAAAGTGTTGAAATTATTCAAATAACTGAGAGGGGTGGGGTGAATCAGTTATTTCTAAAGTTTAAACCATTTTTAATATTTAAACCATTATTACTGATTCTAGATTTACAGTTATGATAATGCAGCAAGTATAAGAGATGATCATTAATTATGCACACATGATATAGACAAACAAATATTCATCCTTATTTGAGCACCTACTCAAATAGGGCCGCAACCTCTATTTACAAATTCCTTCTTATGGAGAGCACCAACCCTCATGTTTTTCCTAGCACCCACTAAAATAGCATTCTCCATCTAATATTAGATGAAAGCACCAACTTCCACTTGTAGAGAGAAGACAACATGTTCTTCCTAGCACCACCCTACCACCCTTGTTCCTTAGATTCAAACATGTTTATTAGAATATGTAGAAAAAATATATATAACAATGCATACCAAATATAAACTGATCTACTTCTGGATTTGATTATGCACCTTTGTTCCCCCCATTGTCTTTATTCTGGATATTCTTCAAATAACTTACAGTCATCTTACATTTCGCAATCCCCACTTTGTTGACGGTCCATGCACCAGCTCTCTGCCTGCAAAGAGCGCACCCACACCTCTTCACCTACATCCTCTTAAACTTATCAATATTTGAAACCTTCACCTATTTGTATTCCTGAATTTTCATTTTCATAACTAATCAAAACCATTTGATGTCTGAGATAACCTAATAGTGCCAAAATTAAATCATCCCCATGATTGTAGATGATGTGGTAGATATATGAAGGTTCCAAAGATCTACAACCAGAATGAATTTCACTGGTGAAAGAACGTGGAGGATAAAATGGAATTCGAGTTGAGAAATTTAAAACTAATCTTTGGGATTCGGATCAATATCGATGAAATATATTAATCACCAAAACAGATAACCAACTATGAGTTATTTTGCAGGGAGAACTAGCATGGAAAAATAAAATCCTGATCTGCACGAAATTTATATCAAATCCACCTTATGATATTTGAGGTCCATTGTTGATCTAGATCTTATGGTCCTTAGTTGTTCCACAGATTCAACTAGTAGGTGAGATAACAACGGAGATGGGGGCCAAATTTTAATGCAATTTAGTTTTGTTCTATTTGGAGTCCTTCGTTGATCGAATTTCGTAGAGATCCAATGCCTGAGAAATATTTAACACGTTGAAATAGACAGAGTATAAACACTAAGGTTGGATGCGAAATTACTATGAAATCCATTTCACCACAGAATTGGATTCCTCTCTTTGTTGAGCGCTGCTTGGGACATTGGCTGGGTTGGTTAGCTTTAGCGGTTTCACTAAATTTAGAACTAACTAAATTGTGTGATAGACAATATAGATAGAACATAAAAGAGGAGCCTAGCATATGATTTCCTCCTTCCGGTTTCTACCTTCCGTATTCCATTGGTAGACACCGAGTTGTGAAAACCCATATTATTTTAGAATTTGATTTCTCATCTTCTGCATTCTTCCTTCCGCTTACCTCCTTCCACTTTCCTCCTTCCACTTCCTGCCTTTTGCTTTCCTCCTTCCACTTTTCACCTTTCACATTCTACCTTCCATGTTCCACTAGAAGAAACCTAGTCGCATAAACCAATATTATTTTAGACTTTGATTTCTCATATTCCGCATTCTTCCTTCTGCTTTTCTCCTTCTGCATTCCACTGGTGTACTATGGGTTGTGGAAACCATGTTATTTTAGACTTTGATTTCTCATCTTCTGCATTCTTCCTTCCTCTTTCCATCGTCCTCTTTTCACCTTTCACTTTTATTTTGAACCGTTGATTTCTTTGTGGGTTCATTCCTGACCGTCGAATCTGTTCATCATATTTTCTTTCAAACTTTGTGGGTTTACTCCTAACCATCATATCTCTGTACAAACCATTGATTCTTCTGACTATTTTTCCTACTCGTCTGATTCCTCTGCTTATTTGGATCATATTCTATGTTTTTTTATCAATGAAAACCATATCTCAATTTGACATGTTTGCATATGTTTGCAATACCTAACATAATTCAAACAATTCCCCCCTTTGGCATTGATGGAAACCTTAAAATTCTGGATGCATGTTGTACTTGTAATCACCAACTGTTTATCACATGTAGAAAAAAAACCTTCTCCCCCTTTGACATCAATGTCAAAGAATATTATATAGCATAGCTGCCCCTATCAAAATGGACATGATAGTTGGAATAATATATGATGCCTAGCTTCTGGCATAGATACTCAAGTTGTTTCTTTGGTAAGGGTTTAGTGAAGATATCTACTATCTGTTCTGTAGATGGAATAAAATTCAATTGAACCACTATGTTTGTAACTTCGTCCCTTAAGAAGTGATACTTAATAGGTATGTTCTTACTATTGGAATGAAGGACTGTAGTTGTGGACATACTAATGCCGTTAGTATTATCACAATGGAGAGGAATGGGATCAACATATTTTACCTCCAATTCTTCCAATGTCTAGATCATCCAGATTATTTGTGTACAGTAGGTGGTAGCATCAATATATTCATCTTTTGTAGTGGATAAATATATCGATCCTTTCTTCATACTCAGTCGTGCAACTAAAGAATCACCCAAGAAGAATGCACCTCCACTTGTGCTCTTTCTTTCATCCAAACAATTTTCCCAATCAACATCTGAATATGCAGTTAACTGAAGATTCTGATTTCTAGGATACCATAGACCATAAGTCATTATTCCCTTCAAATATTTAAATATCCTCTTAACAACCACCAAATGACTTTTCTTGGGAGCATACTAAAATCTTCCTACCATTCCAACAACTTGCATTATATCAAGACGAGATGATGTGATGTATAAGAGACTTCCTATCACTGATCGATATTTTCTTTGATCAATATCATGTGAGATATCATCCTTGCTAAGTTTACAACCAACAACGATAGGTGTACTAACATGTTGATGATGAATCTTCCATCTAAAATCTATTCAACATCTCTTTCAAATACTTCTCTTGGGAGAGAAATAATCCTTCCGAACTCTGAATAATGTGAAGACCAATAAAGAATGACAATTCTCCTATCATTGACATCTCAAACTTAGATTGCATGGAATTAGAAAACAACTAAACAGAAGAATCATTAGTGTATCCAAAAATAATGTCATCCACATACACCAAAACAACTAATAGATTACCAACTTCAGATTTGATATAAAAGTTAGTGTCAACAATACCTTTCTTGAATCCTTTTTCCGATAGATATTTATCCAGTCTATAATACTAGGATCTTGGTGCTTGTATCAATCCATATAGATCCTTATTCAGTCTGCAGACATTGCCAGGATTCTCTATCGGTTGGAACCCTTCAGGTTGCTCTATATATACT
This sequence comes from Pseudotsuga menziesii, assembly GCA_001517045.1. Classification (NCBI taxonomy): domain Eukaryota; kingdom Viridiplantae; phylum Streptophyta; class Pinopsida; order Pinales; family Pinaceae; genus Pseudotsuga; species Pseudotsuga menziesii. The sequence continues at coordinate 14,078 of LPNX010035567.1, forward strand.
TCTTCTTCTACATCTCCATTGAGAAAAGCTGACTTAGCATCCATTTGATACACTTTGAAGTTATTATGACTAGCATAGGCAAGAAACATTCTGATAGCTTCCAACCTTTCCACTGGTACAACAATGTCATCAAAATATTGTCCCTCAACTTGTGCATACCTCTTACATGCCAATCATGATTTATTCCTCACAATTTGTCCTTGTTGATTCATCTTGTTTTTAAACACCCACTTGGATCCTATTACATTTTTATCTACAGGTCTAGGAATCAACTCCCAAGTATTATTATTCTCAATCTGATCAAGCTCTTCATTCATGGCTTTAATCCAATCATCATCCTCACTGGCTTCTTGAAAATTCTTAGGCTCCATCGTAGCACAAGGGATTCACCCTACTGAGAAATATCTTATCACGTTCATTCATAAAGGTGTTTTTTTAATTATTAAAAATAAGGTCAATACATTGTAGGTATTGGGGGGTAGGGACTAAGATATGGGAGTTTTATAGGTATTTGGGAGTATTAAAAGGTTTTTTTAGTAAAAGTAAGGAATATATCGTAAAAATGGGGTTATTTAAATTAGGAATATGTATTGGGAGGGGGGTGCAACAAAAGGATTTTTGGACGTCATTATAAATATCTAGTGAAATTAAGGGTATTATTTAATATCCCATGAATGAAGGAGCTATGAAATGGTTTCACTGAGTGAAGAACCTGTGCATCATAGATAGGAAAGAAATATGAGATTGTTCTGAGGCTTTAATCAACTTTTTTCTTATCTAAACTCCTTTATTCTTGTCACCAATTATTTGGTTTTTAGGATGATTATTCTAAATGATTCTGGAAGGTGGTTTTGTTTCTATATGTTGTCTTGAATCTTCCAAAATGTTTGCACTTTCATCATCTGACTCTGAATCTTCTTTTTCCAATTCTTGGAGCTTTTCTTCCATAAACCCAACTATATATTATGTATCTAGTTCAATAATGCTTATTTGAATATCTTTTACATGGATTTCTTCATATATTTTAATGTCAATATAATCAACCAATTTATGCATCCTCATATTATAAAAAGTGTATTCTTTATTGTTTGTATCATAGCTTAAGAAGGTACCTTCATCTTCCATGTCATCATATTTTCCAAGATGTTCATCATTATTTTTAATATAACATTTACTTCCAAAGACTTTAAGGTGTTTGATAGAATCGGATATTCCAAACCATAGTTATAAGGAGTATTATCATTATTTGGACTTAAGTGAGTGTTGTTAAGAATATGGATAGTTGTGTGAATTGCCTCTATCCAATATTTCTAAGAAATATTCCTTTCATTCATCATTGATATTGACATATGTTGTACTGACCTATTATGTCTCTCAACTACTCCATTTTGTTGTGGAGTCCCTGGAATAATGTATTATCTTTTAATTCTGTGTTTATCACAAAACTCTTTAAAGTCTCCTTAGCTGAACTCTCCTACTCTATCAGATCTTATTTCCTTCGATCTCTTTCCTGTTTGATTCTCAGTCAGAGCCTTGAAAATTTTGAACTTTTCAAATGCTTCAGATTTTTATTTTAGACAAGAAACCCATGTGAGTATAGAATAATCATCAATGACCAAAATAAAATATCTTTCTCTTCTTATGTCTTCCTTTCCTGATGTTCCACACAAATCCATATGTACTAATTGAAGTGGTTTGTATGTTGATGTGAAGATCTTGAATTTAAACTATGTGCAAGTCAATTTTACCATTTGACAAGGTTTACAAACAGAGTCATATGGATTTGATATTTTTGAAATATTTTTTACTTCGTTATTGTTCACAAGATTAATTATATGATCAAATTTTAAATGTCCAAGTCTCCTATGCCACAGCCAACTTTCATTATACTTTCTTAGATGACATTCTTCTTTTCCTTCTTTCAAGACATAAACATTGTTTTCTGTTTTTATGCCTTTTGCAATCAACTGTCATGAGGGTATATATTTTATCTTGCAATCTTTAGAAGTGAAAACAACTTCACATCCTTTGTCATAAACCTGACTGACAGTAAGAAGATTATGTTTTATTCCATATAAAAACAACACATCTTGGGATTTCCCTTTTCCATCACTCAACTTTACCACTCCTTTTCCTTTGATTTTCCCTTGACCATCATTTCCAAAAGTTAAATTTCCTAATTTATTTTCACTTAGAGACATAAACTTACTTTTATCACCAGTCATGTGTTTGGAACATCCAATATCAATATACTAGGGTCCTTTTTTTCTTTGAGAAAAAAGCACTAAGCCACATTTCTTATTTTCTATCTTCTTTAAAACTTCAGCACTTTCAGCAGAGTAATTCACTCTTGGTTCTATTTTGTAGTCCTTTAGATGATAGTTTGAAGCTTTGAGTCCGAAATTATGACAAAAATAACATTCTATCTCATTGTACAGTAGATCAAAAGAGTTGTTATATCTATCATGGTTTATTCCTTTAGTTGTAAACTACGTTGAATGTTGTTCATGTTCACTTGCTAACTGTATTGTTCTATGTTTCAACAATTGAGTGTTCTATGGCTGCATATTTCTAAAATTAAATGCACAGTTTGTAGCTTTGTGGCCAAAATTAGAACAACAATAGCAGTAACCATGGAAAAAAATTTGGTACCTGAATCTTGGTTGTCTTCCCTTTTGTTGACTTTGTTTTTTACCAATCCTTGGTTGATAATTATGATCTAAATTTTTTATCCTGGTACATGTTTCATTTCCTTTTGTTTATATAGTATGTTTGCACTCTGACTATTTGTTGCTTGAACTTTCTTCATAGCCAAGACCTGTTTTTAACCATGGGGACCTTTTCTTACTCAGAATGTTGTTCAGTTCTTCTGAAGCTTTAATACATGATAGATTTTGGTGATACAGAGCTTGAAATTTCTCCTATTCTTTGCTAGCTATCACTACTTCTTCTTCCAAATCTTCACATCTCCTTTTCCCTTCTGTTAATTGTTTTTTTAGAATATCTTTTGTTTTCGTTTCCTATTCTAATTCCAATTTTAATAGCGAAATATCTTCACCTGGTTCTTTACCATTGTTTTCATACTGCATCAATAATTGTTTTTGTTTCCTCTTCTTTAGTATAATTCTATCAATCTCCTCCAAATCACTGATTAGTTCACCTTCCATATCAAGCATAGCTTCTTCATCATTAAATTCACTTCATGTATATTCATTTCCAAAATATTCTATGTCCATATGCATAAATTTATTCAATTCATCTTCACAAGAAGAATCATTGTTTGTTTCTTCTGAAGAATCAACATCATTTACACACAAACTTTACTTTTTATATTTAGCCTCTTTATTGTATTTATTAACTGTATAATTTTCTTTATCATCAGAAGTCAGCCTCTTTTTCTTTTGGGCACATTTAGAAGAAAAATGGCCTATTTTTACCACAGTTAAAACATTTAAAGGGAATATTTCCTTTGTATTTACCTGATCCTTTCTTCAGAATCCTTACAAATTTTGTCTCAATGACATCCATTTTAGAATCAGTGTTCTTATCTACTTTAAAGGATGAATCTCTAGTGCTGGATTTATCTTTACCATTCCTCATTTCATAGGCTGTCAGAGTACATAGGAGTTGGTCAATAGGTATATTTTTAAGATCACTCAATTCTTTTATTGCAGAAACATTGGGAATAAATATTTCAGGAAAAGATCTTAAAATTTTATGAATTAAGAATGCTTCATCAATATTTTCACCATGACCCTTCATAAAATTCATAGTCTCTTCTATTAATAAGAAATATTTACTGACATTCTCATCCTCATTCATCTTTATTTGTTCAAATTTTAGTCTATATGTCTCTAGTTCGGCATCATTTACTTTCTCATTTCCTTCAAAATTGATTACGATTTTTTCCCATATCTCTTTCGCAGATTCCAGATGGATCACCTTAACACAATCAGCCTTTACAATACCACTGAGGATAGCATTCATTGCTTTTCCATTAAAAATAAATTCCAACTTGTCATCTCTGGAGGCCAGCAGAAATGGATTTACATCGCGAGTTTCTACTAAATACCAAACATTAGCTCCTAAGGACATTATATAGGTTCTCATTATAACCTTCCAAAAGGAAAAATTTGTTCCATCAAATAGAGGAACCTTATTGGATGAAGTCCCTTCATATTTTTTCATGTTTAAGCTTATAGATATACCTTTAAATAAAAGGAACCCGCTGTGGTACCAATTATTAAAATTATTCAAATAACTCAAAGGGGGGGATGAATCAGTTATTTATAAATCTTAAACCATTTTAAATATTTAAATCATTATTATTGATTACATATTTATAGTTATGATAATGCAGCAAGCATAACGGATGATCATCAACCACCCACACATGATAGATATAGAAAAATATTCATATTTATTTGAGCACCTACTCAAATGAGGTTGCAACCTCTGTTTACAAAATCCTTCTTATGGAGAGCACCAAACCTCATGTTTTCCATAGCACTGACTAAAATAACATTCTCCAGCTACTATTGGATGGAAGCATCAACTTCCACTTGTACATAGAAGACAACATGCTTTTCCTAGCACTACCCTACTGTTAACACCCAAAAAGGGTTCACTACCTCATCTACCCCATTACATGGCTCATTTGTCCATTTTCCTACCATATTTCCATCAAAAACCCATAAAACCATCTAAAAATCCTCCAAAAGGCTTAAAATGCCTCCAAAAGGCCATAAAACCCTCTTTTCCTCCAAAAATATCCAAAATTCCTCCAAAAAAGCAAAAATCTCCAAAAAGGAAGAAGAAATATAAAATAATGAGGAAAAGGAGGAAAAAACCCTAAACAGCTGAAACCCTAAACATTTGACCTAAACCACATGGTTTCCAGAAACCATGGGCCAGCACTCCACCACTAAAAAACTATAAATAAGTGATGGAGACCCCTTATTTCATCATCCACAATCACAAGTATCCTGCCTCTGCCAAAATTGCTCTTGAAATCCTAGCTCACCCTTGAGCTACTTTTACCATTGAGAGCCCCTTTTGGCCCATTTCCACCATTGGAGAAAGAGAAGGAGCAGCTTGGAGCTCGGAGCCACCTACTCAGACCAGCACAAAGGGCTTCACCAACCTCCACATTGGAGGTCAGATCAATAAAAAAATCATTCTTTACTTTTTGTTGTTTTGCTTCATGAACATGTTTAGATTAGTTTTTATTTCTGTTTAGCATTTTTTATTCACATATTATTGAACTGCTACTAAGGAATCTATTCTCCTTAGTAGGTGTTCATTCGCACAAGCTAGGGGTAAAACCCTAGCTACAGTTTTGGCGACTCCGCTGGTTTTTTATTTTATTTTATTTCCCGTTTTGTTCTTTCGGCTGTCGCTTTCGGCCGCCGTAAAGCGCAGTTTTTCCCTCCGCAGTCGCGTCCCAACCGCGTCTTTCAGGCCCTTTCCTGCAACCCGACTGCAGCTTTCAAACTTTTTCCGACGCCCTGCCAGCGGTTTCAAGTCTGTTACATGCGATCCAGACGCGACTAATCAGCCTGTTTTCTGTGGTCCGACCGCGCCTGTCGGCCATTTTCCTGTGTCCCATCCGCGCCTTTGAGCCCCTTCGCTGCAACCCGACCGCGTCTGCCGTCCAGAAACCCGCGACCTATCCACGCCTGTTTCCTTCAAACCTGCGGTTCGCCCGCCTGTGTTCTCCAGAAACCCGCGACTTGTTCGCGCCTGTTTCCTTCAAACCCGCGGTCCGACCGCTCGATCCAGCCACAGACCCGCAATCTGACTTTTGCACTTGTTCCTACTTTTGAACCCAGCCCCTTTGCTGCCATATTTTCTGCACCTGCACAGCCATCTGTTCTACCTGCATCCCTACAGCCTTTTCTGCAACAGCATTTTTGTCCCCCTTTACAGAATTTAAAAAAAAAAAATCAGCATTGTTTATTCAGAAAATTTTGCATGGTAAACTTTTTTCATTCAGTATTATTGTTATTTAGGAAGTTTCCCCCATGGTGTGTGGCACTTCTCTTCTGGGATCATAACCTCACGAGCACACAATCTGTCACCTACTTCAAGTGAGACTTAAAAACTACTTAACTCAACCAACATTCTAACCCCACTTGGGGAACACAAAAGAATTTTTGTAGTTAGGTAGGATCGGGGGGATAGGCTTCCAAAAACACCCCTCGGTTACTTACACTTGAGACATAGTTGTTGTCCAATTAGGGAACCAAAATCCCCTTGTATTTTTTGACACGGTCACAACCGGTTTATCAGAGGGCCTCTCCCTTAGGAGGGTTGAAGTCATGAGATTGGTTCCGGAGGCCTAAGTGGAATACCGAACTCCATTCAGTAACTGAAGGGCTACCTTTCGCAGTTCTCGAGATATCCTTGTATAGGGGTATTGCGGTTAAAGGACCAAGCGGCATATTTACCTTTCTGGACGTGTCATGAACGGGGTATCTTAGTTGCCATTCTTCTAGGATTTGACTACCCAGTGTCCCTCCCGGTAGGGGGATACCTTAGCCACTTGGCTTTCCTATTCATATTGTCTGACTTGGATTTCATCACCTTGCAGAGGATATATCTAGTTGAGTCATAATACTTCTAGTTAGGCGTTTGCATGCTCCCTTACCTCCTTTTGGTCTAGTGAGTCCACCGTTTTTTATTTTTAGAAAACCTGCTGCTTGTTGGTATTCTGACCATTTCTGTTGACACTCCGCCTATTGTAACATAGCTGTTACAGTGGGTGTTTTGAGTTGATTGTTGGCCTAAGTGCCCTATTTTTTGAGCTCTCCTTCTGCACACGCGGTTGCATTAGGGTTTTTGAGCTGTTTTGTAGTTACCTCAACCCACAGAGATTTGACACCATTTTTCACCATTGAGTCCCCGAGACATTCTCGGTGCCTCAGAGGCGAGCCCCCACAGCATGATTCACTTGACACCACCCGTCATCGACACAGATCATCGTCACTTGATACCACTTATCATAGATATCGAGCCTTGTCACTTGACTCCACTCGTCAGCGGCATAGGACTCCGTCACCAGATATTGACGCCCCTTATTTTACCTCTGATTCTGAGCCAGAGTCTGAGAACCCCCTTTACACTGCCCCTACTAGCCCCATGGATGCTATGACTCCCACTCCCGTCTTGGTAGGGACCATTGGTGGCACATCCACCACTACACTAGTTACCACACCAGCTATGGGTATGCCCTCCATGGGGCCCCCATTTACCATTCCCCTCATGGCCGCTATTCCCACAGCAGGAATACCTATTCCCACTCCATCAGTGACTCATACCACCCATGGTGGTGCAGGTCCGTCCTATACCACCTTAGTTCCCCCACTTGGGGGCCACCTCCCTCACATCACCCCTCCACTTGGGGGCATCGGCCCCAACTTAATCCAACCCACTACCGTGTCACATCCTTCATCCAGTTTTCCATTCATGGCTAGCGTCAACCTGCCTGACCTAGCCAGATTAACCAACGACCCCATCTGACACGACCCTGCGTGGCCTCACATGCCCACCAAGCCCCCCTCTGACATCCCTAAGTTCGAGGGCAAGGTAGGTGAGGACCCACAAAACCATATCATGTCCTTCCATCTATGGTGTTCCTCCAACTCCATAGTAGACGACTCTATTCACCTCCATTTATTACAGCGCACTTTCACTGGCTCTGCTGCCAAGTGGTATATCGAACAACCCCATGGAACCCATGCCACCTTTACTTCCCTTGGCTCGACCTTCCTGCAGTTCTTCCAGTTACCTATCCACTATGACGCAGGCGTTGAGATCCTACTATCATGCAGACAAAACACGGCTACCCACATCACGGACCACATTCATGAATGGTGTCGACGTCGTAGTTTATGCAAGATCAATTTAGATGACCGAATCTTCCTAGATTGGTTCCTCAAATCCCTCCTTCCTATCATTGCTAAGGATGTGGCATCCGAAAGACCCCAGTCTAAAGAAGAGGCTATCCTTAAAGCCCAACAGTTCGATCTCATTTACGCCCAGTCAGGTTATCTTTATACCATAATACCTGACACCCCTCGTGGCGATTCCTCCCAGCACGATGCGCCGGGGGCATCCCACGCTGCCGACGGCATCATTGGTTGTGTCTCTTCGCAGCCTCAACCATTTTCCATAGCACGTCCTACCCCTGGCCCTGACCTTTCGTGGGCTACCTCACAGTCTGGAGCAACCAACTCGTATGCTCCCATGACACATCACCACCATTCCCATGGACCCTCATGTCCACCTCAGTGTTTTGGTCATATGACTCTCGCTTACACCCCCCCGGTCGCACCTCATCCCTACTATCACCAGCAGGCTGCACCAGCTCCTGCGCCGTCACAAGCCCAACCTCATTATTACCCGCCACAGGAAACCCATGCAGCAAACCTACAACCCGCTCCACAGCACTATCAGTAATCCCCTCAGGTTGCTGCATCTACGCAGCCTCCACCTACATATCATCCACCGCAGCCTGCTTGAGCCCCTGCGCAACCTTAGAATCCACTTGCTGTCCAAGGGCAAGTTTACGCTCAACAAAACCCGCAGCAAAAACAGAATAACCAACGCAACCAGGGCCAACAAAACCGCGGCAGAGGTCGAAATCATGGGAACAACCAACTGACCGAGCAAGCTGGTTAACACCCTAATACCCCTGCTAGTAATAATGTGGCCCCTGCTAACCAAAACCCTGATCGCCCGCCCAAGCAGGCTAAAAACCCCAATTTGTGAACAAACTATCCTTGTTCTATTTGCGGGGTCTATGGCCACTACACGCATTTTTTCCCACACATGGAGCGGGTTCGGCAACTTTGGGCTGCTGATGCACAACGCCAAGGGGAGGCGGATCCTCAAGCACCACCCAACCCCCCACAACCTCAGCAGCCACCTTTGGTGCTGCAAAACCCCTTACCAACCCAAGGCGTAGTGAACACCCAACCATATGG
>LPNX010035567.1:23564-58564 GCA_001517045.1 Pseudotsuga menziesii
GACAGTAAAAAACCCCCCTGTGTTTCATGCTATTCCCAAATGCATGCTATGCGATGAGTTGGGCCATGCAACTCACCTATGTCCTCAGTTACCGGCGTTACAGGAATACATGCAAATGCTTGACGACGACCCCACTATCCCGGTTGTCCATCTAGATTCAACCCCTAAGCCTCGCGAAAAATCCCTGCACACTAACCACTCCTGTGCCCTATGCGGTGTTTACGGGAATTACTCACATCACTGTCCTGATCTCCCTGAGTACAGAGCAGCTCTCTTTGAGATGAACAATCTGGATCTTGAGACGGCACCACTCACCATTGACGAAATCCACCCCCCGGTCTCTTCCTCTTCCGAAGAGGTTAATACCATATATATGATCTCTTCCGTCACTACTCCCTCGTCAACCAACTTGATGACACAAACATTCCGTACTGATGAGGAGATTCTCGAGGCTCTCACTGCCCCGGATTATCCCTGGGATGACATGCACCATCGTTCCTACTTCCTCCCAGAGGTATCCTTCTCTAACACTGCTACCCAATTTTCCGTTGAATCCAAAGACTTCCTTCCCCACAAGGTCGACTGGTTCAAGGACCCTATTCCTGCTCCTGACGCCTTCAAAGAGGGTAACATGGCCAACATCTCACCTGTCATCCAAATTGATATCGCGGCCCCGGGAAGCACCCCCGAACTCATCACTTTAGGAGCCTCTTGCAGTGAACAAGAGATTGAGGAATACAAAAAACTCTTCAAAGAATTCCGTGATGTCTTTGCCTGGTCCTATATCAAAATGCCCGGTCTTGACCCTGCCATTATAGAGCACCACATCGACACATGGCCTGATGTACCCCCCATTCGTCAGAAACAGTGTCCCACTTACTATTTATAGCCCGTTGACCTTTTTCTTGTTTTGGCCATTCTGAACCCATACAGAGTCCGTTCTCCGAACCATTTCCACCATTGGAATCAGCACGACGAGACCGTCACGATGGTCACCTCGTTGCATTATTTTTTCTACGTCATTTTTTGCCCATTTTTTAGACACTGCTAGTCGCCTCAGTTTGCACGCCACTTCGGCCGCTCTTTGATTTTAACACTTTTTATATCACCGGATTCATTTTTCCGAGCTCGTGATGATGCTTGATATCATTTCTCACTCTCACTTGGTACAATTTCAACATTGTGTCCCGACATCTTGCTGCCTCAATGTACGTGCCACATCGGCCGCCATCAGATTGTTCCACACTTTTTACATGAGCCATCCACTCTTGTCATACCGCAAATGTTCCATTATTTTGCCACCATTCATTCACCCCGCAAGGAGGCCCACCAGTGTTCCCCCCCACCCTCATTCCTGGTCATCATAAATGTTCCTTGATTGAACGCTTCCTCCTTGCCTTACCATTCCATCAATTCAAAGTCTTCTTATTTGCTTTCAGACTCCTTAAAATTGAAAGCAACCATGAGCATGCACTGTCCTGGGCTCGTAAAATCCACAGGACAGTACCATTCCATTTATTCAGAGTCTTCTCATTTGCTTTCAGACTCCTTAAAATTGAAAGCAACCACGAGCATCAATTGTCCTGGGCTCGTAAAATCCACACGACAGTACCATTCTATTACTTCAAAGTCTTCTTTTTTGCTTTCAGACTCCTTAAAATTGAAAGCAACCACGAGCATGAACTGTCCTAGGATCGTAAAATCCACACGACAGTACCATTTTATATCCACACTTCTTCTAGTTCCCTAACCCATGAAGAAGTCCCCCCGCGCCTCTTAGCGCTATGATCGATCCTCTCGGTAGCACCCCCAATCAGGTCGCCTTTGTTCAGAGTATTCTGCAATCTCCTGCCATTTTACCACAGCTTGAGTCTCTCTCAGCCCATTCACCCTCAGATCCTATATCGCTATGATCCCTTTACCACCACTCAATCTCATATGCTGCCCGATCATCCCTGCCATCATACTCTGAACAAAGGAAGTTTGAGTCCACCCACTCTACTTGCCCAGTTATTCCCCCCAGTTTATCACTCCCGCCATCAGTACTATCACAGTTCGGTTTTTCACCTCGCGCTCCTGTCAAGGAAACATCATTTCCTTGATAGTTGCAGGTCTCCCTCTGTCGACGACAGCCCCTCTATTCCAGAGGATAGACCTAGAGGCCCCTGTGCCTTGGACCCATCACCATCTGTGGTGAGTGCCTACGGACCATTTTGGGAGGAGTCATCAATGCCTCTCCGAATAGTTGTTTCTCACATGCTTGACTTCATCACCTTAATCGCATCATTGAGAATCGTGCAGGATGTATATCCTTTCCATTATGTGTCGAAGACCCCGGATTTCCCCCGACTCTAGCACATTGGTGAGTCACTTCAGAATGCTCAGTTATATGTCCCCGTGGATGTCCGGGCTGCATTGGCGATTGTATTCGGAATCCATCCAATTCCATGCTTCCTTGAGTACCCAGTTCAGTTCCAGATCAGTGTACCATTGCAAGTATGACCGTTGTCACTTTGATCCAACAGGTCATTAGTTCCTTTGGAACCACATTCAGTAGCATTGCTGTCATTCCAGTGCATCAGTTGTTCAGCTCAGACATAGTCAGCCCAGCAGTATGTTCCAGATTTGTGTCCCTTCTGGACCCTTATGATATACACAGTGGATTTCTATGTATCCTACAGGTCCCTCTTTTCGGGCCTCAGAGTTATTTTTATGTATCTTGATACGAGCATGGGTATGCCCACCTCGTCCAGATTATCAAATGATTCCTCATCCATTATTGAGGTTATGTACTTTTCAGTCCTTGCAGTTGGTTCAAGATCGTTGTTCTGGGCTTCAGTTGGTTCCTTCTCTTCTCCACACCCCAGGAAAAATGAATATGACTTATGATGTCCATCGGCCATACGATGAGCTCCTTCCCTCGCACATTAGGGGGCAATCTGTTAACACCCAAAAAGGGTTCACTACCTCATCTACCCCATTACATGGCTCATTTGTCCATTTTCCTACCATATTTCCATCAAAAACCCATAAAACCATCTAAAAAGCCTCCAAAAGGCTTAAAATGCCTCCAAAAGGCCATAAAACCCTCTTTTCCTCCAAAAATATCCAAAATTCCTCCAAAAAAGCAAAAATCTCCAAAAAGGAAGAAAAAATATAAAATAATGAGGAAAAGGAGGAAAAAACCCTAAACAGCTGAAACCCTAAACATTTGACCTAAACCACATGGTTTCTAGAAACCATGGGCCAGCACTCCACCACTAAAAAACTATAAATAAGTGATGGAGACCCCTTATTTCATCATCCACAATCACAAGTATCCTGCCTCTGCCAAAATTGCTCTTGAAATCCTAGCTCACCCTTGAGCTACTTTCACCATTGAGAGCCCCTTTTGGCCCATTTCCACCATTGGAGAAAGAGAAGGAGCAGCTTGGAGCTCGGAGCCACCTACTCAGACCAGTGCAAAGGGCTTCACCAACCTCCACATTGGAGGTCAGATCAAAAAAAAAATCATTCTTTACTTTTTGCTGTTTTGCTTCCTGAACATGTTTAGATTAGTTTTTATTTATGTTTAGCATTTTTTATTCACATATTATTGAACTGCTACTAAGGAATCTATTCTCCTTAGTAGGTGCTCATTCACACAAGCTAGGGGTAAAAACCTAGCTACACCTACCACCATTGTTCCTTATATTTGAACACATTCATTACAATATGTAGAAAAATAGACATAAAAATGCCTACCAACATTGTTCTGATCTACTTTTATATTTTCATATGCACCTTTGTTCCCCTCATTGTCTTTGTTCTGGACATTCTTGAAATAACTCAGAGTCATCTTTCATTCTACAATCCCCACTTCGACAATGATCCATGTACCGACTCTCTTCCTACAGAGAGCACACCCACTCCTCTTTACCCGCGTCCTCTTATACTTATTAATATTTGAACCCTTCACCTGTTCGTATGCATGACTGTTCATTTTCATAACTGGGAAAAAGTGTTCAATCCATGAGATAACCCAGTGCCAAAATTAAATCATCCCCATGATTGTAGATCGTGTGGTAGATATCTGAAGGTGCCAAAGATATACGACCAAAATGAATTTCATTGGTAAAAGAGCAAGGAGGATAAAAGGGAATCCGAGTTGCAAAATTTGAAACTAATCGTTGGTATTAGGATCAATATCGATGAAGGAGATTAATCACCAAAACAAATCAACAGTTGTGAGTTATTTCACGGGAAGAACTAGCACAGATTAATAAAATCATGATGTGCGTGAAATTTATATTGAATCCACCGTTGATCTAGATCTGACGGTCCTTATCTATTCCACAAATTCAACTAGTAGGTGAGATAACAACGAATATGGGAGCGAAATTTAAATGCAATTTAGTTTTGTTCTATTCAAAGTCTTCCATTGATCGAAGTTGGCATAGATCCAATTCTTGAGGACGATTTCTCTCGTTGAAATAGATGGAGTATAAACACATAGGCTACACGCAAAATTACTGTGAAATCCAGCTCACCACAGAATTGGTCCGCTCTTTATTAAGCACTTTCTAAGGTATTTCTCGGGTTGTTTAGATTTAACGATTCTTATAAATTTAGAACTGACTAAATTCTGTGACAGTCGAAGTAGAGACTAAATAAAAGAGGAGCATGGCATCTGATTTTTTCCATCTTATTTGTTCTTTTCACATTCTGCATTCTCTTGGCAGACACCGAGTTGCGGAAACCCATATTGTTGGAATCCCCCCCCCCTTGTGACCCAGTTTCATCCCACTCTCTTTGGTGAGCACAAAAAATCCCAAGATATAGGCTCGACGGAGCAAATCCCAACCGACAGCACCTGTGACACAGATATTGTCTCAACTGAGATATACCAGTTCTTATGGGTAACTGCCAAAACCGTGTTTCTATAGTTTTTCTGAGAGGGTGTTTTATGTACTTAGCTCTGTGCCAAGGTTTTCCAATGAATACTGAGAAGTGGTTTGGTGGTTTGTATTTTTTTCGTCAACGCTGGATATGATGTGCCCTTCTTATGCAAGCTTACACAATGGTGCAGTGGATAGACATTGTAGAAATATTCATTACTCAACATATAACATTCATACAATTATTCTCATAAGCACAATAACCAATCAATCATTAAATACAGTAATTGTGCATTTGTCTAAGCTACTCAGCAATCACATATATCCACAGTAGGTAACGTGGAAACCCATCCATAAAAAAGGAACAAGGTTCTCTTCATCTAGAATTTGCATGACAAAATAGAAGCACCTTTTGTCTGTACATAAAGCTACAGACTCTATCCAAGATATTCTCTTCTATCTCTAAACACCTCTTCTCCCTCTCACACTCTCTATTCTTCCCTATCCTTATCGCTCTACTCGACTCCTACTCAACAATTCGCAAATAGCCTACATAACTCGACTTTCTCTACTTGTCTGTGCACTCAGCTATAGACCCGCTACTCTTATGTACTAAATGATATAGATTTACCTACTCAAAATTGTTGTATCCTCTACTCAGCTCAAAAAGCATCTAAACAAGAACTAGCTAATAGGATAACTAATTGACTCGCTATCCCATTTACAGCTTGGGTTTCTCCTGTTATAGCCTTATTATAGAATCGATATATCCCCATACATGCTTGTTACAAACTCAATAGTAATTCGATGCACACTTTAACAGACTCATCTTCAGTCGCTATCCCAGCCAACTTACTATACTCAGCCTATAGGTTGTCTTTCCTATTCTAACAATACATGACCAAAATGGTTCTATCGGCTTGACTTATAAAAATGCCTTTACATGTGTGGTTTCCGCTAGCTCTAACAAAGCTTGTACCCATTATCACTAAGGAATAATTCCTCCTCAGCATCATGCCTTAATGTCACTTTCTGGCCATTACCTTATATGAACGCCTGCTTTCGCGAATATTCTACAATGTCATCACATATTGTGCTCTGTACTTCCATCATAGATTACAAAATTGGTGGATCTTCTTATCCTATGCCTTCTCTTTACCTTTCTCCTTATCTTCCCTCTTATGTCATAGCATCTTTCTCTTCTTCTTCAATGTTGTGTACCATGTCGCAGGTCCTTCCTCTTCTTCCTTGTACTTCTCTTTCCTTACTTTAGGAATAATTCTATGTAAATTTTTCCCTTCTATCCTGGACCCAATAGGCCCCCAACACTAACCTATGGCTCGTCCCAAGCAACGCGAGCTACTTCTCCATAAACTGACTTGCGCAAACTTTGTTTTGAAAATATTCCACGATTTTCAGTAGCTTCTCTTTTTCTGCGCGCACTTCTTCTTCAACCTTCTGCATGTGCTCCACCAGTTCGTAGCTGACGTGTTCTGACATGTTACTTTCAATAGAGGCCATGACGTCATGCACCTTCGGGTGTATAGGCTAAATTATACCTGCGACCCTTTTCGCTAGTGACTTTTATGTTCATTCAGTGTTTGATAATATGTTGTGTCTATGTTCATAGTTGGCATGAAGGTTTATGTTCCTTGTGTGTTTGTATTGCTCACCTGGTAACATTGTTCACTTTGTAGGCCTCCAAAAGACAGTTCTGCTTATAAACAGTACTAAATCCTTGAAATACTTTTCATTCTTGTCTTCTTCTGGAGGTTGTTACCACTCGACAGAATAGGATGTAGCGATAGAACACAGGGGATAAAGGACCTAGTGGGAACACTAATGTTCCTTGTCCACATTTCAAATTATAGCCCTCAACCCGACCCACATTTTTCCTACCTCCCTTTAGAATCATGTTCATCATTACTCATGGAGTTCGCTACATCCCGGTAAGCTTCAAAGCTCATGCTCGTCTCTCTAGCCAGTAGGGGATCGATATTTTTGTTAGGTACTATGATCATGAGATATGTGGTCTCATAGCTAGACTACATCCTTCCTCCAGGGTAGGCTAGGTCAGTGTCCCTCGGATCTATTGTGATATTATACCATGTGGCGTAGTTATGTATACTTATGATGCATTGATGGAGGTTGTTGTCCGCAATGGTTACCTCTGCAAAAATTTCTTCCTTTACTATGTGTAGAGCAACATCAATTGTTGGATGTTCACTTACTGCAAATTCAAATATTTGGGTAAAGTTGATAGTTAAAATTTCCCATTCGACGGTTCCTCCTCACATCTCATCTAAGGTGTACCAACCTCTTGGCACCATTTCCAAGGTGTGGATGACTCAATGACCCCTTTCCTATCGTGGTTATTCTTTCCAAGCTGTGCGATAGTGCTCAATATGTTTTCCAAGATTTGACAATCCTGTGTATTTTTTATCAAAAATAGCTGATCTCATCTCCAAATCTGATCTCCATCAGTCTTCAACATTTCATCCATTCAATATGGATTGTTTATGTGTACCCCACCATCTAGTGGGCATAGATTTCAACACATGGTCCAGACCAAATAGTCGTTGTGATTCTATGACCTTTTTTTCAAATTCTTGCAAGAAGGATGTGAGGTTAGGAAATCCTTCATACGTAGGAAACACACTTGCTTCAACTCCTTCCCTTCCAACAACTTTTGTAACTCTCACACATATGCGCATGGAAACTTCATGCAACCTGTTTTGCCAGTTTTATATGGCTTCGCCTAATTCAAACGTACATGAACACACACTGCTCCAACTCAATTTTCTATTAGCTGTAGGGTTAATATAATATTCCTTTGAAGACATAATGTTATATAGTTGATGTAAATAGTTCTCTTTCCCCTCGCTATGCACAATATCCCCATATCGTTTCCCTTCAAGGGGATCAATGGGCGTAACCACTCTCATTTCGGAATATTCAAAAGACAAGATCCTTTTCTTGAAGTTTATGATGGTTTGGTTGTATATTCCCCGGTCAATCCCTAGAAGCACACGATAGGGGTTTTTTGTCATCAACAACGTCAATGACCTCAAAGTTGGCATATGCTACCAAGACTTCAGCAGCCATAAGTACTCAGGATAGTCTGCTAATTGGAAACACCTTTGACTTTTTCCATCCTTAGTTGAATAGGAGACCAGTCTAGTTTCGTGTTGTTCATGCTTTCCCATATCTGTCTTGTCAATATATTGAAAATTGATCCCAAGTTAAGTATGATATAGTCCATATCATAAACTGATATTTGCACAGTCATTCGCAATTATCGGCATGTCTTCCATTTGCTTTTGACTTGGTTGGCTCTTCTTTTAGGGTGAAGATCTGTTGTGTTGTCTTATATGAGTGTTTTCAACTCTATGACAACATCTTTTTCATGGATTAGTGCTAAACAAATTTTGAAACAGTCCTTGAGCTTACTAACCTTTTTAGTGGGGGGATTTCTGATTCGTTGTTCAAATATTTCAAGCATAGCTTTCCCTTGCATAGATCTCACATGTCTCGATGTCGACGATTTTTTGGTATCAACAAAATCTTGTCCTTCCTCCAAGAAGACTTCCTTCTCCTATTGGACATGTAGCGGAGCTTTCTTTTGCGCTGCAGGTCGCACCTGTGGATGTCCCTGTGGTGTGTTTTGGTCTTCTCCAGTCGTAGCACCTCCTCTTGTAACTACAACAAGGTTGGGTTGTCTTGGTTCAACATAAATTATTTGAATAATCAAATTAAGGTTTGGATTCTGATTCTGCACTGGGTTGGTGTTCACGACATTTCTAGCCTGCCATTGTGCAATATATTGCGGACACTGTTCGAAAGTGTGATCAAATGTTTTACAATATGTACATTTTTTTGCGGGACTTTGACAATATCAAGAAAAATTTCCTATCTTCCCACAATTATAGCATATGAATTGGCCTCTTTCTCTACCAAATCCTCCTCCTGGTTTCTTTCCTCAACCTCTAAAGTCCCCCCCCCCCTTTGTGGAGGGTATTGTTGTTGTTTAGGATACTAGTTTGGCTGATATTGTGGTTGAGGATTTTGTTGTTGAAATTGTGGAAGATGATACTAAAGCTTCAGTTGTTCAACTTGCATTTTTTCACCATTATTCATTAGGTAGGTATCCATCATCTTCTCTTTGAGCAGCTCAAGTGCTCTACAGTCCTTTTCATCATGACATACTGATCTACAAAACATACAATATAGACTAGCAGGTGTACTTACAATCTTTTGTAAGTACAAAAATTCCTTGGACTTGTGACCTCTAGTCAGGCATACTCTACACCAAGGAAATTATCCTTATGGTGCCCATCTATTATGCACCTGGCACACCATAGTTCTTCTTGAACTTCTTTGCCTCTTTTGATGTTCTGGATCTACACCGTAAGATTGTCCAGCTGCAACTAAATTTCCATCATGCTCGAGCCGTTGTCTACAATAGCCAAGGCTTCTATCTTCGTGGCTATCTCCAGAGCTTGTATACACAACACAATTTTCTATTGCATCAACTTCGTTTGGATATGTGGCAACAAGGAAGCAATGAACCATTCCTTTTGTTGAACATCTAAAATTTGGAAATTCACTTTGGACAATAATCTTTTAAATCTCTAGTCAAAATCCCAAATAGATTATGTTGGTAGCTTCTTGATCTCCTTGATCTCAGTGATGCATTGTGATTAAAAATTTGGTTTCCTAAACTCATCAATCAATATGATTTGAATCTCATTGAGTGTCTTTGGGACCACTCCTACTGCTACTATGGATAACTTCATATACCAGTCGAGCGAATGACCCCGTAAAGTCGTGATCATCTGTGCAATCTTAACGTTGTTGTCCTAGAACTGTTGTACAGTCCAGACAATGTCAAATTAAAACCAATGATGATCTAGGTCTTCTAGTCCATTCCCATTATATATTGGGAGCTTAATGTAATTTCCATTCATTGGATTGACCGATACTATATTAACTGCTAGAACAGTAGGAAAAACATGTGGGATAGTTAGACTTTCGTGTCCACTATTTACATCATTAGTACTACTTGTATTTACATAAATACTTAGAGACAAGTCTTACGATCTTACCTCTGTTACTGTGAGCTAGTCATGCACACATTCTTGTTTCAATGCTTCAGTCGACTCTTCGGACTCTTCGTCTCCTTTTGATATTGGATGATACTCCTCTTCCTTGTCACACGATCCTTCGTCATGGTGCAATGTGAACTCGTATCCTTCTTCTTCTTGCTTTGTGGTGCTACTTCCTTATCCAAACATAATTTTTTGTCTTTTGCTGGATCAGAATCTTCTTCCACTTCTCAAAAAGTCAGATTCTAGTTTATTTCCACTTTCTCCTGGGAACATCTCACTGTACGGTTCTTCTGAGACATAGAAACTCTTTTCTATTCAATCTATCATTCATAGAATTCCCCTTTCACAGATGAGCATTTTGATCCACATCTTCCACGATGAGAGATATTGACTGCGCAGTCCTTGAAATTTTTTTCTCTTGGATTCATTGTATGACGTTATTGTATCAACACCAAACTCAGTGATACATCCCTCTATGATACTTTCCACCAAGAATTTCATAGCTCTTGATATAGGATTGTTGATTCTTTTCGACCTCTCAATAAAAAATTGAGTCCACTATGTCGGTTCTCCTCCTTGAAAATTATTTTTCTTGGTTGTTGACATAGAAAAATATTCATATAACACAATGGGGAAATTGAAAAAGAAAAAATTATGTATTTCTAAATATATGTACCATTCTATTCACTTCATCGGTGTCCACCGATATCCTTCATTTTCTTTCTATGCAAACTCTAGCTCTTTCACGTCCACCAAAATTTGGATGTCCAGTTTCATGGGATGCCAAAACATGTCCCTCACACACACTTTAGTGTCCTGGCAATAGAACCATTTGTTGGCCCTTTTCCCCTTGTGACCTAGGTTTATCCCCCTCTCTTTGGTCAACACAACGAAGCCCAAGACATTGGCCCGACGAAGCAGATCCCAGCAGAAAACATGTGCGACATAAATATCTTAGTTCTTATGGGTAACTTCCATAACCATGTTTTTGCAGTTTGTGTGAGAGGGTGTTTTATGTCCTTGGCTATGTGGCAAGGTTTTCCAATGAAGACCAGGAAATGGGTTGGTGGTTTGCACATTTTTTGTCAACATGGAATATGGCGTTCCCTTCTTATGTAAGATTACACAAATTTGTAGTAGACATACATTACAGACATATTCATTACTCAACATACATCATTCATACAGTTATTATCATAAGCACAATAACCAATCAATCATTAAATACAGTAATTATGCACTTGTCTAAGCTACTCAGCAATAACATATATACACAGCAGGTAACGTCGAAACCCATCCAGGAAAAACAACGAGGTGCTCTTCATTTGGCATTGGAATGACGAAATAGATGCACTCTTTGTCTGCACATAAAGATACAAAATCTAGCCATAATATTATCTTCTATCTCTATAGACATATTCTCCCTCTCATGCTCTCTATTCTTCTCTATCTTTATTGCTCTACTCTAATCCTAGTCAATGATCTGCACACAACCTGGATCAAGTCGACCTTCTCTACTTTTCTGCGCACTCAGCTATAGACCCACTACTCAGATGCACTCGGTGATCCATATTTACCTACTCAAAACTATTGTATCCTCTACTCATCTCATAAACAATCTAGACAAGAACTAGCTAATAAGCTAATTGATTGAGCAGCTAACCCATTTACAGCTTCGGTTTCTCCTTTTATAGCCTTATTACAGACTCAATATATCCCTATACATGCTTGTTACAGACTCAATAATGACTCGATACAGACTCTAACAGACTCAGCTTTAGTCATTATTCTAGTCGACTTACTATCTTCAACCTACATGTTGCATGTCCTATTCTAGCAATACATGACCAAAAAGGTGATATCGGCCTGACTTAAAATCCCTTTACGTGTGTGGTTTCTGCTAGCTCCATCCAATCTCTTACCCACAATCGCTAAGGGTTGGTTCCTCCTCAGCATCTTACCTTATTATCACTTTATGACCGTTACCTTATCTTCACACCTACTTCCGTGAATATTCTTCCATGTCATCACATCTCGTGCTCTGTACTGAACCGTCATAGCTTACAAAACTAGTGCATATTCTTTATCATGAGCCTTCTCTTTACCTTTCCCCTTATCTTCCCTCTTATGTTGCAGCATCCTTCTCTTCTTCTTCGGTGATGTCTACCATGTCACAGGTCCTTCCTCTTCTTCCTTGTACTTATGTTTCCTTACTTTAGGAAGAATTCTATGTGAATTCTGCCCTTCTATTCCATTCCCAAGACATATTATTTTAGATTTAGATTTCTCATCTTCTGCATTCTTCTTTCTGCCTTCAGCATTCCACTAGAGTACACTGGGTTGCGGAAACCCATATTATTTTAGAATTTGATTTCTCATTTTCCGCATTCCACCATCCAATTTCTGCCTTCCGCATTCTGCTAGAGGACTCCGGGTTGTGGAAACCTGTGTTATTTTAGACAGTGATTTCTCATCGTCTGCATTCCTCCTTCTTTTTTCTATGTTCCCCTTTTCTTTTGAACCATTGATTTCTTTGTGGGTTCACTCATGACCGTTGGATCTGTTCATCAGATTTTATTTCAAACTTTGCGGGTTTACTCCTGACCGTTGGATATCTCTACAAACCGGATCTTTGTACATACTAACGTTTCTTCCGAGTCTTTCGCTTATTCGTTTAAGTCCTCTTCTTATCTAAATCATATTCTATGTTTTTCCATCAATGACAACCATATCACAATCTGATCTATTTCCATATGTTTCCAATACCTATCATAATTCCAAGATGCAGAACTCATTTTCAAATACTAATCAAGATTAACCTAAAATAAGGTAGAGGTATACAACAATTTGTATTTTGTATCAAGAACCTTGAATTCATATCCCATTCCATAAACATGATAATACAAAACCAAAATCATAAATATTTTCCTTGCAAATAACACCTAACGTTTACAAGAGGACTTTGGAAAACCGCTTCTTTACTCCATCTCTAGAGAATAACAAAATTGTTAAATTCATATTGATTAAACTCAAATAATAAGTTGCTAGTTGAGTCTCCTTTTGTTTTAAACCCAAACAAACAAAACAAACTAACTAGGAAACTCAAGGGATTAGAAAACTACTAGTGCATCTAAGCTAGGGGGAATAAAAGCTTATACCTACTGGAAGTGAACCAACCAAATGTTGATTAACAATGGAAAGAACTAAATAAGCTTAGGCTTAAAATTATTAACTGCAAAATATTGTATGCTTTGGCTTATGCCTTATATTGTTTTGGAAGGATATCAAAACTTATATCATCAATATGCTTTGATATTTCAATTTTGATAGCTAAAATACCATATAGGAACATAAACAAAAATATTAAAAAACAAATTGAAAAAAAAAATTAAAATCACATTTACCTTAATTAAGTTAAACACTCATCTACATAAGCATAGGATAGATTTCCTTCTTTAAGTGATAGACAACTAGATGTGTGCTTTGTCATAGACAACTAGATGTGTGCTTTATCATGTTGCAGTTACAGTGCCTTACACAAAATCTTGTTAGAGTCTATAGAAGGATTAAATAAGTTTTTGATGGTGCAATTAGCGGCAAACTAATTATGAAGATCTAGTCACTTGAGGTCAATGTTGAGAAACCTAAAAGTGGGGAAATTCATCAAACCCAAAGAAGGAAATATAATGAAATATAATTAAAGATGCAATATGCATAGGAGATAACAAATTCCAAGATTGTAGAAATGAGTCAAAATTTATAACACAAGGAAGTATTATTAAAGATGCAATATGCGTGAGAGATAACAAATTCCAAGATTGTAGAAATGAGTCAAAATTTATAACACACAAGAAATTAACACAAACCTTTTTAATGGTTAGCCAAGGTGTGCAAGTGGATGTTGCAAGAATAGGTTCTGCATAATGTGTTTGTATTTTTTTCCTGTCGTCTAGAGTAGCTATTTTGCATGCTCTGTTTTCTTATTCGAGTGATCAACCATTTAAGCATGAACCATAAGTTCAAGTGTTTTTTTAAGGTTATTGCAAGGTCAAATTTTACTTTTATTGTATATTGTAGGAATTTATTCCAAAATTAGTAATTTTTTTTTAACTATTTTGCTATTTGGTATACACTGAAATGCAATGATTACCACTGACCTGCAATGTAAAAAGTACAGTTAGTATTTACAATTGATTGACACCTATATGCTTTCTATAGTAGAGAGAAGAACGCAAAAAACACATGCAAAAAAGTAACTTAGTATTTACAATTTAGTGAAACCTATATACTATAAACAAGCAAAAAAGTATACTTAGTATTTGCAATTTATTGAAACCCAGATACTATCTACGGTAAAGAGAATGAAAAAAAAAATATAACAATAAACATTTTGTTGTTTCTCTACTTCTATGAAATTCTACCTAGCATTTGGTGAAATCGAATGACATAATTGTCTGCCCAATAAAAAAGATCAAACAGACAATGATCTAGCACTTTCTATATTGTCGAATTCTTGTTCTTCCCCATCATATCAAGGCACAAATCGCAATGTGATGCATTGGCATCCATCTAATTTTGTGTGTAATGCACTATTGCTATAGATGTTTGAAGGGAATTCTACCATGTTTACTGGTCTCTTGTCACGAGATTCACTGGCACAGATTGACGTACATCCATAGCCAAAAGAGAGAAATTTGCACATTAAAGCACTTGTGCACTGGTAATAGCCATTCTGATATAGCCAAAAGAGAAAATTTTGCACATAAAAGCGGTTGTCAACTGGTAATAGCCATTCTGATTTTTTACAAGGGTGGTGCTAATTTTTTTTTTTCTAGACAGCGATGAAGATGTGTTTTCCTTTTTCTTCTCTCCAATAGTGCTTGAAGCATTGAGCGAAGTCATAGCAATTTCCAATGGTAAAATACCATTTGTTTTTTATATGAAGTTTTTTAGTGGGGTGTCTGTTGGTTTGTGCATATCAGGTCTAAAATGTTTTTTTTTTCGCATATTATGTTTAGCTTGTTAATTTTTTTGTTTGAATGAAAAGTATAATGATAAATATAAATTAAAAGAAAAAAAACATATAAAAAAGTTTTTTTTATTTTTTATTTTAAATATAAATTTAAAAAAAAAACATATAAAATTTTTTTTTCTTTCAATTTTTATTTTTATATTTACTTTGTGTAACCATGAAAAATGCAATGTAAAGAAAAAACATAAGAAGAGCAAGTGAAAGCTTTGCACATTCTAACAATATCATTATCTGTCATATTAACAATATCATTGTTGTTTTCGAAGGAGGAGGCAACAAACATATAACATACTAAAAAGAAAAAGTAGCTTGAGCAAAAGATTTTGTATGTGATTTTAAAACTAACATGTAAAAACATAAGATAACAAGTGAAAACTTTGTACATATTAACAATATCATTGCTTGTACATATCAATACTTTTATCTTATTATTTTATAAAATTTTATTTTCCAAATTTCAACTATACTTTTATTAAAAATAAAAATATTAAGTTAGTATTATTTTCATTATCCATATTTTTCTATTTTGTAGGTTTTGTTTATTTTTTCTGAAAGCAAAAAACTCTATTTAACAATGATTTTTCTATTTTTTTTTCTATTGTAATTAGCATCTACATAGTACAAATTTCACTCCTCAATGTTCAACTAAATGATTTGAAAGTTGGAAGTGGAACTTGGAAGGATGGAGCCTATAATCCCTTGGAGTTGCCCAGACTCCACTCTTGACACGCAGTGTTGGAAAGCATTATCAAAATTCAAAGATACTAGTTGTAGAATTTTTTGGTTTAGATTTAAATATTTGTTTAAAATTCTATTGATTTGTTTAAAATCTACTATGATTTTTTGTATATTATCAGTAATGTATGTATATTTAAAATCGATACTCAGAGTCATTAGTACATGGTTGAGAATCGAGATAGTTACAATAATAACGTACATCAGTTAACCGGAAAATAATATTATCTCTAAATCAAATTTCTTTAGGAATTGCAGAGTTCAAAGTGAAGATAACATAATATATCCAAGAGAAGGAGA
The DNA here is from genome assembly GCA_001517045.1 of Pseudotsuga menziesii. NCBI lineage: Eukaryota > Viridiplantae > Streptophyta > Pinopsida > Pinales > Pinaceae > Pseudotsuga > Pseudotsuga menziesii. The sequence goes on from LPNX010035567.1 coordinate 39,617, forward strand.
AGGTTGTGAGGGTTGTGAAATTGATCCAGTCTCGTTCCTGTGCCAAATCAGTCATTTACTTCTGCAAATATTTTAGGATAATGTTGCTTCTGCCACACTCCTTCACAACTTCCTTGTGCCCATTATCCATTTTTATTTTTCATTAATGGACTAATGATCCACAGGCTCGAAGCTTATGATCCACAAGCTCAAATCTTGATCTCTTCCAAGTTTCTTTTATAATTACAGGATGTCGTCATTTTTAGATTGTATCAGTTACGGAGTCTTTTTATGTTTGTTGGTCGAAAGGGGCTTGTATGTGATCATTCTTGTGACAACAATGTGTGATAGTTGGGAATGGAGAGACTATCTCTTGCTCCTTCTTTTTTTGGCATTTAAGACCTACCTTGTCTTTCCCTATGGATCAAAGATTAAAGGCTCACATCAAACACATTCTTTTGCAACTGCACTTTTCTATAAGATATGTAATTTACTTAAATTTTAAGCAGGTTGCTAAAGCATTTGTTTTTTATTAGACCATATTTGATTAAACAATTTCTCATTCTTATTCTTTGGATGCATGAACGAGACTATTTCTCCCCTTTCCCTTTGGTCAGTATATATCCAATCTTTATGTTTATTTATGTTTATTTATACTTCATTATTTATTTATTTTTGCATATTACCATGAATATTTGTGATTATTTTTTTTAACTTATATTTTTATATAATATTAATTTAATACATAAATAGTAAATAGTATATAAAATAAATAGGATTGTACTATGATAGATATTACCATGAATATTTGTGATTATATTTTTTAACTTATTTTTTATATAATATTAATTTAATATATAAATAGTATATAAAATAAATAGAATCAAGTTAATGTACCATGATAGATATTAATAATGACCATTTTTTATTTTAATATAAAAATGTCAAAAAATTATTATTTTGAAAAAAAATTAAAAAAAAAATTATTAAACCTAAAATTTTTAATAAACTTTCCTTATTAAAAGTTAAAATTTTTAGCAAACCTTCCCTATTAAAAGCTAAAAATTTTAGCAAACCTTGACTATTAAAGGCTAAAATTTTTAGCAAACATTCACTCTTGAACAATAAAATTTTAAACAAAACTTTCATAACAGCCATTATAAAATGTCAAAACCTTAAAATACGGGTAGAATAAAAACCCTCCAGCACGGTTAATAATATCATTGTTGGTTTCAAAGAAAGAGGCAGCAAACTTATACCATACTATAAAAAGAAAAGGTAGCTTGAGCAACAGATTTTGTATATGATTTTAAAACTAGCATGTAGATATAACATATTTTAAAAAACTCAGTGTTTGCCAACTGACATTTTTAAAAGCAACGAGTAATGTCATTAATTCTTAAAATAAGTATTAAAATCACAAATTTAAAAAGGAAATTGTCAATGGTGGGGAAAGGAAACAAACAATTATAAATGAAGACATAGTAACATGCAAATGAGAATGGATAGAAACAACGTTCAAAATTGAACCCTTCACGCCTCTTTGAAAGGGTTTTAGCCCTTTCCAAAAGTTAAAATTGCCTTAAAAAAAAAATTTAAAATTTGAATTTTACTCTTCCAATAAAGATGGGTAGGATTTATATCAACATTTCAAAAGAAGAGCAACATTTGAAATTACCCATTCAAATAAATTTCTCAAGATGTTGAAATTCCTATGCTATAAAGTTCAACTCATCATTCAAAATATTGTAAATATGATAAATTATAATCACTTACTCACTCATGTCATGCACTCGGTGCTTAGTTGTTGAAGATGGCCAGTGATCATTAATGACTATGAGGCACTAGCCATTGAGATGTGACTCTGACTCCCGAGTCACTTGGGGTTGTAATCTAAAGTGTGACAATGTGTCAACAACTACTAGTCCACTACTAGGCCCGAAACTAGCTCAAAATTTGTTCCTACTACCTATGTGAACCTCGCTACCAGTGTCCACTTTTTTTTTGTCAAAATGAAATTCAAAAGGTCGATTTGAAAAGTCCTCCTCTACAAGACTTCATTTCTTGCATGAATATCATGGACTCATGACAACTATAAAGAACACTAGATGTCATGCAAATACAAATAATGGCATGTAGCTAGGATCACAAACTGTGCAGAAATTGATTTATGCATTGCTATAGAGAGGTGTCATTGGGCACACAATATGGAGAAACAATGGTTATTAATAAAATTTAAAAAACAATTGTTGGCTCAAGAATAGTATTTAGTTTGATGAGTGGCATGATCATGACATTATCTCCCTCCGTCCTTCCAAACATTTGTGGTTTCTCATGACATTTGTCCTCAGCGCTACCAAAATACATATAAAAATTACTTGTCTTTACATCCTCTTCTCTTTAAATCCTCATCTCATAGTAATAACTAAGGATTATTATGTCTCCACATCCTCACCTTATAATAGGAGTTGGGTCAAGGCACAAAGACAACCATAAAATATTAAATTGTCAAGATACAAAGAGTAAGAGAGAACAATAAGTAAGTCTTATATTAAATTTACCTTATCAGTCTTTAATTAACACTATCAACTGAGATTTGACAAGTTGGATTGTTCTAATCTTCTTATCACTCCTTAGCAATGTGATTGCAAGGCATTCATTGAAGGTGATGTCCATAATTTTAGGTCTTCTTCCTCATTATCATTCCTTTTTCGTAAGACAATAAAGAGGGTAGTGGCAAGCATCAACGTGGAAAATGGTCTAGACATAGAGGTTATACACATTAATTGTTTTCATTAAATAATTTAAATTCCTACCCGTGACTATGGATTTAGTGAATCATGGATTGGTACAAAACACAACAAATTTTAGAGCGAGAAGCACTTAACTACTCACACCTATAACTTTTTGAAATCTAGCCATTAATAAACTTCTTTTGGTATTCTGGTTCGATTTAAAAGGCATATTGTTAGACTCATACATGCAATCAGTTGCAAGGATTCAATTGACTTAGGTCCCTCCATCACATACATGCATGCTTTCACAACAAGTGATGAAAGACAATATTTGTTTTTTGCATTTTTTTGTGTGAAAAGGTTTGATTAATTTATACTTGTCAATTAAAGTCTCTGAAGGGGGCTGAGAGAATAAATTCTCTTCCCATTGAAATTAAGACCCACCCTTCAAATTTGATCATTGGATAGGAAGCCAATGCAAAACATGATAATATTTTTTTGAAATATAGTTAGTATAACATGATATTATTTCTTTGAAATATAGTAAGTATAGATTCAATTTAAATTTGGATTGGGATCTAATTTATTGAGGTGTAAATTTTTTTTATGTTAAAGTTTTTATATGTTTAAATAAATTTAGACTTCAAGAATTTTGATCACTTTGATCTTTGGTAAATCTGAATTTAACATAAATTTTTAAAATTTAAATCTTATATCGAAAATTGCTTTGTTTACTAAAATAACATTAATAATAAGCCATCCACACAATAGCTTAACAATAATTGGTTAAAATAATTTTCCAAAATTGACCAGGAATCCTATTTTCCAAGAAGAAAATATATTGTTGCAAAACCAAGAACGACGTTCACATTTTCCTTGACTTCTATGATGGTGTTATTTAATGAAAGGGTTAAAATTAAGCCCTATCTAGTACGGCTTGAGTAGATTGATCACAATTATGAGATATTATTGCATTATTTTAGTGCTTAGCCATATATATGACACATTCAATTGAGCCTTCTCAGTTTTCAGGATGCCCTCATAGTTTGCCCACGGATACCTAATTTTTTAGATGGAAAGATTCATGGGAAACTCAGCAATACTTCCCCACATTAGTGGATGGTAGAGGTGGTAAACCGTCTCCTCGCAAAAGGCCTAACCCCAATGAACTCAAGGCTCTAACCTGTGACCTCTCCCCGAACCGAGAGAGTGCGCACACGTCTTACCAATTAAGCTAACCCTTGGGGTAGATGGACACCGAATTTGCCGATACCTAATTGCAAATTCTAATTTCGTAAACTAGATATTATATTATAATTTTTAAAATTAATGTTATATTTTATTTATGAAGATTTGTTTGGCTTGTAGAGTATCGGAGTGATGCGAAATTTGGGATCGGGGATTTACAAATCTGATTTCACGTGGATCGATCTTACCATATAACGAGTTTGCGTCCCGAACTTGCTTTGCGTGAAAAGATTTGAACGAACCATATTACTGCACGTTCTTTTATTTTAAATGACATTTAGTGGGCCGGCGCGTCGGCAGGAATATATTGTCAAAGCCTCTGTTCCAAGTCTAACGTCTGTCCTTCAACGTTCAAAACAATTTCTCTGACTTTTTATTTTGACGGTAATTCCACGACTTCAACTAACAGATAAATATGTGATTACGGGTCTCAATTCAGCACCTCACAAGTTGTTTTCAGTCTAGTGGTCCAAACAAAGAAACTTCGACCGTGTCATATCTAACAGTTCAAGTGAGAAAGAAAGATAATGTTTGATGAAGCTTCGCGCAACTTGGAAAACCCCTTTCAAATTTCAGCACCTCACAAGTTGTTTTCAGTCGAGTGGTCCAAACAAAGAAATTTCGACCGTGTCATATCTAACAGTTCAAGTGAGAAAGAAAGATAATGTTTGATGAAGCTTCGCGCAACTTGGAAAACCCCTTTCAAATCCTCCACAGCAATCACCAGTCAAATTTGACAAATTCAGCGAGGCCACAGTAAGCAGGTGAATTCAAACTGTATGCACAAGAAGACGAACGTCTCTCTTTCACTTCATTATAAGAAGACGAACTTGCATTTGAGATTTTCATATGAAATTGGCCATATTGATCCCTCAACTCAGCTTTCATCAGAGTCGAAGCCGAGACCTCCAGACAAATATCCGACTCGCCGATTATTTTTTGTTTAATATCAAAGGTTTCTGTATAGTGTTTCTTGTAAATTCAGGTTGTTTGGAATTATTCTTGGGGAATTAACAACAGAGACAAGTTGAATCATGGTAGTTTCCAGTACTAGTGACAGCGAGACAACCACGACGAAGGTTGTGAGTAATTCTTTATCTTCTGTATCTACTCTTGCAAAGATGCTTCCGACGGGCGTTGTTTTCATATTTCAGATACTGTCCAATCTTCTCTCCGATAATGGCGACTGTGGAAAGGGCCATAAGGTTTTGGTGGGAGTTTGTCTGGCTATTCTGGGAATTGTGTGCTTCCTTCTTTCGTTCTCGGACAGTTTCACAGATACTAATGGGAAAGTCCATTATGGAATCGCCACCACGAGTGGGATCAAGACGGTGAACAGTGGCAAGAATAAAGAAAAGCCTTCAAACATTTCAGACTATAAGCTTGAATTCAAGGACTTTCTGGGAGCGGTTGTAGCGCTTGTGGTATTTGCTGTAGTTTCCCTGACAGACAAAAACGTGGTTCAGTGTTTGTACCCGTCGGCCAAAAGCAGCATACATAAGTGGGTACAAGCTCTCCCCGTTGTAGTTAGTGTTGTAAGCAGTGCGGTGTGCACAGTATTTCCATCTAAAAGGCAAGGGATCAGTCATCCCGTGACCACAAAATGACCTAATATATATGTTCTGATTGCATATACAGACTGGTTTTTAGAAAAGATACAGATCAAGATCATATAAAAAAATTCTATTTTACTTTGTTTTTCTAATGGTAAAATCTAATTTAGCTGTAAAAATATATTTGTAGTTTTTCTTTCTCTGATTGTATATACTGACTGCTTTTTAGAAAAGATACAGATCAAGATCAGATAAAAAATTTCTATTTTACTTTGTTTTTCTAATGGTAAAACCTAATTTGGTTGTAAAAATGTATCGGTAGTTTTTTTTTAAGTTATTTAAGTTTTCTTTTTTATAAATTTTAATATATTATAACAATATTTATTAAAAACAAATATCAATGTTTTTAGTCATACTCATATATGTGCTTATTTTTATAATTACTATTTATATTATATGATGCTCATAAATGCTGGTTTTTATGATTTTTATTTAATTATTATTTATATTAAATGATATGTTTAATATTAAAATTAAATATAATTTATGTTTAAGTAAAACAGGTGGTGAATGTTCATAGATATAGCTAACCATTTAATTTTGTGGAGGTGATTGGTTATTAAATAAAGACTAAAATATTCAAAATAATATTACTTATAAATATATATGGTTTCACAAGTATTAGGCCATTATATCTTAATAAGCTAAACCATTCTTGGAAACCCTTCACCTATGATATCAGCCGCTCATTTATTTATTTGTTTTTTTCCTTAATTTGGGCCTATTTTATTTATCTTAATCTATTCAATTCATATACACTTCAAGTCTTATTTTAAAATCTAATTACTCCTACTCATTTTTACAATTTCCAATCATCATGTTATCTTTAATTTTTATCAAAATATTTTTTCCTTTTGTTAACACCAAAAATTGTCAATATAGGTCTCTATGGTCCAAACCATAATTATATATCATAATCCCACCATTATTCACAATCAAATTCCACCCAAATTGGTAACAAACATAATTATTCCTTCCCCCATAAATATAGGGAACATGGACATTTATTGAAACATAACCCCCATTCTCCCCAAAAGGACCGAAAAACCATAAAATGAGAATGGGTCAAAAACCATAGACAAATACCATACACTATGGAAAACCATGGACGAATACCATTTCGTAGCAAAATCTTGGATCATCCTGTAAATACACTTTGAAGGTCTCCCCACAAACAATTCTAGAACTTTACATTTCTACACTTTTTCATCTGGCACTTTTGTCACTTTCTGACAATACCATACTTTTGTCACACCATTCCATGTTGTATGTTGACTTTACTCCATAAGCTCCTTGATCCATACGTCTCACCACATCTCGGAATGGCTACAGTGGCCCATTTCATAAATGGTATGTTGCATTTTATTTTGATAGTTAGAAGAAAATCATAAAATCTAAAAAATATGTGTTGTTGTTTGTTTATAAGACAAGGTTGAGCACTTCCTTTCACCATGAACTCTACCCTTATATCTGATTGCTCTAAGGGGTCAGTGCAAGAACATGAGGGACCTTTTAGATGCAATCCTAGTTTTCAAAAACAAGATCATGTTACCAAAAAATACAACGTGTTTCTGCTACATAGCACTTGCTATGGTTCAACCCGAGCCTGACAGGTCATGGGACATGTAGGATAGGAAGCCATATCACGTACGCATTATATAACTAAAAAACACGCTCACGATATGTAGTTATAAAATGCGTACGTGATTTGGAAAACAAAAAATAATTTAAATACACAGGCCCAAAACCCGCGGCCCATTTTAACAATCAAGAACATGAAAACGAAGGCCAATTGGAGCATTTTGGAGCAAGTTAACTGCTTGGGATTGTTGGAGGAGCTGATTTAGGTTGAGGGGAGAGATTTCACTGGTGAATTGTCATCCAACAAGGTAATTCAATCACCCAAAGCATTCTTTTTTTTTGGTCAATTTTTAACCTATAATTGTGTTTTTTAATAGAATAATCAACCCAACAACTCCCAAGCTAATGTTTGATGGATTCAAACTAAAATAGGCTGTAAGAATAAAAAACATCATGTCTAATAGATATTCAATGTTCCAAAAGGCTAGAAATATATAAAACAAACACAAGTATAAAACCAACTTGCATAGAATTTGATGGACAATGCAAAGTTTGAATTGGGATACTAGTGAGAGTGCCCACCTGTAACATGCATAGTCAAACCTTCAAATGCAATGATTGTGCTAGAATTAGCACAAAGTGCAATAAAATTTAGCAATTATTTTCATAGATAGGTGAATGCCAACATTTTAAGATACATAGTGAATGAGGAATCCAAATGTAACAGCCAATATAATCATCAAAATGGAAGAAAGAGGAAATTGTGACCAAAATATGCAAGTTGGATCCTCATCTTGATCATAATTCCATATTTAACAATCCTTTGACACAATAAAAAACACATATGACTATATAAAGGGATTGTAATTTCTAGAAGAATATCAATACTCAACAATACCATGTGAATCCATCAACCTATTCATTCTGAATGTCCCAGACATACATGGAGTCATATACAACAACTGGAGTAAATTTATAAGCTATAAAATCTCACAATAACATTTAATTCAAGAGATCTACTTGATCTTGAGAGTTGAATGAATGACAATTTATAAATTCATAATCACCACGAAATGTTGAGGAAAGGTGACCACTCCATACATCATATTCCTAAAATGTGGATTGGTTTTTTACATAATGTCAGCTTTCTGATATTTGACTATCCATATCCCTAGATCTAGCAAAGACATAAATGACTTTACTCAAATAGTCTATGCCCCTGCATCACTAGGTTTATCAACCATTTTTTAAAATAGCAAAAATAATGGGTAATATATTTCTACATGTTGAGTCTCTAAGCTCATCTACAACCAATTGTAGTCCAGTCCAAAAATTCTCCATTTTCCATGTAACTTTTGGTTGGTTTCCATGGTTATACAACAATGGAAATGGTGAACACCCATGAACTACCTAGAGTGCGTCGTGAGAGTGTTCCCAACGATGATTGAGTCAATTATATTTAGAGGATATGGTGGCAGCAATGTATCACCCCTTTTCTTGCCTCACATGTCCTAATAGTCCCTTGCCCCTTTCTGTTACATATCCAAGGGACGTAAAGGCCAAAACATGTCAAAATAGCACTCCTAAATTCAAAGAAGTTTAAACCCAAGTGTGCATGGAATAGTCACCAATGAGGGTGAAGAAGTGCCTTAAATTCTAGAAAGAAGTTGAACGAAACTCACTATTTAATTGTTAAATGTTTAATTTTAAGTTTTAAATGTATGTAAGTGAATGCCATTAAATTGCTTGTAACTTGAGTTTTCCTTAATTTACATTTTCAATTTTGAAGAGATGTCATTATATACCATGTATACGTTTCTAATGATTTCCTTATTGATTTTTTTATTGCAGTTGCGGCTATGGACACCAATGCTGAAATATTGATCGAGCTTACCCAATTGAGAGGTCTCAGTACTGCTTTTAGTGGTGGTGATAGGATTCGATGTTCACTTGCATCCACTTTGGATGTAATTGTTGAGACAATTACATTGTCAAGCAACATACTATATGATATTACTTCATATAGAGAAAGCAAAAGACGTGAGTATGCTGATGGGCTTAGCTACAGTGCAATAAAAAAGTTGAAAATTACCAAAGAGCATATATTTTCATTGTTTAGGGACCCTCGCATGGGGGAAATCCCAAATGCAAATAGGCCACATATCTCTATCAAGTAGTGCACATATCAACCATTTGTTGATAACTGGATGGACAGATGGTATATGGTTTTTGATATGCCACCACACAACAATAGGGAAATCCCCTTGTCTTTCCTTCGGAAGATGTATGCAGAGTTTGTGTTGGGTAAACATGTAAACTATTTTGATATATTGGCGTTTCATGGGATTGGTGGGGGGATGCCCCAAAATCGACCCAATTCCAAGCTTCGAGACATTGATCACCCTATCCCTACACCTCACAGGAAGTTGCCTGGGCCAGATGTCCCACCTGTACATTGTGTTATTCCACAGACACGTGATGCATTTTTGAGTTTGGCATGGGTCGTTGTTTGCCATAGCACTATGGTTCAACATATGGGTGAGGAAGGGACATCTATGCCTGGTGTGGTACATACACTAGGTCGCCATGGTGCAGGACCATCTTCCAGTGCAATACCACCCACTAGTGCAGTACCCCCATCTACTACAGGACCATCTACTAGTGCAACACCATCAGCACATTCCCAGCCTACTTTTGAGCCTCACGAGTGCACATCGTGTGGTCATCCATGCTATGGTCTTTCGTCAGATGTTGTCTTTAGTGGGTTTTTGAGGGATGTATGTATATGGTTAATTGTAATAAATTCTTCATTTATTTTCCTCTTTGTACACATATGTATAGTTTGAGCTAATATATTAATTTTGTTAACTTGCAGTTGATGCTTTATGCTGGAAGCAACGCCCCAGAGTATCATGTTCCACACTCTACACAAGGGCATGACATTCCATCCACTAATCCCTTGGTTGGTGGAGATATTCCTATAGCACCCATTGTCGTATCTCACACCGAGGTAAACATTTTAAAATTTCAGTTTTTTAATACTTGTTAATTTGTTAATTTCCACATACTGTGCATGTTAGTTCACTAATGTTATCTACGGTCTAATATTTACAATTATTAAACTTGCAGATGCCGGATCCTTAATGGGGGAAAGCAGTGATGGAGGTAGGTTCCATGGTCGTATCGACCGAGGAAATATCTGGGTAGATGCCAGATCCTTCACAAGGGAAAGCAGTGATGGAGGTAAACATTTTAAACATTTAAAAAATGTCATTTTTTAAATACATGTATGTTCGTTGAATCATGCATGTCTAACTACACGAACTCTTGTTGACTATAGGCACCAACCGAAACACCTAGACCATTTCCTGGAGTTGTATCTCCTCATAGGCCATATGTGAACAAGGGTCAAGTGTATATGAGATAGCCTACCCCTAGAAAGAGTGAAGTTGTCCACAGCCATGGAGATACTGATACCATGGTAATTTGTATATCCTTCGATGATATTTCTTGGTTAACTTGAAATCCAGTGCATAAAATGTTTTGTTAATGTTTGATTTGCATGTTTACTGCATCAGGAGAGAGATTTTACTATTGAAAACCTTGCAGGGATGGTTGATGCAATAGTCAGTGCTGCATCTACAATGGCAACAAGTCACACAGAGGTACAACTATTTCAACATGATCGTTACATAGTTTATTATTGTTGGCGTATGTTTATTCATGCATGTCTAACTATTTCAACATTTGGTAATTGTAGCCACCAGCAGCAAGAGTTATTGATGCAACAATCAATGTGGTATCTGCAATAACAACAAGCCACACAATTGTACAACTATTTGAACTGGATATAGACATAGTGTGTTATTGTTGTCTATTGTTTATTCATGCACATTTCTAACTATTTCAAGATTTGGTGATTGTAGCCACCACCACCACCACCAGTTCCTGCCCCCTTTGGTTCGACCATGGATGCGACCATCCTTCATGTTCAACCAATAGCTCCATCTGCTACACAAGAAACACAATTCCCTTTGTCACAGTCTCTCACTAAGGTGAGATGTCCATTAATGAACAATTGTTTCATGCAATGTCCATTAACATTTTCATAATTTTTGAGTTAATTTAGATATGGTATTTTATTGAACTAATGTATTAGTACATAGTTAGTTGAATTTAACAATTGATATTTAATTTGTAGGATCCAGAGATGCACACTGGTCCTATAGTTGTGCCTACAGGATCACCCTCGAGAATGAACAAGAAGATGCTTGAGTTTTGATGTGTCTTATGGGATATGTACATTTCAATACATATACATGTGGCTTGGACAGTTTTGGATACATGTACTTTTGGAGACATGTACATTGACATTTCACTTACATGTACATGTGGCTTGGATAGTCTTGTATATTTGTGGAGACACATGTACTTCTGGTTACTTTTGGATATATATGTACTTTTGAAGACATGTACATTGACATTTCAGTTATAAATGAATGATACATTTCACTTTGAATTTGTTCTTTGGTTTCCACATGTTCTTGTGTCAATCTATTGTATTGATTTGTGAGTAATATCTATTACTTATGAATGCACTATGTCAAAAGAAAAAACTATTATATTTAAAGGTTTCAATGATCTCAATACATGCACACTAAATTCAAAGTTCTTGCTTGTGTAATTTAATAAATATAAGTGCAATACAATGTATTTCAAGATTTCAATGAACTCACTACTTGCACACCAATTGGATATATCTAATTAAAAATTGTGAGTTTGGATTCATTAAATTACAAGTTAAGTCAATGCTCAAGTGTAATTTAATAAAACTAAGTGCAATACATGCTTCACATTTCATCAACAACCAACAACACTATTCAAACAAACCTCATGCACCCAATGACTAATCACTTAGCATTAAAGGAACTACAATAGAATCCAAAGACTGAGAACCAACTTTGTGAATCAACGTGATTTGAAGCATAAGTCCACTGGATTTGAAAAAGTTCAGTTCGACATTGATTAATTCTGAATTGAGTTGTCACAGTAAGATAAGATTAGGGTTAGGATTAGGGTTTCCTTGGAAGGGTTATGGTTATGGGCCATGCATGTTAAACAATAAACCCTAGTTAGGGATAGGGTTTTCTAAGTTTGGCCTTCGTTGGAATGAAATGCATTGTCTAGCTTTGGCTCTCATTGGCGTGACTGCATTGTCCCTACAAAGTGAAACCCTAGCTTCATAAACCATCATAGAAAGAGGTCACCGGGCAATGGACAAGAGGGAGAGGCCCCCTCTTAGCTAAAATCCCATGTCACGAATCCAATAGAATCAATGGTTCATCGATCGAAGGCCCGAGCATCGATCCATGGCGAGTTGCAAATCACCTCCAGATACCGTTCAGGGACACCTGGTGGCCTTGGGTCTAGTGCGCAAAAAACCTCATGAAGTAGCAATTTTGAATTCTGTCAACTCCTGCTAGCGTGTTTGGGCATGGAAAATATGGCAATGCCAACCGCATCCCCACCATCCGTCGCTTTCCAGCTTTGGCTCTCGTTTACGTGACTGCATTGTCCCCTACTGAGCGAAACCCTAGCTTCAGAAACCACCGTAGACAAAGGTCATCGGGCAATGGATAGGAGGGAGAGGCCCCCCCCAGCTAAAATCCCATGTCACGAATCCAACAGAATCGACAATTCATCAATCGGAGGCTCATGCATTGATCTAAGGTGAGTTGTAGGTCACCTCTAGATACCATTCAGGGACACCTGGTGGACTTGGGCCTGGTGCGCAAAAAACCTCACAGAGCGACAATTTTGAATTCTGTCAACTCCTGCTAGAGTGTTTTGGCATGGGAAATATGGCAACACCAACTGAATCCCCACCATCCGCGGCTTTCCAGCTTTGGCCCTCGTTGGTGTGACTGCATTGTCCCCTATGAAGTGAAAACCTAGCTTCAGAAACCACCGTAGACAGAGGTAATCGGGAAATGGACAGGAGGGAGAGGCCCCCCTAGCTAAAATCCCACATCACAAATCCAACGGAATCGATGGTTCATCGATCGGAGGCCCGAGCATCGATCTACGACTAGTTGTGGGTCACCTCTAGATACTATTCAGGGACACCTAGTGGACTTGGGTCCAGTGTGCAAAAAACCTCACGGAGCGGCAATTTTGAATTCTGTCAACTTTTGCTAGCGTGATTGGGCATGGGAAATACGGCAATTCCAACCACTTCCCCACCATTCATGGCTTTCCAGCTTTGTCCCTCATTGGCGTGACTGCATTGTCCGCTACTAAGCGAAACTCTAGCTTCAGAAACCACCATAGACAGAGGTCATCTGGCAACGAATAGGAGGGAGAGGGCCCCACCAACTAAAATCCCATGTCACGAATCCAACAAAATCAACGGTTCATCGATTGGAGTCCCGATCATCGATATATGGTGAGTTGCAGATCACCTCCAAATACCGTTTAGGGACACCTGGTGGACTTGGTCCCGGTGCGCAAAAAACCTCACAAAGTGGCAATTTTGAATTTTGTCAACTCCTACTAGCGTGTTTGTGCATGGGAAATATGGCAACGCCAATCGCATCCCCACCATCCATGGCTTTCTAGCTTTGGCCCTCGTTGGCGTGACTGTATTGTCCCCTACTAGGGAAGCCCTAGCTCCATAAACCACCATAGACAAAGGTCATTGGGTAATGGATAGGAGGGAGAGCCCCCCCCCCCTAGCTAAAATCCCATGTCATGAATCCAACGGAATCGATGATTTGTCGATCGGAGGCCCGAGCATCGATCTATGGTGAGTTGCAGGTCACCTTCAGATATCATTAAGGGACACCTAGTGGACTTGGGCCTGGTGCGCAAAAAACCTCATGGAGCCACAATTTTGAATTATGTCAACTCCTGCTAGCATGTTTGGGCATGAAAAATATGGCAACGCCAACCACATCCCCACCATCTGTGGCTTTTAGTGCATCAATGACTTAATGTTACTTTTGAGTTGTCAAGTTGTCATTGCTAGTATGTTGTTTTGTTTCAGGATTTTTATAATACATGATCAATGAGAAACATGAGGAAATGATTTTATTGTTATCTTTCAATTGGAAATTAAACTCCTTAATAAAATCATATCTTTTAATTGAAAATTAAAATATCACAATTTCAAGTACACCAATGACCCAACATGTCAGCCTCCCAAAATTTTCTATTATGCCTATGTAACATTAACCTTTCGAAAGCATGAGAGGTTCCAAATTTTGTTTGTTTATTAAGTTTATCACTTAATATCTTCACATGCATGATTTTTACCTACTTCACATGCATAATGTTAGCGCATGTTACTTTTGAATACTTCATATGCATAATGTTGAAGCATGTTACTTTTGAGTTGTTTGTGTCAATATTAGTAGGTTATTTTCTTCCACTTTCAATGTTCAAAAAAACATAATGAACTAAAAACAAAGTTAAATAAATATCTTATTATCTTTTATTATATTTTAAGTAGAAATTAAACTTCTCAATAAAATAAAATGAGATAAAATTCCAACACTACTAGGCGCTACACCTTTTGCAATGGACATGCGGGTATAAGAGGTGAGTTGTCAAGAAGGAAATTATACAAGCCTTAAAACATAAGTTTATCATTGCGGCATCTTGTTTCCATCATCCTAGTTGTATATATCGGCTGAAAACATTGACAATATTACCTACTTAAAAAATTAGGGTTTTAGTCCTGTAAGAGAGCCTACAAAGAACTTTGATAGGTATGACCTACAAAGATACATGTATGTATTATAATGTTATGTATATCCTGTGAATGAGATCTTGAAATGTTCATATGATTGATATATGGTTTATTGATCATATGTAAAATTTGGGATGTTCATTAACTTTACATACAAGAGAACTTTTGGCATATTTATAAACAACATTATGGAAAATTTTGCATATCAAGAACACAAAATTGACATATTCATAAGAAACATACAGAGGGAAATTTAAATTATGATACATACCTCATCATGATAGATCCCACCTATTATCATACAACAAAGCCCTCCAGATCATTATAATGATGGTCTCCATTAGTCTCTCATGCTCTGTATCCAGTAAGAAGTAGCGTACCTTCGATGAATTTCGGCTAGGCATTGTTTGTACCTAGAGGTTTGTACCAATTATTAAGTTGGTAAAGTGATACACACTTGCACCTGGCTTGTAATCCCTGTAAACATATCCACCCTTCTTTCTTGCAGTGTTTTCATGTGTAAGGTATTCACCTTTAACAACCATAGACCCAGTGGAGAAGTGGTTGTTTTCATCATTAGTCATGGACATAATGAGAGTTTTCTTTCCCTGTATACAATGTGCCAACCAGTAATCACCACCCCATTCACTATGTTTTGAGGCAACCACTGCCTATATGTGTCCTGTATAGTATGATTGTAGGTATATGATCAAATATTTTTCGTGTGATACAAGGCCATTAACGTGGGTTTCAAGACTATGTAAATTTAACAAAAAAATGTTAAGGAAATGCCACGGGGGCTTCACTTGTTGACCAATATACTATCATGTTAGTTCATATTGTGGGTTTTAAAATTATCAAAAATTGAACCAATATATTGCAGGTATTGGGGGGATGAGGGGTTTAAGGTGGGGCTGGGTAGGGTGGTTTATAAGGATTGAGCTATAAAAAGGGGTGGGGAGGAGGTTTTAAGTATTGGGAGGAGGTTTTTAAAAAAAATAGTTTGGGTCAATATCTCTCGAAATTAAGGGTATTCTTTAATATCCCACGATCGTACATGCTATGTGAGAGGTTCACTAAGTCCCCGTGGGAAATGCATCATACCAGGTTGTACAAGGTCTGATACATGATCAAAATCTATAGAAATAGACGATTGGTCTTCTTCCAATGGAGTTAACTCAAAAATTGCATGCTGATCAAGTGGAAGTGATATACGATCCCATCCATCAACCCAATCCAATGATTCACACACATCCCAGTCACCATCACAACAAGGAAGGAAAAAAAAAAGAGTTTTCTGGTCCAAATTTCAAATACTGGGTTATCAGAACTTCGAACCGAATGAAAGCCATGAGTCCCAAGAACAGTCTTGCATTCCCATGCATGTGAATGATCTATGTCTACCACCCCCCAAAAAAATCTCTCCACATGTCTCTTTCTTGTGGATTCTACTCACATAGCTTATTCCTCTCCCATTACTGATGTGCACCACCTGACTATAGATTGAGCATTTCGAATAGTAGATATTGTAGATAATTTCAATACCTCTCTTCATAGGTCTGTTTTGACACATGCTCCGGCTCCATCATGCTCTCCTTTACCATGCCCAATCTCAAAATAGTTCCACATATGCGGAACTTTGTAGTTTTTATGCAATGAACACAACCATTGAAATATGCGTGCATTTTTGAACTGACCAGCACATCCATTAAACCAAATCCAATGTCGATCCATTTGTATGTTCCCGCCATTCAAATGATCATAGAACATGATGAAGCAATGACGTACATAGTAGAAGTCATGGCACCTATCATCACTTATGTAGAAGTGATATTCCTTTAGAATTTCTCTTTGCTCTTCACTACTATTTGGGCCATGCCTATATGTGATATGCACCATCAAGGAAACCTACTCAGAGTGATAATACTGACTTTGGATCTCATTTTGAGGTTGCATAGTGTAGTTCTCCGCAAAATAAACAACTGAAAGTATAGTACCACGAGGAAATGTATCTCTGCATATTTTAAACTTCTCATCCTGCCATCGTGCCAAGTGGACATGTTGAACATATTGACGTGTCTTTTCAATAAATTCCTTGACAAAGACACTAACTTGTACCTGTTGACACAAAATGATCTCAATATCAAGTTTTTTTTAAGGAATGAAATGCAACTGTTCAAACATAAATTTATAGATAAATGCATGTACCTGAGATGTCACCAATTGTATTTTTTTTCTTTCTTTCACTGGTACTATTTCATAGCTGATATATTTGAAACTTTTCATGTGTGTAACCATATTCCCAAATTCATTATCTCCAGTCTCGTGCATACATTGGCTCAATAATGCCATTCCAGCACAGTTGGAGCAAGTTCCATCCAAACAGGATTTTGCATAGTAAGTTTTCCCCTCAGGCCTATTGCACATGATACTATGAATGAATTCTCTTGATGAGGCCGATGGTATTGTCAAGGAGCAATGCTGCACATGGTTAGTATGCAACACATGACGAATGTACAAAAATGTTTCATAGTAATATTCATATTCTACATGGTATCTACAACAACAAGTGTTACGAAGAGTATTTATTCTAACATACTAGGGCTTACATTTCTCAAAATATTTTTGCCCCAAATTCAATTGTCTATGTTCATTCCTAAATTTCTCGTATAGTTCTTTCTTTGTTATATCAAGACGACGCTTGCTATGTGGTTCACGGTCCTTTGAACCCCTTCTCAGTTTTAGTACATCCTTCCAGTTTGAAGAAGGCCTAGTGTGATCATGCCAAAAACTTTGCACTAGTCCCTTTACTACATCAATTAGCTTCATGTCACGACATGGCAACTGACCAATAAATGCCCAAAAATCTATCTAGGCAGTTGCGTCAAGATGTTCTCTTCTAATAGAATACCTACGGAGGGTTTTTACTTTCAATATAACTAGTTTAGATGTAGGCTTGAGAAAACGAAGAAACCTGGTGTTCTTATTTACAATTGCTTGTGACAACACACGACAAGCCACATTGCTATCCTTTGACTGTGTGTTCTTACCAATTTTACCAAAGGCATCTAATAAGCTTTTAACTATATGAGAACTTGGTCCAGAAGGCCTTATCATCTTTATCCCTACAGATTTCCTAACAATATTCATGCCCCTAGATTTTAACAATGATAAAAATAATCTACATTTATCTCCATCACATTTAGAAACACAATATTTGTTTAGTATATGTTGAGTTTGATAAGCAATACTACGTTTAGATAGCTTACCTTCAATGGAATTGAAGAGCCCTTCATCAACTTGTATACGCTTCAGAGTTCTTCAACATGTGCTTTCTAATGGAGGTAAGGGGGTTGGATTTCTATCATCTAGTGCATCAACAATACGCTCTGGCATTTCAGTAGCAGCTTGTTGTCCTTGATTCTCTTCCTGGTAGTTGGATGGTGGAAGTCCAACATCTTCATCAATGGTCCAGATAACATTTTCTTCTTCAACAGTAGGCTCCATGTCCAATGCCTCTTCATGAGCTTCATCTTGAGATGGTAACTTATCACTTTGACTTGATGTGGGATTTGAAACATCCCCTAATGAGCACCTATGTTTTTCTTCTTGAATACTTCCATGGGTTGCTTGTTCAACAACTATTGTGGAAATTGAAGGTCCCTCTAGTGAATGCTTCATTTTTTATTGTGCTAGATTAATAGGATGAACCACCGTATCCTCTATAATTGGGTTTGGATTAGTTTCCAAAGAAAGCCTCCGATTCATTATGTCTATTATTTTCTTTTCTTTCTCTTCTTCGATGACTTCTTGAGGTCTCTTCTTCCTTGCTGATTTTCTTCTTCGGTTATGTACATTCCCCATCACCACAATGATCAATGTCAATATAGTTTGTTTTTGTTACTCCTCAATTACAAGATTTCAAACCTTTAACTTGCTTTATAACTATTGATTCTTCAAGGTGCTTCAATCTTCCTTCTCAATTGTTCATCTTTCCCATCTAAACAATAATGAATGGGAAAATTTACCTCTGGTTCTCTTG